>JAJEKV010000020.1:0-372778 GCA_021234155.1 Isoetes taiwanensis
GTGATAATGATGAATGCGGGAGGCCATTACTGGTAGCTAAAGTACAGGTATAGGGGGATAGATTCCCACTTTCCTTGATTAAAGTGCCTTTTGGATGAGCAATTTCCTTTGCCAATGCTTTCGATTGGGAGTTATGCTGGAGATGGTAAAAGCGGTGGGAAAGGGGCTAAGTCAAGAGCAACCTTCTTGTCATAGATCCTAAGCTGGTAAAAGGTTCTTGCATATGACTTGTTACAACGCTAATAGGATTACGTATGGTCCTCGAACTTTAATAAAGGGTCCGGCATGGATTAGACAAACAAGCCAAAGGGTGGCCAAAAGATGATGATGAGGGCTGTATGAGCGGTGAGGAAGAAGATGAATTCGAGTACATCCGGTCTTGAGGTGAAGGTGAGGATGAAGGCTCGAGTGATAGAATAAATGAGTCGGAGGATGAGATACATCTTTTGATCTTCTTTGCCAAAATGTAAGTTTGTCAGATGGCTAGAACATGAAGAGCGAGAGAGAAGTGCGGTGATGATTGTCACGTCCGAAATATCCTATATTTTTTGACAATTTTGTTCATAATTTTTGTACAATTTTCCACAACCAGCAGATATATCACTTCTTTGTCACTCTACTACCCTTGCTATTTTTTTTATTGCCCTTTTTTTTCCACTTTTATAAAAGTAAACTTTTTTGTTCTAGTTTGGGAGGATGAAATTCTTTATTTAAAAATTTTTACACGAAAGTTATGTTCAATCAACCCCTCAAAAAATGGTGCCTAAATTACTTAAATTTATCACTTTTGTCACAAAAATCTTAAAAATGGACTTTTTTAAAGGGAATTTTTAAGGGAATCTTTCAAAAGATTCCTTTTTGAAGTGTGTTTCCGACTTAAAATAAGTGCGTTTCATTTTTAAACTTTGTTCATTTAACGGTGAACCTATTTATAAAACTAAGACTGAAAGAAATTAAACGCGTTCAAAACTTTAAAAAGGTTGGAAAGAAAACGATAAGTATAAATAAGTTGAAGAAAATAGAAGCCTGAAATTGGTCCCTTTCAAATCATTTTGTGTCAATACTAAGATATTTACAAAATATTCCTTTTTCTCCACCGAGTAGAATGGTATATAGCTAAACGAAAGAATGTGAATATGGTTTGTTGGATGTTAATTTTGACTAGGATTGAAATCACCTATATGGCATATCAAATCTCCATTACAAAAAAATGGATCTTCTTCCATAGTAATAACTTTGTCTACTAAGAAAATTGCGTATGTAAGGTGGATTCACATGATGCATAAAAATTGACAGTCACAAAACTCTAATTTCCTCAATTTTATAGGTATGATCATTTTCCCCCAAAACCCTTTGAGCTTTTGCTACTCAACTTATCTCCTGCTGACTTTTTCGACCTATTTCCATATCATATTTTGGAGTTAGTAACGTTTTTTTAGCCACTAGTCTAGTGCAAGTTTCATTCTCGAGGAATCAAAGTTGGGTCTTAATAATGTTCATATGCCAAGCGATGTAACATGTGCTATTCGCTGGCAATCATGCATGCGATCCAGGTGCAAAGTATGCATGCACTCCCAGTGTCATTGTACAATGCGAGCATTTGCAAATGCTACATTTGTAGATGCTATAGAAATCATATGCAATTCAACAACCAAGATCTCGATGCGAATATAAAATGATATGGTGTCCAAATAAGTTTTCCTTAGAGTGGCTCTGTACCAACATGGAGCCCATAAAGGAGCATGAGGTGGTGCATCTCATGTCAATGTCATATTTTTTTGTGTTTTGGGTTTTGTAAGTATGCTGCAAGTGACCTTTCTCTATTAACTTTAAGTTCTTTTAGCTTATGAGGGGGGCAAAGAAAGAGGAACCAAATGCGAAAAAACGAGCAAGAGAATGTACTTCAAAAAGCAATAGCTAGTAAAGAGGAGGGAAGAGTTAACGAGAAGGCATGTGGCAAAAGCACAGGGGCTATTTTGGAAGAAGCTTCAAAAAAGACCTTGCACATAAAAATGAGGGAAAACGATATCTGACCTGTTTTGGCTTCTTCCTCTTTTTTTCTTCAGATCCCACGCGTACGGTCTGGATTCACCCCCCCTTTGTCTTTATTCTGCCACCTGTCCACATCCCGCGATATGTTGAGGTTTATATTTTATGTCATGTACCCTAGGCACTCAAATTTTTTTGTATTTATCATCTTGCAACCAACTTTTTGCCTTGTTTGTCTTTTGCATGTTTTGGCTTCAACTTAACCTCCTTCTATGGCAATGTTCCAATGCTACACAATGCAATTTGTCCCTACATTCTCATCTCCCATCACAGTTTGTCCACAGATTCTCGTTTCCCGTCACACAGAAGCTTTGGCATTTCTGCTCACGTCCAGATGAATGAAGTGCAAGACAATGTATGTTACTATCATGGTACTATTAGATGCATGGTCTATTATCACTTTTTTGTGGAAAAGAATAGAATTTGCACTTCAGCAAAAGCAAAGATTATATGGCTTAAGATTACATTTGAGCACATCTTGAAACCTCCCACTAAACTAGTCTCTAAGTTTCACCATAAGTCCAAAGAATAGTGTTTTTTTCTAAACATGTGTTTTAAGTTCAATCAATGAATCTAAACTAGAGTTTCTTAAATTAGAGTTTAAGTTCCCCATAAAACATATTATATATTCCACAAACGGGATATGTTATTGGTCAAATTGGCCTCTTCAAGCTGACTGATTCAATCTACTATCTGACCGATTCAAGCTGACCGATTTTATCTATTGAGGTCATAATCTATTTCAAGTTTTGCGATTTAAAACCAGGTTGACCGTTGACTATTTTTCCAGATCAAACGGATGTATATTTTAGTAAGAAAAGTTCAAAACCTGCGGTGAGATCGAAACAAACATTCAAGCGAAAAATAAATAACGGCAAAAGGAGGGTCCCAAACGGTCTTAAACGACAATAAATTAAGAAAGATACATTCCATCTTGAAAACTGACGGACCTCTGACGGCGCATGAGACAGAATCCCTTCTCCGTTTCATGATTGGAGGAGCCAGCACCGGCACGTCGCTATTTTGATGATGACTTCGGCTTTGGCATGGGCGGTCCATAACCGTCCACGTGGCCGCATCTCATATGTCCTTTTTTTAAGTGAAGGGTCCTATAGATAAGGAGTGTTTGGTCCATTGTCAACCTCTGCCTCTTGCCTCTTGTCTCTGCCTTTTGTTTGCTCTGGCTGCCTCTTTTACTTCCACCCATGGCATTCGATCTTGTTCGATCTCCCATTCATGCTTTCTTTTCCTTTGCACACATCATCACAATCTATATAGATCTCCTTATCCTTCTTGCCCTATAATCTCTAATCCTTGATCGTCAGATTGAGCAACACTTACAAAATATCTTAGCCTATTCAGAAAATATTTCAACCCCCAATTAGAATCACATACTGTATCAAAACCAGCGGTATCATCTGGACCCCACCACTTTATTCCAAATATATAAAAATAATTCGTTATTCGAAATATGAGATACAATTTACTTTAAATTCTGCCTCAGCTCCCAACGCCACGTGGCTCCTTTTCCTTCAAGAGGCACCTAGTTTTTTTTTCTCAATCCAATTCTACATTTACTTCACATTCTGGTTTCTTGGGCGCAGATTCCAAAATGCGTTCAACTGCGTTTTACCATGTGGCGCAAAATTAATAGTAAATTATTTTCACATTTCGAGAATGTTCACCTAGGTGATATTTGCCACCTGTCAACTTGCCTCTGCACGTCAGTTTGACATGTGGGGAATGTCATGTAAGTGTATATTTCCCTATACTTAATGGTCGACAAATATTAATGCCTATATATACCTTACACAAAAAAATACACATCATACACTCTGAATTTACAACTTATACACAAAAATAGTCTAAAGATGATCCCTTACTTCATGTTAACATACATCATGCTTCTTGTACACGAGAAACGAAATTGTAAGCAAAGCAAGCTCGATGAACAATGGACATGTAGGGACATTGGCAGTCCATTCATGACAAGGTAGAAAGATGAAAGGATGATGGCGAATCTTCAAACAGTATTCAATCTATCCAAAAAGATATCCAATGTAAAACAAGATAATAAACTCGAGCAAGGTTGGGAGCATCACATTATTGATGATGTTCTCCATCATGATGATGGACACCATCATCTATAGTCATAAGTCTAACTTCGCCTAGGTAAATGATAAATGAATAAAGAGTTCTTGATGTTGCAAATAGTAAAAAAGGCCATGAATGTCATCTTTCTTTGACAAAGTTGGCAGATACAAAATTCGACTCTAGCTATAGAAACCTTGCCGAGTTTTGGCAAATCTGAAATCATATATCTAACCAGCGTGCATGTTGGTGACTTGATGATTGGTGACATGGAAGCCAACTTAGAAGCAGAATAGCGTTATGCAATGAAAAAGTTCAAGTGAATAGAAGAAACATTGTTACAAGCACGGCGTTACTATCAAACATAGCTACAGGGATGAAATGTTATAGTAAGACATGCATCTACATGTTTATGCAATGAGATGAGTGCGGTGAGGTGAGTTTGGTAAGCTCAATTAAATCAAAATGCACGTAGAGGTGCATTAGAATGATGTGGGCGTTTCTTGGCTCACTCACGCATGTGTCTAGGGTAGCAATGGGAGAGAAGGTCGTCCTCCTCTTCTTGATTCGACGACTTTGCATTGCCTTTCTTTGCGAGATCTTGCGGATCGGTAGCATAAGTGGTTGCTAGCGGGGTTTTATCGTTATGTTTTTACATGGATTCTATTTCTTCTAATGATTATGCGGTGATTCTTGGATTGAAATTGCTTCAAGATGGTCTTTATGATTTTGGCAACATTGCGGAAGTGTGGTCAAGGGGGATTCACTTGTGTTATCGCGTATAAACCATTTGAGTGTCCGCTAAAGGGATTTTATATCAAGCCAATTTTACGCATATGATGAAAGGGGTCTTGTCGACCCCAAGAAGCTGAGATGCCATATCAAAAATATATATAGGTTAATCCCATGGGGATGTGGTCCGATTTGCCAAAGCTATAGTTTTAGTGGGAACCTATAAGTTTTTGGCATTTATATTTTCTTGTTTATCCCATGAGCAAGATCCCAAAGGGTATAGAGCCCATAAGGTGGCAAATTTTGAGCAAAAATATAAGAAGCGGTTTTGATGGGCCGACTTCCGGGATAGTCTAATTGATGGCGAACCTTCCAAGTTGTTGGATTTTTTCCCCTCAACTTGCTCTTTCTTGTTAGTGGAAGGATCTAGAGATGTTTTCTTGGAAGGAGCTAGTAGAAATTCTTGATCGTAAACTTAGAACTTTAAAAGCGGATTTCGGTTTAAGATTGTCGAGCTAGGCTTTAAGGAATAACTCTTTTTATCTGATTTAGTTAGTGGTATCGAGTTATGAAAGCGTCCAAAAAGCACTAAATTCCCTCCTCTACAAGCGACTTATTAGCCTCCAAGTGTTCTATGTTTCTACTTGGTTGCTTGTGCGATTTCTTGTAGTTCTTAAACGGGATCTTTCCAACATAGCTTTTTGTCTCATTCTCATGCTCTGAGAACTAAAGCATACAATAACATGATGTTTGAGTTTGTATGCTAGCATAGATGGATTTGGCTTATGCACTAATTTGCATGCAATGCCAAAACCTTAAAACCCTAGTTGCATTGGAATCCTTTGATAGGGCATAGAACCCTAGTTTTTTCTTCTTTTTTTTTTGGGGGGTAGCCTACTAAATTAAATGCCAAAATTTCCCGCAATAGCTCTGTTAAACAAGGCCATGTGTTGGAATGTCACCAAAGCTACTTTGCATGTTAAAGCACACATGCTGGAATGAGTCATAGTGGTCAACACGTCTGTTGCAACCATGCATCATTACTTTGTCACTTTGGCATTTTTTGCCTGCATTTCTTTTTTTTCTTTTTGAAGATAAGAAGTTTTTGTATTGATAAGATAGGAAAAATCACAAATCAAAAGGTCCCTCATGGACCGGATATAATTATAAGTACAAAGGATCCTATCTAGATCTAGATCTCAATTATGTCTATAACTAAAATACACATGAGCCTCTCTCAATCTCTTCTTTTGTCTACCAGTTTATAATATTAACATATTCTTAATTAAGTAGAAGAATATTATAGGAGCCAAATGCCAGCTTTTTCCATAAGCTAGAGACAAATCTTGAAAGTGCAAAGGACTTTTTGCAATAAATAGAGTGAAAAGAAAAGAGATGTAAAATTAACTTTCGAACAATCTCACCTTTGCTCAAAAGAAACTAAATGTGCTTCAATCTATGATCAAAATCTCGGTCAGCCAACTTGCAAAGCTAGACATACAGCATAACCACCAAAACTCCCTCTAAAGTTTGGTTCATGATATTCGGTCTTGTTATATAAGATCTTCTTGGATACAAATCTAGGAAAGGAAATCGAGAACCGATTGTCGGTGTGGCCAGGGTGGGGTCCCATGACAGTCAGTGGGCTGGAAGTGGGTCCGCAGGCTTAAGTTCATTGATGAGGCTGCAAAATGACATGATTCGAAAGTCATCTGCGGTGTGGTGGCGGAGGGTGGCTTGGTCATGTTATTACGCACACTAAAACCCTAAGGTATTTCATATAAGCGTCACCTTTGATCTAAAGCTCCGGTGGCCCAGGGGCAACTATGTTAAATTTTGATGGTCTTGCTCCAACCATTATCCCCTAAAAGCTAGCCTAGGATGTGAAAAGTTAAGCTGGAGAACAATGTTTGGAACCAAACTCTTCTTGGGAATCAAAAGATGATGGGAACAGCAAGAATGCGTGAAGGCCACAAACTGGCAACCTCCATGAAAGAAAGCGTTGATGCTCTCTCCGCTCAAAATCAAGTGCAAATTTTGGCATTTTGCACACGAAAAGCAAACCCTTTTCTCCACAAACCCTAAAAATAAGAGACCTCGATGTTACCATACAAGGCTTGTGTGTGTGTGTTTTTTATATATATTTATATATAAATTCTCTACGGTAGTTGGCATTGAAAATCTTGAAAACTAACTTGGACATCCTAACATGTCTTTGGAGAATATCTTCAGATTGCCAGGGGTAAGTTTCTAATGGTGTAAGAATAACACTTATGAACCTTTGAAAATAGGATCTCCACTTGAAAAACTGAGTATTTATGATTCATAATAATGGGCCTAAGTATTGGAATTTTTTTTTTTTTTTTTTTTTTTTTAAGAAGAGACTGCACTAGTATATGTGATCACAGTTAATACTAAGGGAATATCGTGGCGAAAATATGTCTTTCGTGTATTTCCTTTAACTAAAAGATAGCATGATATTTTTAACTCCACATCAAAGGCCAGGGTTCTAGGTCTTTGGTAGATGGATGATCGGGGCTCTACATGAGCGGTTTGGTCCGCGCTCTTATATTTAATTAAAGCCAGAGAAAGTTGAATACATGCTTGACATCAAATTTGCATACATGGAATGTGGCTCGGTATGATTCTCGACATGAATATTACCACGGTGAGAGTCTAAGGGTAAAAATAGGTTACAGATATGGAATGGTAATTAATGGCATGAGCTAGGTCTAGGATTTCAATGAATTTCGTAGCTGGGTTTACATGCTGGAGAGTTGGCAAATGGCCTATTAATAGAGCATACAATGGGCGGGAATAAATGCCCTAAGGATATATACTAGAAGGCAAAATGTAATGCGAGATGAGTATAATTCGATGGATACCAAAGTAAGCTTAAACAATGAGGAAACTACGGAAGAAGAGTGGTGAGTTCTTTGAGTTCAAGGCATCGTTGAGATCGGTCAGGCAAAGATGGATCTTGGAAGGAAAGCAAGTGGAAAAACGCCTTGGCAAAATTATCAAGGGCCTAATGATCCAAAAGCAGATTTATGGACAAGCAAAATGGAGAAGCTAAGGCATAAAAGCTCCAACTTCTCCTATTATAGGAACAACGTCCCAAATACACATGATGATGGTACGAATATGAGCTTGAAGACATACAAGTTTGGCTTAATTCGGAATATGAAATGATAATTTATTGTGGCTCTTACTCTTGCATTACGGTGCAAGATGAGGACTAGTATGATTCTAGATTCAAAGAGTATATTACGATTTTAAGTTCTATTTACATACATACGATGCCTCTTTAGGAGTATGATATATTATACTTTTTATTCTTTGCATTGCAATATGATATAACCGTATTATTACACTTCTAGACTATCTAGAAATGCTTTAAAAAAAGCATCTTTTCTAAAACGTTTCTTGCTTAAAAATTTTTACGGCCATTAGTGATTTGAGGTTAAAGGCTACAATAGAGGGTCAATGAAGAGCTAAGAAACCTAATGTACCTTTTGGCCCTCATTCATTACCATTTTTATGCTAATGTTGTGTTGGTTAGGCTTGTGTGCGGTTTCCCCTCTTATTGTCATCTTTTGCTTTCAATTTCCTTGATCTGGCAAAAGAAAGGATTTGCAATGGAGCATTCATGGAATCTAAAGCAAGTATGGAGTCTCTACTACTTGGTCTTGTAATAGAAAGGGGAGAACTACTACATCTAGCTTTCAATTTAATAGTGTCTTATTCTTAGTATCTAGGTGAATACATAAGTTTGCTAAATGCAATTTTAAAACCACATGCAATTACGCTATTTAAATATTTATGCCTCTCAAATAGGATGGTGGGTTTTAAAAAAAAAAACTCCAAACTTCAAATTACTATGAAATGATATTAAGTAAAAGGTAGTCATGTTGTTTGATCACTTGAAATGTCTATAGAGTTCTATGGAAATATCCTTACCCTTTGTCTATTTCAAAGTGTTCCTGTTTTCATAATGATAAAATGGCCTATAATATTGATCACTTATTATGGATACACAACTAAAAGCTAATAGAATATTCATGGGAATGATGGATAATGTTGATATGCAAATGCTTAGCATGATAAAATCTCGGCTGGCTGGGCAAAAAGACAGCATGTAGTAATAATATACAATACATGCAATCGGATTGCTTATGGTTGCATGTAAGTGGAAAATAACTATAAAATGTTCATGTTTGTAATATAGATGGTAAATTTAATAAACATATTATGGACCTAATATAACACTTCTGGTTGTAGTAAATTTTCAGCCAGCATAATATCACTGTTCTTCACACACTAGTTGGTGTCTACATTGATGAATATAGACTTTAAGGCTGGATTAATTGGCCTGTTTGTGATGCCTGGATTAGACATTTAGCCTTGTTTTCTTAAGGCAATATTAATTATGATAATGATACTTCTTGACATTTATTCTACTTAGACATGTGGGATTGAGTGATTTAGGGTCAGGTAGTTTTCTTTGTTTACCGTCATGAACCTATGCAAAAACAAGGAAAATCACGTGGAAAATCAAAGAAATACGGAAGAAATACACCAAGATCAAAGTCGATATATGAGCGAGGAATCAAGAATACAATGGGAGGAAGCAAGCGGGGAACAGGGGCGGATGCCTAGAAGGCTCAAGCTGGCGTTGAAGCCGGAATGGTTCGACAAGAAGGAGGTGCCTCCGCACACATATCTAGGCTAATGGTCGAGGATCATGCCACTCCAATGGATGAGATCGCCAAGTGTCATGCATGCGTTTAGGTTCTAGAATATTCTAGAACCTCACGGAATAATCCACATATGAGCAAGGCGTGACAAAATGTCCAACAAATATTGGTAGTGCACTTGGCAAGGGTGTATGACTTCGCAATTGGAAGGTTGCGAGTTCAAAACTGTCTTGTGCAACTATCCTTGCATCCGGTGTGACGACCATCTTTTGTACATCACAGTATAATGACCGTATGATACGAAATATCCGTATGGTCGTCCACACCATCCCCCTAAAACGAGTCGGGGGAGTCCTCGGGGGGTGATACTCAAACATGGCTTGTTTGGGTAGCGTCGGTGAAACTCCGCAATTTTGTCCGGTGCATTAGTTAGATTCTTGGCGGGCTCGGTTCTATCACTTGGAGAGTAACCTTCCCAATCGACAAAGTAAACCAATGGGGTTAAAGCCGAAGAAGAAACTTGGAGTCCGGAATCTCTCGAACCTCAAACTCCTCATGATCATCAATTTCTCTTGGTAGTTGGTGGGAGAAACGCGTCCAGGAAAGTGTTAACTATGTAGGGCTCAATAGAGAAACATGAAATCTTGGGTGGAGCCCGAACAAGCGGAGGAACTCGGGCGAAATGCCACATTGCTGATTTGAGCCATGATCAGATAAGGACCAAGGCGACGATAAGTCAAGCTTGTTCTGCGGGGACGTGAGGTGGGAAGGTCCCTACGATGAAGCGGACAAGGTCACCAACATGAAATTTAGGAGCTTCACGGCGATGCAAATCAGCATAATGCCGATAACGTTCACGTGCTTTTTTCGGCGGAAGATGATTGAAGATAACTTCGATTGAAGATCACGGAGTTTCTCAAGCATCGAGGACTTCGGCACTAGGATTGAAATGATCCAAATGACCATATTGGATACATCATGACACTAAGGGACCAATGAGGATCTTGACCAAAGTTCGAAAAAGAAAAGAATGGAGTCTAGCCGGTGGAGGCATGTCTTGGAGGATTATTATATAGGAAAACTTCGTTCCTAATAGAATAATCGACCCAATCATCCTGGCGATGGCGATAAAGCACCTTAAATATTGCTCCAGTCCGATTAGTGCGCTCTACACGCCCATTACTTTACGGATGATGACGGATGTCGGTGGCGGTCGATATGCAATAACTCCAAAAGCCGCTTCCAAAAACTCCCTGCGGCGCGGTCTAACTGCGGTCCGCGATCGTTGGCGATAGTATCGGGCATCACAAAGAAGAAGAGCCATTGTTCCCTCAGCGGTGATGATGATGTTGCGAGGGAATAAAATGAGCCATCTTAGAGAAACGATCAACAACAACCATGATGGCATCATAACCCAGAGAGTGGCGACTCAGGAATAAAGTCTATAAATGCTCTTCCAAAGGTCTATACACAGTGCAGAGCAATGGTGAAGAAGGCCATGAGGAAGATGCCTTGAACCTTGGCTTCGACAACCGGATGTCACGGGGATCGAATAAAAGCTTCGACAGTGACAAAGCCCAGGAACCTGTCAATACGCCTCGACTAATAAGTTCAAGAGTCTTGGCTACTTCAAAGTTAATACGGCCATAGGTGAATCATGGCAAGCCTGAAGAACCCGAAGCCTAGAAGCACCATCTAGCACATATAGAAGCCCATCACGGGCGGGGAGTCCATCTCGAACCTCAAAGCGATCATAGTACGATCCTATTTCTTTGAGAAAATGATGCAGCGCCAATGTGTGAGAATACATCTTGAGACAATGGATCGGAGGCTGAGAGATGCCGAGCATTTGCAACAAGGCAGAACGTATCATGATGCCTCTCGAACAAAGTGAAACCATAAAATTTGGAACCGATAGGCCCTAAAATAACGTGATTCTTTGATCAAATGCGGGGATCACCTAGTTTTGGGCTCAAGGTGGGAAGCGTCGAGACAAGACATCGAGCTTTCCTTGGGAGGGATCGGGGCGGTACTTGATCCGCGAAATCATCAAAGGAATAGTACTTGAGTATGCCAGGGGGCGGCGGTTGAGCACTCGGCGGACTGAAAATATTCTAGATTTACGTGGTAAGGCGTGACTTTATAAGGAGATCCCTCCAG
The DNA here is from genome assembly GCA_021234155.1 of Isoetes taiwanensis. NCBI lineage: Eukaryota > Viridiplantae > Streptophyta > Lycopodiopsida > Isoetales > Isoetaceae > Isoetes > Isoetes taiwanensis. The sequence continues at coordinate 11,730 of JAJEKV010000020.1, forward strand.
GGCGTCTCCACTCCTCAAAAAAGAATCCACTATCGCCAACAACTCCTTGTCATAAATGGGAAAAGAGCCCAAATGTGGTTTGCGGATCGAAGCTTGGATCAAAAACCGACAAAGCATTAATTGGCTTTTGGGTGGCGACTTTAACATGGTTGAATCATGGGACCATAAAATTGGAGCACATAGGAACCTCCTTGTCGAAGAAAAGTTAGCATGGGAAAAGCTCATGGATTCAATGGGATTCACGCTAATTCCTCCCTCTACATCGAGTTCTCATGGTGCAACAATCGGTAGGGGACAAGAGGGTCTACTCCTTGCTTGGCCAGCTTCTTCTACAGTAAGTCGTTGCACCTTTTTCTTGATCGGCATTTTTAGAAGGGAATATGGATTCACACAGTCTGATCATATCCCATAAAAACTAGTTTTGAGACTACATCGTTACCAAATGAGACATGGAGGAGCCACACCATTCAAGTTTAATGCAAGCTACTTGAACAAAAGCGAGAATTTATTCGCCCTTTAAAGCTTTCCTTGCAACTCTTCCCAAGATTGACCACGGTGGCAAAAGCATGCATGCATGGTCTACAAAGCTCAAGGGCTTGAAAGGATGGATAAAGCGATTAGAGGCGGGGAAAAGAGCATGCGATTTCAAAGCGCCAAAATGGAAGTGTATGACCAAATCGGAGCAGTCCGGCTCCAAACTCATGTGCAATCCTTATGATATCACATTTGCGAGAACCAAAGGCGGTTCTCGATGGGAAAATTAAATCCATTGAGAGAGAATGAGGCAAGGGGGCAGCCATGGTTCCAAGGCCAAATGGCATGACGACATGGACAATCGAGAATTCAAAGGTTTTCTTTGGTTAGAGGCTCTAGGGTGATGGAGAATGGTATCAATACTCTCAAGGACTCCAACAATAACTACATAAGAGATCCATCGGGGAATCAGAAAATATCTTTGAGGCATACTCTAAACTTTTCTCAAGACCCAATCCCCATGGATTATAGAAGCCATGGATCGATGTTTCAAGTCCTCAATGCCCCATCGGTCACGGATGACAATAATCTTCTATCTTGGCGAGATCACTAAAGATGAAATTCTTGCAACACTTAAAACCATGGCACATGGCAAATCCGGGGCGGATGGTTTCCCGGAGTTTCTCTTAGAGTTACAGGCGGGAACTAGGTGCTGATCTCTTAAGCGTATTACAAGGGGCTTGGCAATATGGCGGTCCTACATCTGCATTGTCAAGCATTGGTTTCATTACGCTTCTTCCCAAGGTGGACAAACTGAAAGCATTGAAGAATGGCCCCATTGCCCGACCAATACCACATATAAGCTCTTTGCTAAGCTCTTGGCTATCGGACTAAAGCCACTCCTCCGGACTCATCGAACTGAGCAATCAGCCTTCCTATCCGGAGAAATATCCTTTTAAATTATCTCTCAACTGCGAGGGTCTACATTGGGCTGAACAAAGCAAAGAAGTGTGTAATGATGAAACTTGATTTCAAAGCGAGCCTTGATCTGATTAGATGGGATGCGGTTGAAAGAATTATGAGCAAACTTCAGTTCTCTAGTAAATTCATTGAGGTAGCCATGGGTCTTAACAAATCAGCCATTGCATCCATACTTGTCAATGGAACACCTACGACTCTTTAATCTATGGAAGGAGTCGGGCAAGGGTGTCCCCTTGCACCTTACATCTTTATCTTATTGACCAATGTCCTAACACTCATGGTCAAAGACAAGATGCAAAGCGAGGTGAAATCAATGCGGCATAAAGATGCCATCTCCAACATCGAAACAATTATGTATCCGGCGGTTTCTTGAGGCGACACATTTTCTTCTGAGATATGGCGATGGCGGCTTAGCAAGCCTTGGGGAAATCAAGGCCTTGATCTTCATCACGGTGTTAATCTCAATCAAAAAAGTGCCATTCTCGGCCACATGAGGAACAACCTCCACCCGCGGGTCATGAATCTCGGTTGCTCAGTTGTCCAAGAGCGGCGAGGTTACTAAGCTACTTAGCCTTCCCTAGCAATGGGAGCTCTTTCGCAAAGGGATTTGAATTTGGAATCCTAGACAAGCTAAAGAAGAAAATCAATCTATGGTCAAGCAAGGGACTCTCAATTGCAGGCGAGTCGGTAGCTAACGGTGTGCTCGATAGCTCCTTGGTGTACTTGTCCTCTATTACGCTAGCTCCCAAATGCGTGTACAAAAGGATGCAGCAATTTATAAGGTGTTTTGTGCGGCAAAGTGCACCCAAGATTGCATGGGAAGAAGTATGCAAACCAAAAGCCTTTGGTGGACTAGGGGAAAAAGATCTACTCAAGCACTCCACGAGGCTCTAATCGGAAACTAGTGCAGAATGCAATTGAAGGTGATGCATCCTTTGGCTCAGATTTTATCGAGGCAGCGGCTCGTGAGCCACCCCAAAGTCAAACCATCATTAGCTTTGACATGTAAGTACGCCTATTTCTTCAATGACTTCAAAATCGCAATGGCACCTCTCGATTATGCCAAAATTCTAGAAGCGGCATGAGGTTAAGGATTGCTTTAGACACTCCGCGCTCCATGGGAAGGCTGGTAGATTGTCAATCTTTGGAGTCAGATGGTAAGCCCTCGGGTAGACTTCCCTCACGGCTTACTTGCATCCTAAAATCTGTAAGAAATGGGAAGAAGGCTGGCTTCACAACTCTGAACCATCTGGGATCGAGGGGCAAGGCTGCATGGTGGTCACGGACCCGGACTAAAACAGACCATACAAGGGACAAATTTCGACAAGTTGGTTTATAAGAAAATTATACATGAAGTGAATGTTCTTTCAGTGCGAATGGTGAGGAGGAGGTTTGGCTTACGGACAATAAGCCTTTATACTTTCGGTCGGAGGTGTTTATCAAGCCTACTACATGACACTGCTACCTAGTGTGGCAAGTCGTTCGATCTCTCAAATCTTGACCTTGCTATGCGGCTCAAAGCGATGTTGGTCTTCCTATTGCACAAAGAAAATCTGAGATCTTTATGTGGCTTTGTTGGCGAAATGGGCTGGCCACCATGACTTGGTCATTCTGAGAGGAAGATTGCACAAGGTACTAGGCTGCCCCTTCAATGCGGTGGCATGGAAACCGATTAGCCACATGTTCTTACGTCCTAAGATCGAGGCTTACGGGATTGGGCTGCCCCAATTCTACATCTTGATCAAACTCAACTCAATGGCGAGGGGAATTGGTATGCTCCCATTTCGACCTACGGTTGGCTACTCTCTCATATGTGTTGCCTTATGGGCAATATGGAAGCATAGGTGCTCCGTTGCTCTTGGAGGCCAAGGAATCTCAATAGCCAAAATTCAGAATTCTTTTAATCAAGCCGTGGCACTAATGGCCATATCCCATATAAGGAAAATGGGTTCAGCATATGACAAATCCTTTGATAGGATTGGTTCTGTTGAGGGGTTCCTCCTCTATTTCAAGGTCTCATGGGGAAATGATGCCGACATTTGAACAATAGCATAAACGATGCCGTCACTCGAACAATAGCATGTAAGAGAGCTAAGGATGGCTCAGTAATAGAGCATTTTGCTCATGCCCCTAAGGGGGCCCCTTTCCCTTCCCATTGTAAATATTTTATGCATACATTAATATAAACTTAGTCTTGCAATCAAAAAAAAAAATAAAAAAAAATAAATAAATAAATGGGATAGTTGATTTCAGCAGCCTGAAATTTTCGTGAGTGATAGGCGATTGGATGCAATTCATGGTCATCCCCCTTCTATGACAGGATCCCACAAAGCGCAAAATCAGAAGCATCTGCTTCGACAACATATGGGCGCAAAGGATCTGCATGAGCAAGAACTGGCGCTGTGGTGAACGCATGCTTCAGGGTAACAAAAGCAGATTCTGCTTCCACAGTCCATTCAAATGGCACGTCCTTGACCGTGAGGCGTATCAAAGGAAGGGCAATTTCCGAATAATCGAATGAAGCGCAAAGAAAAATCTTGAACAACATCTCGAATGGATGAAGGTGTTTGCCACTCCCGAGCGATCTTGACCTTTTGAGGGGTCCATAGAGACTCCATGTGGAGTGATCACGATAGCCAAGGAACTCCACATTATCTCGCCGAGCCCGACACTTCTCAAGTTTGGCATATAACCCATGCTCCACGAAACTTGAAGGGACACATCGAACATGCCTCTCATGTTCTTTGAGAGTCTTAGAATAAATAAGGATATCATCAAATAGATGATAACAAAAGTGTCTAAGAACTCTCGAAAAACATCATTGGCCATATCTTTGGAATCTTGCCGGAGCATTGGTAAGTCAAGCGGCATAGCTGTGTACTCAAAATGGCCATACCAGAGTAATGAAAAGGCTGTTTTCCACTCATCATCCTCCGGATCGAATAAGATTGTAGGCACCCGAAGATCAATCTTACGTAAAATAATCGCACCTTGGAGTCGTTCCAACAACTCGGGATCGGAGGAAGCGGATACCGATGGCACTTTGTGATTTTATTGAGGCCGCGATAATCAGCGACGGGGCCAGCGAATCATCCTTCTTTTTGCCGAAGAAGATAGGCGCTCAGCGAAGAATGTCGAATGAAGCCGGTGGCTAGATTCTCTTCAATATAATCCATAAAACCTTCAACTCGGCGGAGATAGACCATATATCGGACCATATGGTGGCATGGTCCTCGGCTGCAAATCAATAGGACAATAATATAGGCGATGCTCGGGAGTTTCTTTGGTCTTGACTTTGTCAAAAACATCGAGAAGTCACCATATTTATCTGGAAGCATTGAGCGCATTACCGGGTCTTTGGGCTAGCCGACGGTGAACTGGATTGCAACACCTTTGAACTTGGATCTTGCCTTCTAGATTTATCGAACTCGCAAAGAGAAATCTTTGAGATACGAAACTGAGGGCATGAAGACGCCTCTACAAAAGCAGGAGCAGGAACATGAGCAGGAACATGAACGTGAGCAGGAGCAACTGGAACATAAACTGGAGCATGAATTGGATCAAGAACTGGAGCGAAGGAGGATTTGGAGCAAGAATGGAGCAGAACGTAGACCGGAGCAAGAACTGGGCAGGAGGTAAACCGAACTGGAACAGGGAGGTAAACCGAGCTGGAGCTGGGACATTATCAAGAATATGGTCAGAATCTGGGGCATGAACTGGAGTAGAGGCAAGAGTTGGATCAGAACATGGAACAAAGAAGGGCGTAATCGGGGCCCACGACATGACACCGGATTCAAGTCGATGTTGGTGTAGAGACCTGATCTGCTAGAACCAGCAAATCGAAATGATCTAGTATGCCAATCAATCTGCGGGTTATGTAGCTCGAGCCAGGGCAGCCCCAAGACTATTGGCGCATGAGGGCTAGCAATGAGATTGAAGAAAATACTACAAGAAACTCCTTGAACAAAACACAAGAGGCGCGACATTACGATTACGTGGCGTACAGGAGATCTCCCGTCCATCAATCACTTCGATAGAACCAGGATGCTCAACCTTGCTTCTAGGGATGGCGTGCTTACTGGTGACAATCAAGTTGCGCTAACACTTGCAATCCTCCAACTTCTGATTTCAATGATATAGGGATGAAGAATCCCTTGCTGACCTTATCCGATGGAATAAACATGTCAAGAAATGTAGAAGAGTGCGAGAAAAGGAGGCCCGGCGATGAGAGACTCCTACTACTCGGACTAACCCCTGAAGTTTTTCCGGCCGACTTGGAAAGCTTCAGGGCATCCACGAGCAATATGGCCAGCTCCTCCACGGTAAAGGCAAAAGGTTAGCCTCTCTCCATTATTTTGCTTCTCGGCCGGATAAAGATCCTCGAACTGCCGATCAATGCGCATATGCTCAAGTCACGACTGGCGGATTCTCACCCGATGACAGGGGGGCGTAGCTTCTGAGCATTTGTATGATTGGGAAGACGACTCGTCTCTCTTGCCTACGTTAAGAGCGCGATTATCACATCGAATCGCAAATCGATGGCTTCTTCAGTCACGAAGATCTTCCATAGACAACAACATATCCTTGACATCCTCACGTAATCCCCTTGAAACAATCACCGAAGTGCAACATCATCGAGGCGGTATCTACCTTAATTTGACAAAATTCGATGCATATCTGAAGGCGGGCGCAGAAGCCTTGCATTAGATTGCAAAGTTTTGTATTTGCTATCGCCCGGCGTCCGGTGTCTTCAAAGCATGCCACGAGCTCTGCAATGAACGCAGCAAAATCTTGCAACTCTGAGGCTCCTTTCTCCAATAAAGGAGCAAACCAACTTAGAGCTGGCCCTGTGAGAAGAGAACCAATCAGCCCAACTTGTTTGGGCCGTGGGATATCTATGAGGGTGGAGCTGGATCACAAGCCTGATCTGATTCAAAAAGCCACGGAGCTTGGACCGAGTCTTAGTCAAACTTCTCTGGCGGCTGATCTTAGGCTCACAGTAGCCTCAATCCGAACTAGAAGCGGGATTCATGTGAAGCAACACGTTCCTTAAGCTCTTTATTGTCCAAGCGCAAGCTGTTGGCATACTTGAACAAAATTTCTTTGGACTCTTTGTAATAACGTCGAAACCTCCTCTATAGATATAAAGTCACCAAATACGAGCAAAAAAAATGCTTAGGATCAGAGCAGGCAAGAACCGATAAGGGATTCCGGTTCAAACTGTCATGAACCTACGTGAAAACAAAGGAAAATCGTGGAAAATATGCAAGAAATCACGGAAGAAATATGCCAAGATCGGCAAAGAATCGATATATGAGCGGGAATCAAGAATACAATGGCGAAGGCAAGCGGGAACAAGACAGATGCCTAGAAAGCTCAAGACTGGCGTTGAAGCTGGAATGGTTCGACAAGAAGGAGGTGCCTCCTTATATATCTAGGCCAGCGGTGGGATCGCGCCACTCAATGGATGAGATCGCGCCAAGTGTCGGCGCATGCATTTAGGTTCTAGAATATTCTAGAACCTCACGGAGATAATCCCACATATGAGGAAGACGTGACGGAATGTCTTCGACAAATATTGGTAGTGCACTTGGCAAGGGTGTATGACTTCATAGCTGGAAGGTTGCGAAGTTCAAACTCCCAATCTTGTGTGACGACCATCTTTTTGTATATCTGAGTATAATGTTAAGTATGATACAAATATCTGTATGGTAAATCCACGGTTTTGTACTAAATACATATGGTTGAAATGATTGGTGCCATCGGGATCTTAATCCCAATATGGGTGATAAGACTACAATAGAATTGACCTTTGTAGGTGTCATGGCGAGTTGGTTGTTGCTGAGGCTAGTGTGGACGGGGGTTTTTTTTTTTTTTTCCCCCTCTCTTTTGTGGAACTTAAATTTAATTGATTTTGCAAGGAAAATATGCAATGCTAAATCATTGCAAAACCATAGATCTTATGCCATTTAAATATGAGAATCTGATTATTGCACTCTAGATATCTTGATCAAGAGGTCTTGTGTAATACAAGCATTAAACCATATGAAAACCATAAAAAAACGTATAAAAATACAAAAGAGACCCCCTGTTATTATGCTAGATATTCTAGTCATGTATTGTGTACAAAATCCTATTTTTTTCCATGTGTGAGCAGCTTAATTTCATTTTAAGATCATGCCTCTATTTTATGTTTTTTCAATTGGCTTTTTTGGCAATGGCACAAAAGAGGAAAGATTTCTAGCCCATTCTAAGGCAAAACGGTCAAGAATGCTGATATGTTGCTTTGCTTGCATCTCCTTAAAACCAAACACAAGTACATATTGATAGCAAGTTAGTGAAACTATTATGGCCGGGATTAAAAAACCTCGCCCTTTCGGATTTTCGAGGAAAAACCCTGACAATAATGGGATCACTAACCTATGCTAGAGTCATACTCTCAAAAGAATCTATACCCTCATCTTTGACCCAACCTTGTTGGGTGGAGAATACATATAGTAATGAAGTTGCAAAAACAAACTCATGTTGGAATTGTCTTCTCTACTGATCTTCGTTTTGTGCTTGGAATCCAAACCTTCATCCAGAAATACAAGCTATAGGGAAATCGCTCACCAACTGTTATCCTGCATACACAAGAAAAATGAACCAAATGCCCCTAGGGCTACATGGGTACGAGGGCCTCCAACTAGGCACGAGGGCCTTCAACTAGGCACGAGGGCCTGCATCCAGGCATGAGAGCCTCAACCAGGCACAAAAGGCCTCCAACTATGCACCAGGCCTCAATCAGGATGTAGGGCCACTAGAACCTCTAGAAAATTAGCTTACCAATAAGGCATACGAGAGCAAGGGTGGGAGGGTGGGGAGGCAAACTGCAGAAAAGGAACCGGAGATGCAAAAGCGAGCTGATGAAGAAGGAAGAAGCGAGAAAACTGCTAAATAGAAAACTAGGAAAGAAAGGACAAAAAATAACTAACTGCAACTGCCATCGTATTTCCAGAACTTCGTTTACTTTCTATTCGGTGAAACAAAAGTAAACGTCATTTCTAGAAATACTAAGGCAAAACGGTCAAGAATGCTGAAAAGGAGGCAGAGCATGAAACAATAAAGCAAGGCCAAGAGCAAGAAAAGGTAGCAGACGTACCTATGAATAAGGTCACATGCTAAAATACTAAAAGGAACAAATCCAAAAGAACCCATAGTGGCAAAAGAACGAATGGTAGGTAAGAAAGAACAAAGCTTGTAGGTTGACTTATGGTTGGGAACACTAAGAACCAAGGTGAAATCAACCCTTAGCTTATCTCTTGCACATCAAGCAACCTTAAATTAGTCACATTTACAACAATTGAACTCAAACATCCAATAACTAGCAAAAAACCCACAACTTCGGATTAAAACGTTCTCATCATTGAACCCAAACATCGATAACTAGTAATAAACCCACTTAGGATTATAACGGTCTTATCCTGGTAATTCACCAGATCGATCTTAACGAGCAGGAGAAGTCAAGACTACCTATGGATTTGTTAAATAAAATCTATTAGTGACATGAGAATGCAAATCCATGCTTGGGCTAAATCTTAACAAACCCACAACGATTTAAGGATCAATGGATCAAGAAGTAGTATCAAGGCAAGGTTTCAGTAAGGCTAATCTTAGTAAATCAAAATGTGCTATCAAGAAAGGCTAATCTTAGTAAATCAAAATGTGCTATCAAGAATTAGTAGGTTTCATTAAGGTTACACTAAGGAATAAAAACAGAGCAAACCCAAAACGTGGCCGGCGACCCTGGCATGGCAAGCTCCTGCTCGAAGTTAAGGTAAAGAAACAGAGAGGTCTCAAGACCAGACCGGCGATCCTGTCATGGCATGCACTTTGCTTTGAACTGGAGTCTAAGGCTGCAACCTGAGCCGCGGGGTAGAGAACTGTCATGGAAGGAAAATAGGTCTGGCAAGAAAAGCAGGGGAAACACAGCAAAAAAGGGGTTTGATTTATAAAACTGTATAGCAATATAGATCTTGTGATTCGGCTGTCCTAGCATCTTGGCCGAAGTAGACACAGAATAAATGACAACAGGGAAATGGTAACCGGAGCAAACTCTGTAACCCAACTATCTCTGTAAATTACTTCTGAAAACTGACTCTTTCTAAGACATCCAAAACATAAGCAAAACGATTGGACCGAGTAACTAAACCCAAACTTTCTGTACTTTTCCTCAACAGAACAATTGATTCGAAAATTATCCTTTAGCAAATTATTTCTTAGCACAAATGACAAACATTCAGAGTCTCTGGCAGATTTACCACAGATTATAGAGCCAAAACATCTAGGAAAGATCCTTCTTCACATCCAAAAGGGTTAAATCCCCCATTTCATATAACTCAGCAACTCTTGGCCCCTCCCTATCTCTGATGCAGATTAGATTCTTCCTCTTAGAGATTAAGGTGTTACCTTTGTCAATGATGCCCTTAGCTGCTGAATCCAAGGCCTTATGCAACTGCAAATGGCGCTCTAAATCTGCGAAGGAGTCCTCCAATTCGTTCAAGAAATCAAACTGCCTGATATTTTCGTGATACTTCAAAACAAGGGTTCTTTGTCTCTTGCTCTTTCGTTGGATCTCCTCTTGCAAGGATGAAATCTTGGATTCCAAAGCCACCACAGCTTCTGCCTTAGAGCCATACAGATTATCCAACTTTGCCTGCAGCCTGCCTTCGATGATGCCATTTAAACTTCCCATCTTGGCTTCCAAACTGACCTCCATGGCTTTAAGCCATGCCGGAACCGGAACCTCATCAGAAGCCTCACCTGCAGACCTCTTCCTACGCTTTATAGCACTAGCCTTTGGAGCCATAGAAAAAATAGCGTGGCTGCCCAAGAAACGAAAAGCACTAGATGAGCCAAACTGCAGAAAAGGAACGGGAGATGCAAAAGGGAGCTGATGAAGAAGGAAGAAGCGAGAAAACTGCTAAATAGAAAACTAGGAAAGAAAGGACAAAAAATAACTAACTGCAACTGCCATCGTATTTCCAGAACTTCGTTTACTTTCTATTCGGTAAAACAAAAGTAAACGTCATTTCTAGCCCATTTTGGAGATAGAAAGAGTGCAGATACGATAAGTCATATGAAAACCATAAAAAAACGTACAAAAATACAAAAGAGACCCCCTGTTATTATGCTAGATATTCTGGTCATGTATTGTATACAAAATCCTATTTTTTTCCATGTGTGAGCAACTTAATTCATTTTAAGATCATGCCTCTATTTTTTGTTTTTTCAATTGGCTTTTTTGGCAATGGCACAAAAGAAGAAAGATTTGTGGCCAATTTTGGAGACAGGAAGAGTGCAAATACGATGATCTTCGTGTGTTTTTGTGCCCAAGGGATCAGGCAGGCCTCATAGTTTCTTGGGCAGTGAAGGAGTCGTTTGCTGCTACAGTGACTTCAAGGCATTTTTGAGTTATATTGAGGCCGTCATGGCCTGAAGGTTCGATTCCTCCAGCCTGCTTGCTTTCGCAGGCTTGATGTGACTGTGCCTGGAGACATAGATGACAAGGATGGAGATAGCCGACTGTGTCTAAAGGCAGAGGAGCTGAATGAAGCAGAGGATTTGGGTGCCAATTTGAGAGGTCGAATCGAACTTGTAGATTGCCCAACCTCATTATAGAGGATGCCGATTCTGGCCAGTTAGTTTTGCTGAGCCGATTAGAGTGAAGCTGGAAAAATATCAAAGGAACTGCCTTATCGAAAAAGCCTTGTCGCAGAATCCCATATTCTGTGTAGTTATTTGTAGTGCATTATTTTTTTTGTGCATCTTTGTGGATTCATTGCAGAGCTTCTCTTAATCTGCAACGTATCCTGCTAGGATGCTAGATTGCTAGATTTGGGAGAGCTTTACGCTCTGTTTATGCAGGAATAATGAATTTTGGACTATTGGTAGTTGCTTGAATTTATTTTTTACTGCATTTGGTGCAACCATGTGTTCAATTCCCACATTGACTATTGCAATTTCTTTTTTGTTGAAAATATTTGTGGTCGTCAATCTGACACAATACTGGGAATATCCCGCAGATCAATGGCTCTAAAAGATATGAAGAATAAAAACCATAAAGAAAAAGATGTAAATACGTCTCCTTTTGTTTAGGCGCATATTCGCGCGAGGGGTCGCGCACGACAATGAGAGTCCCTCATATAATTGTATAATATGTGTATCAAATTAATACTATTATGTGTCTATTTTGAATCTTATAATATCTCATTAATCTTGCTATATGGTATATCCCAACCTGCGGAAACATACCCCACAAATAAGGATCGATATCTACAACCCAAAGCGAGACATCACTCCTGAATATGCCCATCCAACTGCTCTTGATACCAGAAAACATCCCTTTGTGTGAATGCACCCAAACAAAAGGGGGTTTTAGGGGGATTTAATTATAAGTATGAGAGGTATTGGTTTATGTGAATTGCTTTGTTTCATAGACCATTTTTATAAAAAGCCGCTTTGATAAAAATGTTGATCCAATCTATGTTTTTCTTGGATGTCCCTCTTTATCGAGTGATCTCGAGCATGTCTACAATTTACAAATTTTAAAAAGATCCTCCCAAACTCAAGATCCATTTCTAAACTCTTTATTCTTGAGAGAAGAATATATTTGACAAAGAACATGTGCAGATCGAGAATTATAGTTCCAACCTTTGTTTTTTCTTGAATATCCTGCCTGTTTGCAAGTTTTAGAACCATATCCTAGTTGATCAAAACTCTTAAAAATTTCTCTATCTCCAAATTTCATTTCTCTGATCACTATTGCCCAGTTGACTATCCATTGAATTTGTTCTGATTTTTGCACCACTAAATCTACTCCAAAATGCCTAAAACTTTGTGCACCTCTCACCACTTTTCTTAACACATTTCCAAAAAAAAATTCTCGAAAATTCCAATCCTCACTCTCATTGACCAAATTTGAGTGCTCACTGTTCTTCCCATGGATTGATATTCTAAGTGATCTGGAGGTCCTCACCACATCTATGGTAGGTTCCCTTCACTAAGGTTGGCTTGGTAGCCAGGAAATCAGTCAACAATATGCACTCATGAACGTGGCCTTTGCAATGTGTTTCCTCTCCATGAACATAGCTAAGATATTTTTCTTCCAACCCTTACATATTGCTATCCCTAACTAACTATGGACATCCACATTTTATAGTATGAGATCTTAACTTTTTGGTAAGGCGTCTTAATACTAAATTCCTTTCTAGAAAAACGTTAGGGAAATAGAAAAAAATCGCCACCATTCATATCAAAATGGAAATCGGGTCGACTATTTTTGCTGGGTCACAATCGGGTGCTGCCACGTGTCAATCACCTACATCGCGGAATAGAAGTAGGGTCTTCCGATTTCGCATGACCGCCTCTTCCGGTAATCTCAGGAATATTTTTTAGGGCAAGCAGTTCTTTTTAGGGCTTCTGCTGCAGCCGCCGCTCAACAGACAGCCAAGTCTGGCTCGATCGCAACACACGCCAGATCGTGATTCTTGCAGATCAACAGGTAATGGTTTTTGCAGGTGCTATTTGGCCGCTTCTTTTAGCAGTTCTTCAACAGGTAATGGTTTTCGCAGGTGCTATTTGGTCGGTTCTTTTAGCAGTTCTTCATCAAGTTTTGCCGCACTAAGTTTTGCAGGATCTTCATAAGTTTTTCAGGATCTTCACAACTTTTGCTACAGTCGTTCAACAAGTTCTGCCATACACAGGTTCTTCTTCGCTGATAGTAGATTGCAGGAGCTTCATCGAATATCTTCAAAGAATGACGGATTTGGCAAAAAAACTCTGTAAACTCTAGCAAAGAAATTTGTAAAAACTCTATTTGTGTCCAAGACTCTGCAAAAAACTCTGTAAGCCTTACCGGATCTAACCCTTGATCTATTAATACTCTATAAATCTGCTGAATCTATAAAAGAAGCCTCCCCGATTTCCATTTTGTAGGGGAATGGAGGTTGGTCCTCCATTCCCGTTTTTGCAGGTGACCCGCTCCCGGCTAACGCCGGTCGCAGGACCCCACCTGCAAAACCGGGAATGGAGTCCCAACCTCCATTCCCCTATGCATTTAAACGTAGCTAAGGATGATAAAGTTAGCCGGTCGCAGGACCCCACCTGCAAAACCGGGAATGGAGTCCCAACCTCCATTCCCCTATACATTTAAACGTAGCTAAGGATGATAAAGTCATCACTATTTTGAAGTTAAAAGACTTTTTCTTTTCTTTTCTTGGAGGGTAAAAGTGTATTTTATGATTGATAATAATATAAAGTACAAGGAGTCACAATGGACACAGAGAAAAAATTAGGCCCAATATTAGGGATCCTTAGGCATCATAGTTGTGTGTGATTTAGGAAATTCCATTCCACATCACCATGATGGTAGAGGATAAAAAAGATTATTTTAATATCCATTGCTAGGATTACTACTACTAGGATTAACTATGTAGAGAGACTATATATACTCAGTTACTCAAATTGTTTCCTCTACTTGTCCCAACATTTGGGACTAAATCCTTGGGACTCAAACAATGACATTTAAGGTAGCTACAAAACAATGACATTTAAGGTAGCTACAGAAACCTTCAGCCTTGCCAAGCCTTGCCAATTCTGTTCAGTCCCTTATGGTAACTCATCCCCAGCTTCCTTGGGACATAGCCATTAAAGCCACTTTCATATTAAAGTAATTCTTTAGTTTCTCTATGCAAATGCTTTGACCTTCTAGAGCCACATCACAACGATGTCTCTATATAAAAGGGTCACGCTGACCACAAAAGCAACAATGCAGCGTGTGTCCGAGATCAATACAATACAATTCCATCGTCCGAGTTGGTGTAAGTTTCATTTTTGAGAAATCGGAGTCAGGTCTTACAATGTTCATATGTCAGAGCAGTGTAACAATTATTCACTGGCAATCATGCATGTTATTCAAGTGTCACTATGCATGCATTGCAAATGCCAATCTATGACAAGGGCATTTGTAAATGTTACATTTGTAGATGCTACAAAAAGCTTGTGCAATGCTTCAACAACCAAGATCTTTATATGAATATCTAAATAAGTTTCCTTAGAGTGGCTATACCAGCATGGAGCCCATGAGGAGCATGAGGTGGTGCATCTCATGTCAATATCATATTTTTTGTGTTTTGGGGTTTGGAAGTATGTGCGTATGAAGGATAGTTGTAAGTGTACTAACTTTACTAGACTAAGTTCTTTATCCTATGAGGGAAAAGGAAAGAGGAACCAAACTGGGAAAAAACTAGCAAGAAAATGTACTTCGAAAAAGCAGTTAGTAAACAGGAGGGGACGAGTTAATGAGAAGGCATGTGGCAAAAGCGCAAGGGCTGTTTTGACCTGCCACATAAAAATGAGGGGAAACAACAACATCGGACCTGTTTCGGCTTCTTCCTCTCTTTTTTTTTTTATCCTGTGCGCTTTGCAAGTCGGGCTCTTATCCCATGCATACGGTCTAGATTTACCCCCCTTTTTTGTCTTTATTTTGCCACCTAGTCCAACCATATACCACTAGAGATATTTATATTTTGTGTCATGTACCCTAGGCACTTCTATTCTTATACCTATTTACCATCTTCCAACCTAACTTTTGCCTTGCTTGTCATCTTAGCCTCATTCTATGGCAACGCCCCAATGCTATACAATGCAATTTGTTCCATCACACAGAAGCAGAAACTGCTCGTGCTTGGCATTTATGCTCATGTCCAGGTGAGAAATTAAGTGCAGGGCGAGCATGTCTATACTATTAGATGCATGGTCTCTATCACCACCAAAAGAACACAAAATTTGCACTAAAGCAAAAGCAAACTATCATGTGGCTTCACATGTGAGCAAACCTCACTAAAGTAGTGTCTAAGTTCTACCATAAATCCATGGACCTAAACTAGTGTTTAAGTCCCCCATAAATGAATAAAATGTATGAACAAATAAAATGTCCAAATAATATGGTCAAATTGGCCTCTTCAAGCTGAAAGCACGACCTATTCATACTTTGATTCTATGGCATATAGGATAAACATTCAGGTCATAATTTGCAGTTTAGACATTTGACTATTTTCCGAGATGAAAATTGTACATGATATTTTAATAAAGGAAAGTTCAAAACCTGCAGAAACACATTCAAAAAATGAAACAAAATGGCAAGTTGGATTTAGATCCTAAACAGTCTTAAACAACAATAAACTAAGAAAAACCAAACATGACGAACCTCTGACGGCGCAGGAAGACAAGAATCTCTTCTCTGTTTCATGATTGAAGGAGCCAACACCGGCACATCGCTATTTGATGATGACTTGGCTTTGGCATGGGCGGTCATCATTCGTCCACGTGGCCGCGTTTCATATGTCGTTTTCTAAACTGGGTGACCTTTAGATAAGGGGTATTTGGTTCATGGCTTCTTTCTTGTCAACCTCTGTCTCTTGTCTCTGCCTTTTGTTTGCTCTAGCTGCCTCATTCACTTCCCACCCTTGGCATTTGATCTTGTTCGATCCTGCTTTCTTTTCCTCTGCACACATCACAATCTATATAGATTTCCTTATCCTCCCTACCCCTTAATCGCTAATCCTTGATGGTCAGATCGAGCAACACCTATAAATATCTAGGCTCTTTAGAAAATATCTCAATGCCCCAATTAAAATCAAATATTGTATCATAACCGTAGGTATCATCTGACCTCACCACTTTATACCATATACTTAATGGTCGACAAATATTAATGCATATATGTACCTTACACAAAGAAATGCATATCATACAGTCTCGATACACATAATACACAAAGAAATAGTCTACAATATACGTCATGGTTCTTCTACACGAGAAACAAAATTGTAAGTCAAAAAAGCTCGATGAACAATAGACTGATGGGGACCCATTCATGACGAGGTAGAGGGACGAAAGAGCAATGGCAAATCTTCAAACACTAAATCTTTCCAAAAGATATTCAATGCAAAACAAAGTAATGAACTTGAGAAATTTTGTCAGGGAATAGGGGACACCTCCTTTTGATGATGCACATCATCGCCTATAGTCCTAGAGCAAATAATAAAAAAGGTCATCAATGTCTTATTCCTCGCACTCTACAAATAAGCTAGCTAACATGATAACTTTAAGGACTGCATGGAGATTTTTGAAAATTACATTACTAGTTCTTGATTCTCCTCTATACTAGAACAGAGTAGAATTAATTTTTTTGTCCTTATTAGTGAACATATGGAAATTATTCCTTTATACAACATTGTAGTGACAATAGATACAATGGTCAAAATAGAAAGAACAAGGTGCCAAAGCAAGAACACATGTTGTGTCCTTGATCTGCGAAAAACGAAATAAAAAAGGTGCCAAAGCACTACCGATTGCCCCGATGCCATGGGCAATGGTGTGTTTTTGGAGGCTTTTTGTGACGTTCCTAACCGACATGCCCTTAACCAACTGGGCAAAACTGTCTAGACGTTTATGAGTAGTCGCTTCTACCCATTTATGCCGGTGTCTCGGGAACGCCCTACAGGCACATTCAAGATTTCGAATACTCGAGCGGTCTACCATGGGCCCGTTACAGTCTCTCCCCACTAGAACTATGCTCGTCCTCGAGCATCCAAGGCTATACCATGTCACAATGATTACCAAGTCTTTGCAAATTACCCATGCATATAGGCACCCATGGAGACTCGAACTCGAGGCCTGCTCTGATACCAACTGTGACGTTCCTAACCGACATGCCCTTAACCAACTGAGCAAAACCATCTAGACGTTTATGAGTAGTCGCTTCTACCCATTTATGCCAGTGTCTCGGGAACGCCCTACAGGCACATTCAAGGTTCGAATACTCGAGTGGTCTACCATGGGCCCGTTACACTTTTGGAAAAACATGAACAACTTATCTTCCCTTTGTTCATGTTGAATATTTGCTATAAGCAAAAAATGTGGTCGTGTAGGTATTTGTTGATTACTATAGTGGCACGTTTGTCCGCATCTTTTGAATGCAAACTCTGTTCTCGAATGCAGTAGCTCATCGTCCACGACGACCAATCACCCCATGGGATCCAATAAGAGAGCGCATTAAAGTTATTACTGTCTGAGTTAAAAAATCTTGTTCCAAAAGGTTTTTGAGGGTAAAACTGTGATAATAATAATAGTGCTGTCAAATTGTACAAATATACATATCGTATAACATATTTACAAGTCAAGCGAGTGTCACGAGGACACAACTGATCCAGCACATCAATTACCTCATAAAGGTATGATCTCAATATCTGTATTGAAGATGTAGTAAGTATCACATGTAGCGGCTGACAAAGCCTGACCAATTCAGCATAGCGTGCCTGAATTTGATCATATTCAAACAGCTCTGGAGAGTATGGCATTCATCTCCATGGCCCCCTTGTTGGCAGCATCAACATAACATGTCCTACAGTGGCTCCCCAATTCATTGTTCTATCTTAAGTCGGAGACTGTATGCACCTGTATGGATCGAGGCAATGAGCCTGCGCCTTTTCATAGGCAGATGGGTATGCAGGTCCCGTTCTAATGTGGGGTTTATGTGGCAATAGTAATGTGTTGTCTTGACCTGTTCAAGAGCGTTGGCATCCCAGAACTTGATAAGAAAGCAAGTAAGAAGGTACTGTCTCAAGGTGTGGCAATTTGCCTCTGTTTATACCTGTATACACATCTGCTTTTGCACATTCAATCTGACGAGCCACTGTGCTCGCTATTCCTTCCAACATGCCTTGAGCTGTTGTGGCCCGATTGCCATGGTACAAGCCGAGCTATGCAGATGAGCATCGTCCATATTGACCATCTTTTAAAAGTAGATGATATGGCAATCAAGGACTTCCCTCTGAGGGGGTAAGAAGCCTATCTCTTGTAACAGAATCTGATATGGAACCGTGGACTTAAACCTCCGGTGCCCGAGCCAAGAAGACTTTTTGTACCTGTTCTAAGTTATTTCAGGTAGTGAGCAGTGTAGTCACGTACGTAATGTACGGTTCGCGTACCGTACGTCTTCTAACGTACTGTACATTTTTCGGACCTTGGTTTTTTCGTACTTTACGTACACAATTTCTGTGTTGTTTTAGTTGAGGTACAGTACGTAGTGTACGTTGCAGACGTACACTACATATAGTACTTTAATACATTTTATAACTTATTTTTTGATCCAATATAAATTAATTATTTAATCTCCAGTTGTTTGATTGCTATGTAGGCGGTTAAATGGTAAATAAACATAGCATGATACAGCTTAAAAAGTTGTGTAAAATTGATCATTATACAATTTTTTGTGCAGTTTAAGTAGAACTTTTGATCATAATAAGGCTGAAGGTGACGCAGCCAATCTAAAAACCAGTCATGCCCAAATTCTGTCTGTGCCAGCAATGATATATGGACCAGCAATGACATTCTAAAACACAAATAATTCCGCACAAATACGGACGGATCATAAACATAGAGAATTGCTTCTTCTGTGGAGCTGCAGCAAATGACAAGTCAGACTACCTAGATAGTAATACTTATTCCATAATCTATATTCATCTAATGTAGAACTAACTCTCAAAACCCCCAAATATAATTCATAATCATGAAGAATAATCCAAAGCATTCTAATATGCTTAATATTCAGACATTCACTATTTCTGATGGGAAACTATAAAAAACAAGTAAAACAAGAAGGTTTACCTCATGATATGATAAAAAATGATCAACCTTGTAGCAGCCATGAACATCCTGAACCCAAATAAACAATTAAAAATTAACCAAAAAAATATAATCTCTTGAAATTCATAAATAAAACAAGTTGTCCTGTTGTTGACCAATAATATGCATTTTAACTAATAAATTAACCTGATATTTGAGGCTTCCAGTCTCAATGTTTTGCCCTTGAGCATTTGAGAGTGTATGATACATAAACCTTGGCCAAAGAGCAATGTCAGCATCTCTAAGTGCATTAAACAAGTACATATTGTTGAAACAAGGCTGCAAGATAGCAATACCTTACCTGCTAAGAAGTTGAAACTTGCAACAGAGCCAGCTAAATCAGAATAGAAGCTATGAAGCACAGCCTAAAATCTGCAGGCCATATAGGATCATCATTTTGGAAAATTAAAAGCGCTCTTATACCTTTTAGTCGATTGCGGCAACATCATATGCTCTTCTTTGCATCTTCGCAGATCTCAAATGTTCCAAGCCATATCCGTTGCTGCACTTAAAACAACTCTGCTTTCCCTTTTCTTTGGCTGCAAAGCTGTTGAACAATTCAAACAACTGGAATAAGAACAAGATGAGAAACCCCCAAGAGCATATCATGTAAAGTCATCAAAGCAAAAAGTCAATATGTTGAATGCAGAATGCAGAATACAACAAGATTTCTTAACATGAGATATTCATATTGCATAGCTAAACGTAATCCCGAAAGGAACAGGTCATAAAGAGGTTAAAACATGCTTAATGCAAAAAGAAGCAAGATTTAACTCAGAATAATGAATGAATCCCTAAAAAAAGACTATAAAGAGGAAGAAAACGAGACAAGAAGAGGTGTTTAGATGTCAAGCAAGCAATGAAACAAGACAGAAGATGAAAATATTTTAACAAAGGAAATGATTTGAAAGAGAAAGCAATTGAGAAACACTGCAGATTTTCAAGAATCCCTAGCAAGCGGCTCGTCTCAACACACGCCATATAATTAGCCTTATAATGGCAAACAAGGTCCAGCTCATAAATCGTCCATATTTTCGCGACTTCAAGAGATGTAGACCAAACAAACAACCCAATGGCGATTTACCTATCGGAGGATGAATGGGAATGAAAAAAAAGTTCTAGAATCATATGATCCTTCCAAAACCCTGTTCAAAAAGCAAAACATCATCAAAAATCGATCTATCTACTCTCAAAACCATCAAAATATTACAGTAGAAGTTTCTTCACCGTCCATTTGGTGAAATCGATTCTCTGAACCCTACATCGTTAAGCGGCTTGGACGACGGCGGTATTAGGGCTTGGGAACACGAAAATAGCATTAGGGCTAAGATAAAACCCCCCCAAAAAAAAAAAAAAAATTTTGACCCTTATTTGTAGCGTCTGGGACGTCTTGTATAACATATAAGGTACTATCGTAAATTTGTTTTAGATGCAGCGTCACGAAAACAACCCTGGTAGTGAGGGGCACCACCGGGCTCCATACCTATCTTGTAGAGAAGAACAGGTTCCACCAAGACCCTGAACAAGTGCCACTGGTGGGCCTAATCATATAACTCCGCTCTATGACTATTGTTCTGTATTGCTCTGTTGCTCATAGACGGATGCAAGCGTCCCAGTGCATAGTAGAGGGGAACTCCAATCCCAAATATTTGTTGCTGATTTCCACTTCCAAATTTTGCCCTCGGTAGCTGAAGGAGAGGACCTTTAACTAACGTGAGGATGATATGAGGGCCACTTTAAGCTTAGCCGGGTTGACGCGCATGTCTATCGTCTGGCAAAATGTGTCCAGGGCATCAAGATGGCACAGCATGTCCGCCAGAGTGTAAGTTAGGATGCTTCCTTATATAAGGCGCAACCATTCACCAAACATCACTACATGGTTAACATCCTCAAAATCATAAACATGCATTAAAATTCGCAAAGAAACCAACAATTTATGGGATATCGAATACTAAAGAAAATGCATCTTCTTTTCATAAACTCGGGCATGAATGTTATGGGGAGAGGAGTGGTTCACACGCTCGTACAAAACAATGGATGCTTTTCTTGTTTCTTCTATTTATAGAGAATTGAATTGAAGTTTATTGTTCACAAAGATCAGATGGCCCATGGGATCCAAAACAAACAATAAAGAACAACCAGTCTATTACCATTCAGGGATTAAAAAATCCCTTGCCTCGAAGGGTGGTATGTGAATGTATATATTTAGAGTAGTACATCCCCCTTACTATTTTTTATTTAGGGTCAAATTTGGAGTGGAGCGATTTTGGTATGGTATGTTTTGTATGATGCGCGGAAGCAGGCGCGCTTTCTGGATGCTTTTGCGAGGACAACTATGTACGTTCTTATGGCTTTTTATTTCTAGCTGGAAGCGACTACATTAGTCAGATTTGTATGCAGGTAAGGCTAGGGTTGTCCTTGAATCATTATGTTGCTTTGAAGCTGACCAAGACTGTTTGGCTTGATCCTAGGGTGTAAAATCGCTAGTGGGGTACAACTTTTGGCGAAGCGTTTAAGTACTTTAAGTGCTGAAACTCGCGGACGTCGAAGCCCGTCACACCCTTCTCCCTCCTTTTCCCCTGCGCGCCAAAACTCAGATCAGTGTTTGACTGTTGATGATGGAGGCATGGAGCGCGGATGATTTTCACAGCATCAGAGGTCTGTGCAATTCGGGGGTGAAGCCCCACGAGGAAGAAACTTGGTTGGAAAATAATGTCACGGATCGAGATTGGGAATCTGTTTGGACAAAGAAGTTGAACAAGGAAAAGATAAAATGGCACTGTGCAAAGGAGCATCTTCAAGAGAAGTTGGAAACACTCTGCCGAAAAATCTACAAGAATTGTCACAACAAAGAAGTAAGAAAGCAACTGGCCCTTGCTTTTGCGTTTGAAAATTGCACTAGATCAATAGTTGCACCTGAGGAACACAAAGGAAACTGGGATGCATTTGCTGTGCAATGCCAAAGATACCACAACAATAGACAAGTAAAAACAGAGGCAGATGTTGTAACATGTTAGGAAAACTGAAATGAAAGCAAAGCCAAAGGTGGCAGCTGGATCAAATGAGATCAGTGCTTTCTTTGCTTGCTAAAGTTGTGGCTGCATATTCAGACTCAGCTGTGGATAAAGCTATAGATGATTGCTTCTTTGTTCTCCAACTCATAGGGCCACCACCAAATATTAGAACATATCCATATGTTGACTTTCTTTCATCTAAATCTCCACACCAATCTGCATCAGCATATGCTCTAAGTTCTAAATCCTTTCCACAATATGGAATGCCCCTACTTTTTGTTCCTTTGAGAAATCTTAAGACCTTCTTTGTTGCCTTCCAATGCTGTTTGCCTGGATCACTATTGTATCTGGTTAAAACATTTATAATATAACTGATGTCTGGTCTGGTGTGATTGGCAACATGCAGCAAACTTCCAACCAATTGCCTATATGGTGTTCTCCTCATCTCTTCCCTTTCACTTTCAGTCTTGGGGCACATCCTTTTTGACAATTTTTCTCCTACTGTTAGTGGCAGTCTGACTGGGTTGCAGGTCTCCATGCTAAATTTTTCTAGTAGAGCATCAATGTACTTTTCCTTAGAGAGAAATATTCTCTTATTTATTCTATCTCTTTTTATTTGAATTCCCAAGAACTTGGATAGTTCACCTAAGTCCGTCATTTTATATTTTGCTTTCAACAACTTCTTGCATTGATTGAGGATGTTCAAATTGCTTGCTGCCAGCACACAATCATCAACATAGATAGCAATTATGCATACATCTTTATCTCTTTGTAGAATATATACATTTCCATCATTCTCTAATTTGTTAAGGCCTTGTTCCTTTAAATAACTGTCAATGCATTTGTACCATTGCCTAGGAGCCTGTTTTAAACCATAAACTGCTCTTTTCAACCTTCAGACCTTTCCTTTGCCATTTTCAAACCCCTGTGCTTGTCTCATATACACTTCTTCTTCCAATTCTGCATTTAAGAATGCAGTACATACATCCATGTGATGTAATTCCATATCTAAGGCATTTGCCATCACAATGATCATCCTGATGCTGGACATTTTCACCACTGGAGAATACGTTTCATCAAAGTCTATACCCTTTTTCTGTGAATAACCCTGAGCTACCAATCTTGCCTTGTGCTTAGGGGACCCATCTGAATTTTGTTTTAGCTTAAAAATCCATTTGCTTCCAATTGCTTGCTTGCCTTTTGGTAAATCAGCAATTTCATAGGTTGATGTCCTTTCAAATGACTCCATTTCTTCAACCATAGCCTTTTTCCAGTTTCCACAGTCATGATTGTTTATTGCATCCTCATAGCTTTCAGGAACCCCTGTTTCCATAATTATCAAAGCTTCAGATGTGTCTTCTGGTTGTTTATCTATTCTGCCACTTTTACCACTTTCTTTCCTTCCATACATGTCAACATTAAATTTCAATTCTTCCTTAAGTCTATCTCCTTCATTTCTCCTTTTCTTGTCTTTCTTTGCTGTCTCATGGTCTTGCTCTCTATTCATGTCCTGTTCTCCTATGTCTTGTATGGCAGCTTCATTATCTTGTTCTGTTTTATCAGTAACATTTCCTTTTTGTTTTTCCCCTTCATCAAAATCTACAATTATTTCTTTCTTTGTTGTTCCCTCACTTTTCTTGTCAGCTTATCACGTTCCTTGAGCATTTCACAGTTCACATTGGGTTTATATAACTGGTTTTCAACAAAAGTCACATCCCTACTTATCATAATATTTCTTTTTTCTGGGTTGTACATTCTGTACCCTTTTGTGCACTCATCATATCCAACTAAGAAACTTATGGTTGATCTATTATCCAATTTCTGTCTTAACTCTTCAGAAACATGAGAATATCCCAGACAATCATATGCCTTGTATTTTTCATAGCTCGGTTTCTTCCCTGACCACATCTCTTCAAGTGTTCTTCCATTTATTGCCTTTGAAGGCAGCACATTGTGCATTTCCACAGCAGTCTTTACTGCCTCTTCCCAAAGAAAATTAGGAAGGCCAACATGTTTCAACATGGATCTAGTTGCATTTAAAATAGTCTTATTCATTCTTTCTGCTACTCCATTCTGTTGTGGAGTGTAACTACATGTATATTGCCTTTTGATCCCTTTATCTATGCAATAATTAGCAAATTTAACACCTCCTCTGTCAGATCGAACACACTTGATTTTCCTTCCTGTTGAGCACTCCACTTCAGCAGCAAATCTTTTAAAAGCTTCAAAGGCTAGATCCTTTGTTTTAAGACAATACACTTTAGTCTTCCTGCTAAGATCATCTACAAAAGTAATGAAATAACGTTTTCCAGAAATACCTGTTACATTCAAAGGTCCACAAATGTCAGTATGAACCAGTTCTAGGATTTCTTTTGCATTTCTTTTTGCCCTTGTGAATGGTAATCTGCTGTGCTTTCCAAGCATGCATCCTTTGCACACAAATTCATTTATCTTGCTGTTGGTTGAGCTTATCCATCCTTTTCTAATCATCATTTCTATATTCTTTATATTTGTATGACCAAGTCTCTCATGCCATAATTCCATGTTTGGTTTTGTTGTCAAATTTACACAGCCAAAACAGTTGGGACTGATTCCAAATAAATTTCCAACACGTCTTCCTAAAAATTTCAACTCATTGCCTTCAAAAATTTTACAATGCATTTGTTCAAACACTACTTTGAACCCCATGTCAACTAATTGAGCAATGGAGATCAAGTTTCTCACTAAGCTGGGAACACAAAGTACATTTTGCAGATTTATCCTTCTACCACTTAAATCAAATAACTCCAACACTCCTACATCTTCAACGCTTTGCAGATTTCCATTGCCTACTTGGATGTGACCACCACCATTTCCTTTGCAATCCTTTAAGATTTTTGCTGAGCATGCAATGGTTTTTTCAGCTCCACTATCTAGAGTTAAAAGGTCATCACCATTAGATCCCTTTTCACAAGATAAATAAGTTGAAATACTTACCTCTTCTTCTTCATCTCCAGTTTCTTCTTCCAAGAGGATTTCTTCTGCTATATGAGCTTCTGAACTTGATCTTCTTCCCCTTCCTCTTCCCTTACCTCTAAAACTTTGATTTCCCCTGCCACCTCTAGTTTTGCCTCTGAAATTTTCTTTAGGAGAAGAACAATTTGCTGCATAGTGACCTCTTCCCCCACAATTGTAACAATTTATGTCCTTTGATAGCTTAGGACAATTAATTTTCAAGTCTAGTGGTTGCAATGGTTCTAATGAATATTGCAATGTTCCCAAGATTTGCCACTGCCCTTGATTAAATAGCTAGTACTTGCTGTTGCTGTGAATAGAACACACCAACTCCCTCTAAATCTGCTATTATATTGTCAAAGTTTTGGAAGAAGTCATTTATATTATCCCTGTCATGAAACTTAAGTCTCCTTAGTTCATTTTCCAATAAATCAATTTGAGAAGATGTCTTAGCTTCATAGTTTGTCACATTTGTCTTGGAGACATCCCTCTTATTTTCAAAACTATTCCAGCACTTACTTTGCTCATTATAATGCCTTGAGCTTCTCGAATCTTTGCATTATCAGCCACCTGATTTACTCCAGAAGTTACGCTAACTTCTCTTGCCACAGTTTGATCTTCATTTGTAGAAGAACCTTCTCCATTCACCTCAGCTATCAATCTCCTTCTAGAAGCTGACCTGCTGGTTTCTTCTTCTGAAGATTCAATAAGACCCCATAGGTCTTCCACTTGAAGCACATGCTTCACTTTCTCCTTCCACACCTGAAAGCCAGAATCCCCTTTGAATACATCTATTGCATTCAACAATCCTGCTCCAAATCTGCTAGACATTCTGTCTGCAAGCCTGCTCTGATACCAATGTAAGAAATTTAGATATAGCCACATGAAAACCATCATTCACCTAGACCAATGCACTGATTGTTTTTTAATTGAAAGACCAACATCACACTTCAACATTAGCTCTTTGATTCAAAAGAGTCTTTCTTCATGCCATATATTCCCTTAGATCAATCAAAATTAGATATGATCTTGTTAGACAACTTAGCTTCTCATAATAATAAAACAATGCACAATAATCAAAATTACTATAGTTCAATTTTCTTTCAATGGTTATCTCAGCATTGTATATTGAATTCGTTATGATAATGACTATACAATAAAAACCTTCAGTCTTCAACCTTCACAACTCGAATGAATGAATCCGTCCAAACTCCCGGACTATACAACCCTATTTACAACTTCGATTTTATCTTAGCAGTCCGGCGGTGATGCCAGATCGCTAGCAACCTTCCAGATGCAGCCGGATCTTCATGTTTGATTTATATTGGACCGAGCCAATTCAAACCGTGTTTGGCTCCAAGCATCTCGAGTAGTCTTCGAATATTCCCTGTATAATTTTCAATGGTTTGCACTATCGAAATAATGGTTAATCATTAACCATGCAAGCATCATATTCACTTAGGTTAATTCATTCAACCTAAGTTTGCTCAGATAAATATAAGACCCTGAACATATAATTGTATGTCTCTGCTCTTGCTATTCTGACTTACAACTCTAGTACTTCTTGCTTAAATCATTCCCCTGCCTTTGTGCACTGATATCACTATTGCTTTTCACAAAATTTACTTAAGATAAAATAAGTAACCTGTGGCATGACTTCAACTGGATTATGATATGAACAATTTATGTTTCCCTATAATTCTCACACCCGTGCCATCCATTTCCTATGGACATTTTCTAATTCTATCCAACCCACATTTTTTACATGTCAACATCAAGCAGTTATGATCAAACCACTCCTCATCATCACCTTTGCTGCAGACCACTTGTCTCTATAAATCACTGGTGCACTTGATTGTATGCTCCTTGGCTGCACATTCTGGGCCAGGGCCACAAATATCACAGTGGCAGTTGCAATTGTCATGAACTCCACCCGATTTTCTCATGCTGTTCAATCCCTGCATGATGTATTCAAATTTCAAGTGGTAGATGCAACAGCATGTATGCCTTTCACGCATCCTCCTTACAAAACTCGGTTTCAACCTCTCAAAAGTCTGCAATGCAATTTTGATATGAGGATTCTCCTCTCTAAACTTGAGGTAGAATTGCAACTGCAGGGAAATCGTGTGAATGCCAAATAAATGCTACATATAATGAACCCTACAATACAGGATGAATACTTACTTGGCTGACTTCAAGAAGGTGAATTGGATGTTCCATCTTTATTCCTGTCTCTGATACATACCTCCTCACGTCTTTCTTGTATGGAGAAACTCTTGTATTCTCTGTCCAGAACTTGAGAACAGCTTCTCTATTGTAATCTAACATGCTATCCATCCGTTTCCTCCTCCTGAACATTGACCAAGGTCCTTCCCCTTTGTTAGCTTGCACCCTTTTTTGAAAAGCATTTGAAATTATTTTTCTGGGGATGCTGAGCAATCTGGCCACTTCTGTTTGGTTCAATGGCTTGATACCATTTGTACCTGCTGCTGCCATTATCAGGGTGGACTTCCTTGCACGAAGCATGTCATGATTCCTCTTATACTTATGTTCTTGCATTGTTTCCTTCAAATTCTTCACCATTTGCTCGGCCATAGTAACCTGCTTAGATTTCTTTATAGAAGCAATTGGTAAATCCCTTGCCCTCCAAAGAAGACTGTCAAGGATACGGCCTTTGTCATTGTCATCAACATTTGTACTAATTTGGTTGAATACTTCAAAAATTTCTCCTGAAATTTCTCTTATTCTGCGGTCACTCAGTCTCAATTTCTTATTCTTCTTTGAAGGCGAATCTTTAGAAGGGGAATTCTTCTTCATTGCTACCTTCTTTGCATACAATCTCTGCCTCTGATCTCTCTTCCTTGCTGCATCAATGGCTTTGTAAAGTGAACGGGGAGAGGAATTGGGTTTCATCTATCCCAGATTTCTGTGTATTGCAAAATTGGTGAGGGCAAATTGTTGAATTTCGGTTCAGGCAATTCTTGGAAACAATTAGTCCCTCCATTTTGCTTGAATTCAAGATGGGTAAGCCCGCCATCCACGAATATGGCGGGCTACAGGCATTCATGTTTCCGGCACCATTCAAGCTCATGATTCTCTCAGCCTGTCATTTGACGGGCGCGCACCCTACATGTCAATTGATCAATCACGTACGTCGTGTTTAAAACACGCCAATTTTAAGCATTTGTAAGCGTCGTCCGGACGGTGATTTCTGCTACCTAGTACCGAATGAACTGGTCGAAAGCCTTTGTCTCAGATCCTGGGGTCTGGAGCATGCCAATTTCTTTTGGTCTTGGATTTTTGGAGTTGTATCAAGGCCTTTCTTTGGTATTGAAAGCAATTTGATTTCTATTCTTTGATTCTTGTTTTTGTTTTCCATTAAAAGTTTTTTATGTAGATGGCATACCGTCGAGTCTGTCAGATAGTATTATTGATCCTGATTATTGGGATCAAGAGGGGTCAGAGACTTGGTTGATATCTAGACCGGTGGCCCCTTCACCTACTACTCATGTATATGCTTCTGTATTAAAGGGGATACATCCTTTGAACCAGAACCTGGAACGCATCTATCGTGTGAGCTAGACTTTAGGGTAATTGAAGCTGATGATATTTTGAGGATAAGTTTGAGGGCTACATTATCTTTTTTACGAACTACTAAATTGAGGAGTTGCAGTTCAACAAGCATGGACCTCATGTATATCTTACCCTGGGTTTATCCAAGTTTGATTCCTAGAGGGTACAAATTTACTTATTGAGTCTTTAAATTGAACTTGCATAAACAATATGCTTGGCATTTTCATGTACTTGGAATCCCAAATTGATTTGACTATGCACATAACTTGGATAAGCAATGTACTGGAGGGTGCAAACTTACTTATTGAGTTCTAGAACTACTAAGAACAATGAGAAAATACAAATGAATGACCCTCATGGGCATCTCCTTAAAACCAACTATGTACATACTGAAACCCAGCAGATTACTGACACCATTATGGCCGGGATTTAAAAACTTTGCTCTTTCATGTTTTTGAGGGAAAAACCTGACAATAATAGCATCATAATCTTTGATGACTAAAACAAATATGTGGTGATAGAAAACCCTCATGCTAACTAGCTTTATTAGGTAAGGAGTACATAACTAAAGATATAATACACCAAGAATGGTAAATAATATTTGAACATGTAAGTTTGAATTATCAAGTCCAATGTATCTTTGTCCTTTCATCTTTCAACAAATTAAGCGCATGTCATGCCATATCATCTGTATCCTCTTCTTATTTCCTGCAAAATAAAGAAAAATGAACCAACAACAGCTAGGGCTTATCCAGACACAAGGCCTCACAGATCCACGAGGGGCATCCAAACACTACAGCCTCTATCCCGGCACGAGGGCCTCCAACACTGGATATAAGAACCTCTATTCAGGCATGAGGGCCTCCAAGCACATGGGCCTAATCAAAGTTCATGGGCTAACCAAAAGATGTGAGCTAAATGCAAATGGAACCACTAGATGGACAGATGGAAACAAGGTTGGGAGGGTGGGACTTGATGCTACCATGAGAAGAAGATGCATGTTAGAGTGCTGATGAGAAAGAAATGAGAAAGAAAGACTAAATACAGTGTTTCTGGAAAAGACAAGAAATAACTACTTAGGCAACTACCTCAGTAGTTCCATAACTCCAGTGATCTTCTAATCGATGAAACGAAAATAAACATCACTTTTCAATCTGATTGTACTTGCATTAACAATGTACTAGAGGGTATAACATACTTATTGAGTTTTAAAATTGGTTGTGCTGAACTTGCAAAGAGAATATGTTGTATTATATCATGCCAAAGTCTATGGTTGGTGTCAATAGACTTGGTGTGATGTACCTAAGTCAATGTTTGTGCAAAAATACTATTGCATTCTAGAGAAAGGTCCTTATGAACAAAGACCATCATAGTGAAGTGGTGTTCCATTGAGCTGAATGAAAAAATGAGTACAATGACCCATAGAGAACAAACTGATGAACCCCAAAATGAGTGAAGTGGGGAACAAAATGATAAACCCCAAATGAGTAAAACAACAAACACAACCCCGGGTTAGACCACTCCATATATAAGATAATTGTATACAATGAGTTAATATAGAACATTCAGAAAGTCGCTATACTATAATGCTCCCGAACTGCAACAACTGCAATAGTCAGGTCGTGCCACCCATCCAAGCAGCGACTCAAATCCGTCCTGCTAAGATACCGCTCCATGTGTCCCTCTTGGCCACTCGTATAAAAAGCAACCTTATGCACATAAGAGAGCTTCAAACTGCAAGACCAAACAACATGTGATTGTCAACTATGTTAGGAGCCATCTACGAGCCAAGAGTCAGCAAGATACAAAGTTGGACTAGAAATACAAGAGCACAATATCAAAATGGAAAAGACGATCCACGAGGATCCTCCGAAAACCACAGGACTACATCGAGATAGGAAAATATAGGCTTGACCCAGAGGCGTATAAAAATCAGCTTCATGCACATGAATGAGCTCCAAACTGCAAGACCTAACCATATGTGATCCCATCGATCCGAGCCATCGGATCGCCATTCTGGGAAAGGACGAGCCCCTATATTAGGCTAGTTCCATTCTCAGGCCGGTTATCGGCGTCTTCTCACAGCAGCATTTTCTTCGTGCTCGTAGCTTCGATGTCCCTTCATTCAATGGATTTCTTCCCCAGTTTCTCCATCAGTCTCGTGCTTCACCTTCTCGCCGCTTGCTCCTGCCTGGCGACTTTCGTCATTATTCTTTGGACGGTACGCTCCCTTCTCTTTCATGCTTAGCACGATTCTACGGATTGTCCTTCTTCGTCTGTCTTGGTTGTGCATGGTTTTTCTTTATTTCTATTGTTCTATTGGGATGTTCGGGTGTGATGGATTCGTTTTTGGACTCTTGGTCCGTTCTGTTGAGTGATTTGGCCATGTACTGTGGATGTTCTCTTGTTGGATGGACTGGGCGTTGGGGCGCATGCTTCTTTCTAATCCTTGTTTTATCTGATCTCTCCTTGGTTCCTTCGAGCTTCTTCTCTATTTTCGGGTCTGCCGTTGTTCTTGGGTTGCGGTTTGATCATCTCTTTAGCCCTTTCCGGCTCAAGCTTATCTGTGTTTTTGGTTTCATTTTATGCTCACTTCATTTTTGTTTCGTCTTTCCCCTTCTTGTTCTGCCTTTTACCCTGCATTATGCTGGCTGCATGGAGTTCTCCTTGCCGTGGTGTTATCTTGAGCTCTGCGATTCCGTCTCTGCTCTTAGCCTTTCTTGCATGGCCGTAACATGGGCTACATTTTCCCCTTCTATTTCCTCTTGCCTTGGCTGTCCTTGCCTTCTGCGATTTGGTTTCCCGCCTCTGTTCCCTGGGGTTTCTCCTTCTTCACCAGGAGCCGCTTGCATAGGATGCAATTGGGGATTTCTTGTCGCCGCATGGGCGCTGTCTGCGGACTTTTTAACCTTGGCTTGCAGGTTTCCGGCCGGGTTGTTTCCTCTTAGTGCTATGATGGCCAAATCCGTTCATTCTGGCTCCTTTCTGGTATGTTTTTCGCTTATCTGCCATCGGGTCTTCTGTCGTAGCTTTGGCTGCTTCTTTTAGGTTCGCTATTTTTGCTGGATTTTTGCTGCCACTGGTTTTTGCATGCTTTTTCCAGCCGTTCTTGGCCTCCATTCACTCAGCTTGTAGGTTGTCGCCGTTCGTTCCTTCCCCTTGTGCTTCTTGATCTTTATATTGCTGGTCATGGCTTCCCTTTTTCCCATCGTGGCTTTGGGCATCCAGTTCTTTGCCGATTACTTTCTTTGTTCTGTTCTCAGGTCCGATACCATTCCCTTGTCCTTTGTGCTCTGCCAAAATTTTCCCTCACGGGCTTTTTTCGCCTTTTCACCACCGGAGTCCAGATGACCACGCACCATCTTTATGCATCGCATTTGGAGGCTTGCACCCATACGCTTTCGGAATGCCTTGCGGCTTGAACATCGCGGACATCGGACGGCTTTGAGGAATTCTTCGAGGCGTTCGTCTTTATCTTTGCATTTTCTCCTGCTGTTCGTAGGGTCTTCCGCTCGTATCGATTTGTTGATCCAGCTCGGGCTCGTTTTCTGGGAGACATCATTTTGCTATGGGGCTTTTCGTCTTTACGTCCCATACAGCTGCGCGAGTTTTTGCTCATTTTGACTGAGTATCCTCCTCAATTTCTCCCGATTTATCCGGCAATTTCCTTGGGCCTCCTTGCTTGATTATCCCTGATCTCTGGGAGATGTGTTTTGTGTTTGGTGTTTGGGCATTGTAAGCGTGTTAATGCCATCTTTGAATAAAATGGAATAAGACTATTGTTTTTCTTTTTATGTTATATGTTCTATGTGGGGCTTTTCATGCCCGTTAGGAGGATTTACCTTTGGTATATGTACTCTCTCTAAGGTTCTTACTTGTTGTTTTCCGGGCGGTGCATCTATCGGGGCTTTTTGGTGGGATGTTTTATGAGGTTTGACTTGGGCTTCTCTCTCCTTGGATAGCTTTGTTGTCGTTTCCATATTGGTTGATTGCGGTGGTTTCTTGATATATGGACATACCTTCATACACCATAGGTTGTTTAATGTTTTTTGTGGGGCATCATTTGTGTTGACGCTGTTTGTTGTTTTCCCTTGGAGAGGATTGGTCACGCACTTTGTTTGCCTGGCATATCTCACATTACAATGGTTTTCCTTCAGTTGGTATTACGTTATTTTCTATTCTCACATCACAATGGTTTTCCTTCGTTTGGTATTACGTTATTTTTCTATTCTCGTTAACTTGGGGGTTTGGCATAAAGGGGTTGCGTCTTTGGCCTTATATGCATGGACATAGTGTCGCGCTAGTGGGGTTGCTATATTTTTCATCCCGATGATTCTTTATCTCTTTGTTGGGTCTTGTCATTTAGATCATGATGTGATTCTTACGTCTATTATGGTTTATGGTTTATTGGCACTTTAGTATGGGTTGTTTTTCTTTTATTCTGCAGTTATTTGTCATATTCGTGGTTATTTATCGTTTGGGATTCTCGTTTTTGACATTTTGCTCGTTCCAAGGATCTCATGTTTCCTTTTGTCCATTTCATGCACAATGGCACTTCGTTCTTGACAACTTATGTTCACTTGCACAATTGCACTTTGTTCTTGACAACTTATGTTTTGCTTTATGACTATGTATTTTTACATTTCCATGGGTTGCTTCTTGGGCTCATCTGGCTTGAATTCTGATCATGTATGCATTTGCCATTTTCGTCTTTTTTCATACGCACATGTTCTTCGCCTTGATCAATACGCCCAGTTTTCTTTGGACCAAATTTCTTATATGCATGTCATCGCTATCAATTTTTGCATCTGGACTTATGCTTCGTTTTTCATTTGGTAGGTATTTAATTGCAGTTTATCTTATCCTCATTTGGGTTTGCTCCTTGGGTTTGGATATGAGCTATATTTGCTAATTATAAATTTGGTAGAAGGTTGGTGGTCTTCCAGGGTTGGGCGTTCTCGTTTCAAAATTCTCGGATCCTCAATGTAGACAATTCGTTTGTTGAGCCATTTTTCTAGCGGAAGTTCCTTTGTGGCCTTTTAAAGTCTCCTTTTATTCGGTCCATAGGGGATGTTTTCCTTAGTCCAGGCTCTTGCCATGGGGGCTGAGTTTTTTGACGTGTTGTCATGGGGCGTACATTCTTTGTCGCATTTTATACAAGTTGAGTCCCAGGTGAGGTATCCATTCTAGGTTTGCTTCTTTCCACAATTTTATCGACTTACTTTAGGCTATTGTTTTCTATCCATATTTCCTGGCATTAATTCTTTTGAGTATGGTTATGGATTGATAATTGGCATATTTTTCATGAGATGCTTTTTACATGTGTATTTTATTTTGCAACGTACAGGGATGAATATGGTTAATGACTTGCATTCATGTTATTCGGATGTTTTCAATTCTCTGGGGCCCTCAATTTATACTATTTGGGTTGTAATGGGGTTCTTGATTGGGTGGCGTATATCTTTTCATATGTTCCTTTTACATTTTTTGTCTTAGTTGCCCACGTGGTTTCTTTTTATGTAGCATGATCTTATAAACTTTATGTTCTCTTTTGCCATTGTCTTTTTCCATTGGATCTTGATGCTCTGCACTATTCAACGGTTGTTGTGTTATTCGGATTATTTTTCCTATTTATGTTCTGGCCTGTGTGTTGATTTCATCTTTTGGCCTATGTCGATCATTTTTGTATCTGTTTTACGTTGGGCATGTGTGTTTTACATTTTTCTCCGGCCATTTGGGCTCTTTATGCGTGGTTATTTTCTTATTGATTGGCTTACATTCTTCTTTTCTCGTATTTCTGCTTGGGCTTAACGCATAACTTTGTTGTCTTTTTCGGGGACTTCATTTTTAGTTCGCTATCATTATGCATTGTGCTACCATTATACATCATATTTGCTATTTACCTCTTTGTCCTTTGTGGCTAAATTTCTTATATGTATATTCTATATTTGGTGTTTGTGGGTTCCTTTGTTCACTTTATTAGCGCACTTATTTGTTGTTCCCGAAGTTGTATTTTTACGTTCTTGCACATGGGTGATATTGTTTGATTGTACCAATTTTATGGATTTGGGAGCTTCATTGTTTTCGTTAGCTCCACTTTGTCATGTTCATGATGGGCTTATTTTTTCGTGCATAGCTTTGTTCACTATATATGATATTACATAATCATTGTGTAAGTTTGAGGCGTTGCTTTATTAGGCGTGGTGACTTTTCATGTTCTTTTTAGCCCATAGTTTTATCATTCTTCCTCGTTTCCTCCGCTTTTTTTTGCTCAATACGGGGGTATACATGTTGAGGTTCGTACTCACGGTTCTTTGGCGGTCCCTCGTCCTCTGGCGCTTCGCTTCACGTGGTGTGCGACTTTACTCAACATCTCCATGTTTTCGTTCGATCTTTATGTCTATGCATTTTTACATTCCTATCGTCGTTTTTTTTCCTCTTTGCCTTATTATCTCGGTTACTTGTTATTACGCCTTCTTATTTATTTATCGTTATTGTTTATTCTTTTTGGGGATCCATGATGAAGGGTTCCTTTGTTGACTTATCTCCCTCTAGATATTGGCCCACGGGTTCGGAAGGAATAATAGCCACATTCACGGACTTGGTCCGTAGCCACATTCAACTATCCCGCGGACATACGTTCGTGATCCGCATTCATATCATATGTGCATTATGCGCGTGCGTGGTTTATTTTTTCATCGCCTTGTTGCCGTTTCGTTGGCATCCGGGCGCTTCCTTCGATTCATCATCGTGGCGGCGTCCTTTTCTTATCATTGTTTTTGTTCTCTAATGTCCTTCCCTTTTTCGGTCATTTGTGCGTCACGAATCCATAGCAGGTGCTTTCGGCTCTTCTTCTTCAACCGCCTTTTTCTCCACGGCTCATTTCAGCGGTTCTTTGGTTGTCGTCGCCAGCGGCTTCCCTCTCGCTTGAACGGACTCGCCGGACCACGGTTCCCTTTCTCCCCGCCATTCAAAGCGAGACCCACTTGCCGGGTGCTCATACGATTTCTCTAGCTTTCGCTTGCCAGCCGTTTGCATGCCCTGTCATTATCCGCCGGCACCTCGGCGCCCCTCTTTTTTCGCCTCTCCTTCCTCTCTACGTCCTTTATCCTATCCGATTGCTTGGAGGTGGTGGCGGGTGTATCTTCTTGCTTTTCGGCTTAAATCCGTTCGATTATGGTGCTCATTACGCTTTCGTCGCGCCGGGCCTCGGCGGTACGCCACTCGGGGGGTTCCACATGATGTGGCGCTCACGGTATTTGGCGGCTCCTCTTCTTCTCCTCCCGCTATGTGCTTTGCGACCCAACTCCACACTGGCGGTTCTATTTTGTCTATTGAGGGTTTTTTTCACTTGTAGCGGATCTTTTCTATTTGGTATGCTCATTATATACCTTTGGCGTATTTGCTATTTGGCTTTATCATCTTTGGCATATTTGCTATTTGGCTTTATCTAGATAGGATGCATATTGCGTTTGGCCTTTGCATTGAGATTTTCCGACATGGGTGTATATTGGATTATCTTTCATTTTCTCTTTATTTAAAGATATGGGGTGTCCTACGTTGTTGTCCGACATGGGTTTATATTTGATCATTTTTTCCTTTTTATGCTTCTCTTTATCTAGGCATGGCGTGTATTACGTAGTTATACATGAAAGTTGTTATATTGGGCACATTCTAATGGCCACTTTTTAGTTTTCGTGTTCTTGATGTTCTTTTTATGGTTTTACATTGATGCTTTATCCTTCTCTAGATGTCGCGTTTTTTTTTTTTATGGACCGTTTTTTTGTTGGGTGGTCTTTGTTTATTTCCACCGTGATGGTGACATTCATGTCTATTTATTATCTTTAGTGATGTTGTAAATACCATTGTCTAGCATTATTTTGCAATGCATATTTCTTTTACATGATTGTTATCCACCCGTTGGGTGCCGCTTTTTCCACCATGGTGGTGATGCTATTTCCATCTGCGGGTGATCTTTGTTCATTGTGCATTGTGCATTATGCTATCCTTATGCATCATTTGTCGGGGCATACATTTCTAGCTAACCGTTGAGCTCTTTGTTCACAGTGTATTGGGATATCATCGTGCATTGTGCTATTATTATTTATCATATTTGCTATTTCGCTATGATTAGATGTGCCAGATATTGCGGTTTTTGCAATTTTGTGACATGAGTTTCTCTTGGACTATTTTTTGTGGTGGCGTTGTTTCTTTCCCCGATGGGGCGCCTTGAATTTGTATTTATCACGGTTTTTTTCTTCCACATTTGGGTGGCGCTTTTTCTCCACCCTCGGGTGATGCTATCTCTCTTTTCATGTATTGTTGATTTCCTCATTACTAAAAGCTCACATCGATTTGAGTTGTTGTGCAGCTTGCCGCTTCGCCGTCATGCACATTCATTCGGCCCTATCATTCGGCGTTCTTTTATATTTTACATTTCAACAGGCGTTCTTATTTTTCTATCATGTCCCTTCCGATTGTCATTACGTTTGTGGTTCCTTTATCATGTCCACTATTGTCTTTTGCTTTAGTATTTCAGACCCTATAGATGGCCCTAGCTTTATTTTTAATCCGTCACTTTACCTAGTCTACAACCTCTTCCTGTCATGATCTAGTAGTGCTCCTTCGATGTTTTTCTGCAGGTATCTCTGGCTGGATGCGCAGGAGGGGTTGGGGCACTTCTCCTCATTCTTGACTTGGAGTTCTATCTTGCGCTTTGGATTTCGATTTGATTTTGATTCACCTTGCTGTCGTCTTCGCTCTCTCCACTCTTCCTTCCACACAAATGTCCTTTGCGACCCTACTCAACACTTGGAGGTTTCGCGGCGCCTGGGTTTATAGTTAAGGAAGTCCTTTGGTAGTCGGCCGGTTTTGTGTCTCTCGCGAGTCCTTTCCCGAGAATCCCATCGATCAGAGCCATCGGATCGCCATGCAGGAAAGGGAGCCCTATATTAGGCTAGTTCCATTCTCGGGCGGTTATCGGCGTCTTCTCCACAAATGACATTTTCTTCGTGCTCGTAGCCCCCCCCTTCCCACCCTCTGCGTGGGCGTTAATGCGTCTTTTTCATTTGTATTAATATTGGTCCTTGCTCTTTTTGTGGTTTTTCACTTGTGGGTGTCGCTTTTGCCTTGTTGCTGTTTCCTTGGCATTTTCCTGTGTTTTTCTCCGCTTGCGGGCGATGCTGTTTATTTCCACCTTGAGGGTGATGCATCTTTATATATCATGTTTTCCACCCGCTGGGTGATGCTTTTTCCACCTTGTCGGTGGCCTTCTATCTTTTTTGTTTGCGCTTTTTTTACGTCGATTTTTATGCCTTATCTCTTCCAGCTTTCTTGATGCGGATTCTTTTTATGGCTAGGCTTGTTTCTCTGACTCTTTACGGGTGTTTTTTGAGTTTTTGGTCTTACAGGATTTCGCTATCTTCCACCGGCTTTTGGGGTCCTGCTGGTTTCCGTTCGTCATCCTCGTTGTTACATGGGGTTTTTTCGCGGTTGTTTGGGGTCGTGCTTCCGGGTTTGCCAAGCGCTCGTCCGGTTTCTCTGCTCTCTAGGCACCACATTCGAGGTTGGTGGCGACCATTTCTCATTAGGATTTTCCTCGAAAACCCGAAAGGGCGGGGTTTTTTATCCCGATGAGAACTTGTCGCCA
This sequence comes from Isoetes taiwanensis, assembly GCA_021234155.1. Taxonomy (NCBI): domain Eukaryota; kingdom Viridiplantae; phylum Streptophyta; class Lycopodiopsida; order Isoetales; family Isoetaceae; genus Isoetes; species Isoetes taiwanensis. The sequence goes on from JAJEKV010000020.1 coordinate 50,145, forward strand.
TTGTCCTCTTATCATGCCTTAGCACATTTTCTCGGCCGGTTTTGTGTCTCTCGCGAGTCCTTTCCCAGAATTGTCAACTGCGTTAGGAGCCATCCATGGACTAAGAGTCAGCAAGCTATAAAGTTGGACTAGAAATATAAGAGCACAACATTGAAAATTGAAGAGATGAACCATGTGGATCCTCGGAAGCCACGGGACTACGCCGAGATAGGTAAATATAGGCTCGACCCAGGGGAGCTTCCCTTTGGTGCCCTCCAGAAGCACCACGTGCTACGCTGGAAAAAATGCAGAAGCCTATCGGCCAACATCGAACGAAAAGTAAAACCCAAATAATAGAGTAAGAGGTGGGAGGGGGAGAACTCCGTACAACAACAAGATTCAGCTCAGAGGAAACGCCAATGAGGAACGCAAGAAGGCACAAGGCTTTTATGGGAGAAAAAGCTAAAGAAAGCATGTGCTATAGCAGGCTTGTGTCAAAGAAAGCTTGGGTCCAAAAAGAGAGTTGGCGCTAAAACTGGCATCTCTTTCCCTAGAATGATGGTTCTCTTCTATATAAGAAGAGAACCATAGCATTCTAGGGAAAGGTCCTTATGTACAAATATCATCATCTGACACAAAGAGGAACCTCCCTGAAACCCATCATAGATTGAGACCACAAGAAACTTTAAGCGCAAATCGATGCCAGGAAAAATGTAACAATCATGAGATGAGGCAGGATGCCAATGCAAATAGAGGGGAAAGGTCCCAAGAAACCCCGGACAACTGCACTTCATAAGGCAAAGAAAGCACGAAAATCGAACACAAACAACAACTATGGCCACCACCAAAGCACAAAAACTCTAGAACAAATGTACCAACAAACTACAGAGAATACCTAATGACCAGATGCTATGGAAGCAAGAACAAAAATACCTAACCTATATCATTCATGCATGACAGAGTCAAGCGAACTTTCATGAAGACAATGCAAACCCCATAATAATAAAGAAGAAAGATCAAAACCATGCACCATGAAATGCATAAAAAGAGTAGACATGAAGACCGGACATAGTCAACAAGCTAAGAAGAGCACCGTGAACCAAAATTGAAGAATCAACGTACCAGCAGCAAACTCCAGTGAATACTATAACGAAAAAACACTACGACAAACAAGGACAAAAACCTAAACATATATCCTACATGCATAACCAGTCCGAGCAAACTTTCAAAAGTGGAAACAACATAACCCACAGGAACAAGACAATAGGGACCCCGAGATACAAGAACAAAACAGTTCCATAAGGTGACAAAATGATTATGCAATTGAGAACACTGGTAGACGATGCCACAAAGTCAGCGAGGATGGGGTCAATTCCAAGATGAGGAATGGATGAAGACAACTGAATGCAACCTAAAATAAGAACAAAAACCATATAAGCAAGCAAGACAACTTACCACATGCTCCACTACAACATGCACGAATGTGCGATGATGCAACCACGTTTTGAAATTTAAAATGCAGGACAAAAAGGGAAATGTCGTGTGAACATCATGCAGGATGGACGTATACCAAACAACTCTTCCAGTTCGTAAGGGGTTAACATATGAACCAACAAAGCAAGAAGAACTACGTCGAGTCAAGAGGTAGACAAAGGAGGAAGTCAAGACAATAGTAGAGCAAAGATATCTCTCAAGGGATTTCTCAAGGCTATCAACCAGATAGTGGGGGAAGACCACCCTCGCATAACAATGACCGCTTGGATGACCGTAGCTCAGGTTTATTCTTTAAATTTCACTTGTTTATTTCTCCTTATATTGCTTATAATATTTATCATACATTGCAGGGCAACAATTTTCTCAAGGCAATCAATCGGGTAGTGGTAGGAGACCACCTCCACATAACAATGAGCGATCAGGTGCCTATCTTTCAGATTTATTCAATGAATTTCTCACTTTTTGCATGTGGTAATTTTTTAAATTCTGGATTACTATACACTCTCAGGGCCACCTCCAAACAATATTCTAGTACCTCCCACCAATCAACCACCTCTTTGTATTGCCGGTTTGAGTGCCGAGATGCTTAGCCAAGTAGTGGCATATGTTATGGCTAGTATGCCACAACATCAAAGTTTTGATGCTTCAAGACGTAGCAGTGATAATAGCGTGCACGAAAGTAGTAGGCGCAGGAGGAAAAGCACGAACTTGCATATAACAAGGAACCTTGAAAAAGACTTTCGAAAGTATGTTTATGTCCCTTTATTTTTATCTAAAAGCTTTAAGATTTTCTTTAGCAAGGCTATTATGCATGCATGTTTATAAGTCTTGTTTGACAACTAGATGCATTTGATGCGCTTAATTTGATTTTCTTGGTTTCGAACTTTTGTGGTTTTCAACAAATTTTTGTGGTTGTTCTGTTTAAGTTTGGATCACACTATTTTAGATCTTTGGAAGCCATTATTTCATTTATTAAGAATGTTCTTAATCATACCTTACTTTGCAGGACTAAATCAAGTGGAACACGACCTCAAGATGTTGGATTGGGTGGTGACAACATGCATAGTCATCATAAGAAACGAAAGGATCGAGATGAACTAGAGGTTGTGGTTCAAGATGCACAAAAAAAACCGGATGAAGGCCCTAGGTTTACTATGTAAGCATAAAAGTTTAGCTAAGTTTAGATGATGAAGATCTCCATTTCCATATGTTTTTTTTTTTGTATTGTAGTGAACATATTCCAGAAAGGAACTCGTGGGGCGATCTCTTTTACAACAGATTATACAATTTGGTGGACGTAAAAATTTCTCATATATTTAGTCTAGATGGGGAGTGGCCTGGAGGTTACAACCAGCGGGAAATAGAAGACGTGCGAGAAGCATTACGTCGGGAATTTCCTGCTATAAAGAAGTACTAGTTATAGTGCCCGGCGTTGCCAGGCTTTAGTAGCAATTTGAAGAGATGGTTGTTGTATTTGTTGCTTAGAGCAAACAATGTGGCTTGGAGGGGGCAAGGGTGGTATAGAGCAAGCTTTTAAGATTCATTGATAAATATAAAGAACCATTGTGCCAAAAGTTATGGATTTGGTTATAGTGCGTTGCTTTTGTTTATGAGATAGTTCTATCGAAATGATTTCATTATGAGGCATTAGTAGGCTTTAACAACCTACAGAAAATTTATATTGCAATGTGAAAGCAACAATGCTGTAATTTGGATTGTGTCAACTATAAGTAATGTCTGATTTAGAGGGTAGAACTGGTAATTAGGATTACTCATGAGTTTATTTTGATTGAGTAGGTCCTGATGATTGTGAGCAAATTGAGTCTCCTCTATTTGAATGGCAATAGGTGAAGGGATGGAATGCACAGAGATGTATGCGATGGTTTTTTTCCTCTATGAAATTTGAAAGGTATAATACGTAGTTATAATGGCTTGTCAAAATGTATAATGTCTACAATAAAAATTCTTATTGGATTAAGTGTAGAACTAAGGAAACAACATAAAATAAGACCACATCTTACCTTATTTTGTTGGAATATGAGAGATTATTTCGTTAGGTTAATTTATTAGGTTTTGTTGGAATATGGGTGATTATTAACTCGGGCACCCACACCAACAGTCGCGCTTTAGCACAAAAAGAAAGTGCATGAACTTATGAATCAACCCTTTTAAATGCGAATTCCTAATTTCTAGTCTTAATTTCCACCGACACTTTTGTATCAACCTACATCTTATCTTTGCAAAGGACCCGATGTCCAATATGAACAACATTTGAACCGATATGACCGTCGTGTTGTTTGACGAAACATGTTCAAAAGATGGTCTGGTTGTCAATGGATAAAGCTTATAATACGTGGTTGCTTGTCATTGTATTCAAATTGTTGCAATGTGGCAATAAACAAATTGTCCTAATAACTATCATTACTCCACTGAATTAACAAAGCAAATCATTGGTGTGTAAAACATAAGCAACACCATAAATTTTGTCCACAACACTCCTCTATAAACACTTTGATCTCAAATTTGATAACAAAACCAGCCATTTCTGTTGTAAATTTAATTGTTAAGGGGGTTTTAATAGTTTTCTAGAATGGATAGTGTCATTTTATGCACTTCGATTTTCCATCTAGTAGCTTGAAGGTAAAAGAAAGTTAAACTGGTACTGAAAGTAACGGATACAGTGTCGATTTATGCACTTCGATTTTCCATCTAGGAGCTTGAAGGTAAAAGAAAGTCAAACTGGTACTGAAAGTGCCATAGATTACACATACAAATATTTGGTTTGACTTAAATTCTTCCATATGAATCTTAATTATCAACTTTTTCACACGTTGTATCCTGTTGTTCAACGTAACTGGTACTGAAAGTGCACCATAGATTACACATACAAATATTTGGTTTAACTTAAATTCTTCCATATGAATCTTATTATCAACTTTTTCACACGTTGTATCCTGTTGTTCAACGTTTGAACTGCAAAAAGGAGTTTTGCTTTGCAAACAAATAGGGGAAAAAGGCAGCTGCAATATTCTCCATACATGACCTTAACATATGTGGTCATTGCTAGAACTCAAAATGGTCTCTGTAGAGTCCGAACTCGTTGATTTAATAGATGAAGAAATAGCAAGGCTTAAGAACCATCATCTACGTACCTTACAAACCTGTGGAAGATAACCAAATTGCTGTGGGATAGAGAGATGTCCACCAACCCATTTTGGCACGCTCAGTTCTAATGGATTAGAAAGAATGAAGGTAGAACAGTATACAGACCATGGTTAGAAAGATACAGACCATGGTTATCTCATGTGGCTCTTCTTGTCTCTACAATCTGGATTCAACGTTTACAAAATAGAATCTCAAAAGCTGTGAATCAAATAAAAGCTTACTTAGATAACTTGTATGGATAGATGGAGAAAACCAGCACATTTTTTTTTGTTCACGTTCACATAAGAAACACCCGAGGTATCAGTCTGCATCCACAGCAACACAGTCAAAATATAAGCATCTCCCAACTTTGAACTGTGCCACTTGTACCAGAGATGTGGCATCGACCTCCACAATCCTCTCCCTATGTATATTCTATTCTAGCTCTATCTTTCCAGCCCATGGCAGAATAAAATCATAGGATGAGTGAGTCTTAGGAATAAATCTGAAGAACTTTCTGTTGAAAAAAGCACTTACAACATTGTTATGATCTGTTTAACAGATGTTTCTTATTGTGAATTCAGAATAACAGGCATAATCATTCCAATAAATCCAAGGTAGCAATAATCTGATAAACAAAAAGGAAGTTGGCAAGCAAAGAAACTAATGTACCTGCATCGCATTCAGGTTTAGCAACTCCTAAAAATGACAGATTAACGCACTTGGTTTATAAACAAAGACGTCAAAGACGAAATTATCTGAGAAAGAAATTATCTGAGAAAGAAATTACCTGGCGAGCCTGACTTGCTAGAACCGAATCTATGGATTCTAGCAATCAAATATGGCGCATCATAATAGTGATGCTTGCCATGGGCCAAGCATGAGGATAATGAAGCCCTCAAGTAAATCACCAATTTGCAACCAAATATGTAGTCTCATATTCTACAGAATATATGCCCAACAAATAACCCTAGCACCAAATACCTGGGTACACCACTGCACCAAAGTAGTAACAATTTTTTTGTTTGAGTCATCTTTAATAAGTGGCATACACCTGAAGAGAAGGTCCATGGGATAAAGACTATGCAATAGCAGGGACTTAGAAGCAGAGAGTCATTCTGCGCTGGATTAAGAAATCGAATCTTAGCTATCTCTATTTCCTCATTGAAGACTTCTAAGTACTAATATACTATAGCAGAAGGATTAGAATAGACAGGGCCCAATAAATGCTATATTTTGGGCTGGAGAAAATAATAGTGAGAATGAGAATGAGAATGATTTTTTATCGTCCACTGAGGCCAATCGGCCTATGGGACCCATAAGGAGCGCAGCAAACTTATATAGTACAGAGCATCTTGTAGATGCAACTTGTAGAAATGGATAACAATGCAAAAGCTTTGTATAATTTTTATGCAAGGTTCATGAAAACTAATCAGTAACATTAGAAAAGCTCTCACCTGTTTAAACTTAATTTGCTCCTCCATATGGTTTGTCACATCTAATTCTGCTCCATCATGCAAAAAGAAATTATAAAATGACTTTATTTGTTTGCAGCACAGAATATAAGAAAGCCTTCCATAAAGCCAGGAAAAATACCAGAAGAGATGGAGGCCTCTAAATGAAGACATTAAATCCTAAATCTTCAGTTCTTTGGGTTGAAATCTACTCCTTCCAAATAGCTTTCCAACATTCAGATACTCTGCATGCATCTTGCCTCTTGAGATTTAGAGAAGAAAGTAGAGATGCATACAATTCTTGCAAGAATAATTGAGAGTCTTCAATTACCTTAGATCTGTAGCCAAGATAGCATTGAAATTGTGCAATCTAGGACCCATGCTCCTGCAATTAGCTGCATTATAAACTACTGACTCAAAGAGATATGCTTGAGAATAAAGAAAGGGGCAACATAGATACCCATGAGCAAATATGAAGCTTCAGATAAAAAATGTGGCTTTAAAGAAGATGGACACAATGTTGTGAAAGATCTTTGGAGCTGCTTTCCATGTCTTGATAATCAAAAAATAACATTTTAGATAAATAGTTAGACATGCAATATCGAAGCCAAGCAAATCTCAAGATGCATACCTTTCAAAGGCATTGATATTTTGCTGTGGCTACTTAATAGCCATTGCATTAGCACTTCTCGGATTATGTATTTGCATGGCCTAATCTGAATATAAGAGCTTCAAGGGTCTGTGCTGCTCAAATCTAGTGCCATTGAAGGCTGTAGAGGTGATGCAAATAGTTAAATTCCATAATCTGTGCAGCATTTGATAAGATAAAGCCTCTATTCATCTATGGGTCAAATAAAGAACAATTACCTCAAAAAGAAAATAAAGAATAATGTCCATATTGCTTGTTTCTGAACTCATGGTCATCGTTGCAAATCCCAACGGCAGAAAACTACCATGAAACCTTTGAGCATGAGTTGTAGGTTTATTCTGGCAAATTGATTCCTTAAAGATGCATAACAACCAAGAGACAAAGGAAAACATGCAAGGTATCTGCGATTAGAAGTAAATATGACGACATAGTTGAGTTGCAGAGAATAGCTGCTTCCGGTTGAATGGGCTCAAAAGGAAGCTGACACAGGTCATTGAAGAGCTTCTCAGATTTAGATAACTCTTAAAATAATAATTATTCTATCAGGCTACATGCTTCATGCTTAAATGAGTAGTGAAGAAGACATAAAGAAAGCAAAAGCCCTCATGCCTGATATGTTGCCTGTGGGAACAATAATGGCAAGGGGCAGGTCCATTTGTATTCCACCATCTGCTATGAAAAACCCCTGTTTACAATCAATCTGCAATGAAAGTCAGATAAAAACAGACAAATACTTTTTCCTCTGCTTACCAATTTCAGCTTGCCAATTCCTCATGGATGCCACGGTGATGCTTGGATACATGTCGATTTCTGCTTGCCAATTCCTCATGGATGCCACAGCGATGCTCGGATACATGTCGCTTCCTCTGTATAGCATGCGCTCTCTGCCACATAAGGATGATGGAAATAAGAAAAAAAACCATGGTAACGATTTTTGGAAAACCGATAAGTTTTTCCGGCAGGTAGAAACCCAAAAATCATAGGAAATCGACTTAAAAAAAATTCCAAAAAAGTTTCTGGCTAAACCGGAAAATCCCAAATTAAAAAGGTTGATAAACACTTCAATTGGAAAATCATAACTCGCATGATGGGTAGTTACCTCAGAAGGAAAAGGTAAGCAAAAATAATTGATGAGTTTGATACTTGTTTATTTTAGATTGCTTATTCCAATTGTTACTTCTTATTTATGAAGGGAACATGTTATTAAGAAACTAAAGAGGGATAAAAAAAACTTCCTTGATTGGTCAAAAGTGCCTGTACCTGAGAATATAAGTGCAAACGACTTCAAGGTATATTAAATGTTTTAGTATGCTTGTTTGTTATAAGGTTCAATCACCAACTAACCTTCTTATACTTTTTTGTAGATTGCATTGCAGCGAGCGAAGGATCCAGAGCAAAAGCATTCACAACGAACGGCAAAAGCAACGAAAAGTGAGCGTAAACCCTCGCACTTGGGCTCTGGTGGGAGACCTTCTTTTATATATAGATTCGTAAGTTTTTTTATTTTATTTCATTGTCATTAAAGTGGTTAACTACTATCTTTCAACTTACGTGTTGTATTGCTATAGGAGAGAATATATGGTTTTCGACCAACCAATGAATATATTAACGTGGCAAGTGAATTTGGAGCTACTGAGCTCTTTCGAAGGCTAACTGATAGTGGTACTTTGCCAAGAGCATTAAATAGTAACGTGAGTAGTTCTTTTTACTTGTCTTGTATTATTATAGTTTAATTTAACTTTGTGTAGTTTGTTTTTCCATTTGTAATTAGATGCTTGTTATTATATTTTTAGGATCTTTGTTGGAGAACTTCGATGGGGCCCTTTGCGGATGATGATGCCTTTGCATCATCAAGGTGAATGCTCTATTGCCGCCCGTAACGATGATGACAACGATAGCGGTGATGATATTGAGGATGATGATGATGAGGGGCGACAATGGCGATCGCTGCAGAGGAGAATGACCATTCGAAAATTCTAATGATGAGCATACATACGACGTTTTATAAACGTGGTGACTTCTTTTGACATTTAGTTTTGTTATTTTGCATATTTCTTTCTCCTTTTGTGATCCTCTTCATGACATATATTTATATTGTACATGACATATTATTAATATATTAATTTTATGTTTTTATGTATGAATATTCTTTATGATTGTGATTTTGTTACTAATATTTTTTTTTAATAAAATTAATGCACATCGCAACAAAAACATGTCACAAACGCCATACGTTGCAAGAAAACGTCATATGGAAATTAAAAAAAAAAAAAAGAATGAGAATGAGAATGAGAATGATTTTTTATCGTCCACTGAGGCCAATCGGCCTATGGGACCATTGAAACGTTCTTTGCAACATGTTTGGAACATACTTGGAACATATTTGCAACATATTTGGGATGTAACAACAACGTGTGTGGGACGTATAAGGAACGTATTTTCAACTTATCAGCAACGTTTTGGCGACAAATATGCCACGTGTTTGTGACTTATAAGCCACGTCTCTTGAACGTCATAGAGACGTGTGTGGCGTCGAAAACACGTCGCTGATATGACAAGTTTTTGAAAGTGTTCTGCGACGTAATAGACACGTTAAAGCAATGTATAATCGACGGCTGGCTATCGTCAAAGGGACATATGAGTTACGTGTCTGGGACGTCGTTGACGTCACAGATACGTCGCATATGCGACATGACGTCGCGTTGCGACGAATCCACAGCGACGTCGTTTGCGGCGTGCGGGAAACGTTAGTAAAACATGTGCATGCGACGTTTGACGTCCTTATTACGTCGCTATGACGTTGTAAACGACGTTGCAAACTACCTCTTTTGTAGTAGTGAAAATGGAAAAAAGAGGAAAGGAACAAACATAAGGTGAAAAATGACAAACAAGAGATCAAAATGAAATGGATGGAAAAAGGGATCGAGAATAGAGGAATAGAGCAAAATGAGACAAAGTATCCAATGATACAAAATGCAAATAGCCAAAGGCCCTTAAAGGCACCAACGAGACACTAAGAATCTATGACACAGAGCGAGCATAGGCCCTCATAAGGGCATCCATGAGAACCACTGAGAACATATGACCACATATGGAGTAATATAACAAATAGAGCAATAACAACAAATATCAAGGACTAAAATTCATGAACGTATACCCATATGCATAACAGATCCAAGCGAACTTTCAAACGTAGAAACAACATAATTTAGAACAAAACGATAGGGACCCCGAGACTCAAGAATAATCTAGGGGACTAGACCAAAGAACCCATTATGGTGAGCGAAAGATGGAGATTGGAATAATGAATCCAAGGGGCTTAAAGGGTACTATATGACATTTTCAAAAGCAGCAGAGTTCAGAGAACAACTCGATGAATAACTTGATGACCAAGCCCGGGCAAATGATAGCCGAATTGATTCTATTGTAGCACTTGTGGGGAGGAACAAAACGGCCGCCAAAAGGCAAAGGAGAGAGGAGGTGGCGAGAAAGTAGGTAGACTATGCAGCAGTCGGGAGGATGGAGACAATGCTAAGATGAGGAATCCATGAAAAAATGGAGTGCACTCTGAAACAAGAACAAAACCATATAGGAATGCAAGACAATCGAAAATAGGAACCACTACATGTACAAATGCAAAACGATGCAACAAGGCTGAAAAAGGGGAATATCGTGTGAACATCATGCAGACGAACACCAAACAAACCCTTTTCCACTTGGGTAAAGAAATAAAAAATCACTCATGGGAGCATGATGGGAAGGAATGCACAGAGTAAGAGAAAAAGAACTCTACCCCAAAAGAATTGGGGCAAACGAGAACCACTAGGAGAATAGGGTACAACAGACCGAATGGAGGAAAGTGCAAATTTGGTTGACGAAGGTAAATCTGGGAACTGAGACCAATAAGAATAAAGAAAAGGCTAAGCAAGGTGGATGAAATAACTAGGGTCAACATAGTAAAATGGCATGATGACGAGACACCACCAGGGAAAAAAAGGAGGGGGGGGGGACTATGATGAGTCAAGAGGCGGACAAACGAGGGAGTAAAGACAATAGATAGATAAATAGATAGATAGAAGAGCAAGGACATTTCAAGCAATAAAGTGAACGAATAAAGAGGAAAAAGAGAAAATGCAAGATGAAAAAAGAGAGCAATAGGAGATTATGATGAAATGGATGGAATAAGGGATCGGGAATAGAGGAGTGAGCAAATTGGGATAAAGGAGCCAAAGTCACAAATGCAAATGTATAAAAAGCCCTCAAAGGCATTCACGAGATACTAAGAATCTATGATTAAGAGAGAGTATAGGCCCTCATAAGGGCATCCATGAGAACGACTGAAAACATATGAGAAAGAAGCATGCACTTACCTACCTACGCATACACCACGAAACAAAGCTCAAGAAACTTAGAGAAAAAAAGGAAACAGAAGCAAATGAAATGGATGGAGGAATGGGATTAAAACAAGAGGACTAGAGCACAACAAATCAAAAGATATCGAGAAATGAAAAAAGCAAACGAAAGGGGACATCGTGAGATACATGGAGTAAGAACAAATAGAGTAATTAGTACCACTAATACGGCAAAGGTTGAATGGGACGAGACATTTATGCAAAAGGGAAAGGAGAAGGAGGGAAAGTAATGAGGTAAAAGAAATAGAGCAAGCATGGGAGTACCAAATGAAACTACAGGCAGGAGAGAATGGAGAGAAATGAGCCACTTCTAACTAAATCAACGAACCGTGTAACCACAGAATTAAATTAGCAGAACAAAATCAACAAATTCTAAGAAGAAAACAATGTGAAATGGATAAACAAATGAGCATCCCTCAACTAAGAAACCTATGGTGCCAAGGACGCTACCATAGACTGCAAAGATAGAAATACATGGAATAGGCAAACAAAGAATTAGACATTCGACGGAAGTTACTTTATGCCCAAATGGATGCCTTCACCCTAAAGAATGAAAAATGTTAGTGAAAATGCTCTTGTGCAAAGCGAACTCACATGTAGAAAATGCAAAAGCCAAAGAGCAAATTGAAATAGATACCTAACCGTGAAAATAGTGTCTCCCAACACATCCACTTTCCATACCCCTGCCATTTACTAAACATGCCTAGGATTTGACAACACTTTTATGAGGTGGCATATCGCAAGTACTTGACAAGTCCAAGATGAGGGAATCGGTGCATGGGTCGAGCAATATCAAAACGAATCATTTATTGAATAACAAGGGGCCAAACGGGATTTGACAAGTGCATGTACATATGTACTTTACAAATGAACGATAAAATATAAAATAGAATATGTAGCATTATAACAGGGGGTTTCTTTTGTATTTTTGTACACTTTTTAATATGGTTTTCATATGATTTTAAGGGCGTATTCCACGAGATGTACTGATCAGTATATCTAGAGTGCGCACGGTATTCTCATGTTTTAGTTCCACATTCTTAATGGTTTTTGCTCCCCTTACCCATCTTAATGGCCAAGATTGACCTAGGAGTTTTTAATCCAAGGGTTTACAATAGAAGCCTTTTTGAATGCACCATTTTTAGGCAATTCTCAAACTTAGCATGCGGATATCGAGCTCTTCTTTTCTAGGGTTATCATAATAGAACAATATTTGGAATGGCTCAAATCGGCTAAAGGCAAGGATGGAAGAACCCCATTAGATATGGGAGCAAAGAGCTATGGCTATGGCGGGGGGGGAAAGATGACTTGTAGCGGTGTGTTGCCTTTCTGCTTTATATCCCTGTTGTTTTGGCTTCAGCGACTTATATCTCTTTCGCCAAGAGTCCTCAATTTTGATGAATCGAGGAGGGATGTGTTGCTTCTTATGTGCATTGGAGTGGTAACCATAAGAACTGCAGTGGCCGGTCTGTCGGAATGTCCAAACATATTTATTCATTTCGTGGGCTTGGCTGGTTATTAGAAAGGGAGGCATACATCCGGCATGGCGTGAGAGAGGCGGATGGGGGGGGCTGCATGGACATGCTATGATTCTTACGGCCGGATTCTTACATGGCAAAGGCGGTTTGAGGCATGAATATCTAGCATGATTAAGGCCGGGCATTGGATATGACAATAAGGCTAAGAAGAATGGATTGATTTGGGTTTCAATGTAGTGTTCAAGAACAAACCACGATTCTCCTTAATCCAACATGTGATACCATTCCATCGCCATGATGCTCTGCTATGAATCTATGGTAAGATGCCATATATAATTATTTTCTTGCTTTATGAAGGCGTTATTTGCGATCTAAAGAAATTTTATGCTTGAAGTTGAAATGCTCTTACTTTCTGGCCCGACATGCGGCGCTCTTGCTCCATAATGTAGCCATATAAATCTCTTGCGAGAATGTGTGATCTGGCATTATCCTTTGGGATGTTTAGACCACAAATGCGGTTGAATTACGTGAAATATCTCTTCTATCGGTTTCAAAGGGAACTTTATACACATTGCATGAGGGCTGCTTTTGGTTATCGGATTTACTGCGAGGGTTTCTTTGGAAGAATTTGAGTATCTTGAATGGAATACAATAATCTCGGCTTGTCTTGAGAGGGGCGATTACAAAAAGCCCTCCGGCTCTTGAGAAATGCCGGCCCTTGATGTGGTCTCTTGGAATGCTTTGATCACAGCGTATGTGCGGCCGGGGGCCATGTTGAGAATGCGCATGATTGGAATTTGTGTAGAAAGGAATGGCTTATAGAGGCCTTCCATTTTTACAAGAAATGCCCGATAAAAGAATCTCGTGTCTGGAATTCCATATTTGACCTCTTCCAGTGAGAATCATTTTAAAAAGCCACCGCAATTATTTGTGAGATGCGAGGAAGATGTTCTTTGAAGCGGATCACATCACCTTTGTGGCCATGCTTGGTTGTCATAGAGCTTCTGCATAGAAAAGGTTGGCAATTTAATAGGTCTAGCACAATGTCTGCTCACTGTCTTTGGTTGGTAAGAGATAATGCTCTCTTGGTGCAATTTAGCAAGTGATAAGCGCTGTATGCTCCTACCTTTTGTGGCACTCAAATGCTTTTTATGCGCTGGTTACTAGTCGTTGAGTGAAGGGTTTCATACATAATGATTGACATGATATTGAGGTACGTAAAGATGTACTCTAGGCCTTACAAAAGACATTGTAATATCCTTGAGGCCAGGGTTTATTTCAAACAATTGGAATGACTTTAAAAGGGTGAAACAAGTGAGATGCACTAAACACTAAGTCCTTCCCATTCTAACCTCTTCATACCAACCATCATCTAGATTCAATTTGTTTGGCTATTTCTGCTAGGCTACCTTCATTTTGGGATTATGTTCATATGATGTTCAAGACAATTTGGAAGCATTGTTACAATGTTGTCATTTTGAAGCCTATAAATTATGCAATTTAAAATATATGGTTTGCAATAACACATCAATCATTTTGTACTTTTATTTTATTTTAATTTTTATTTTATTTTTTTATTTTCTTTTGTGGCCCGAAGGGCCAAAACAATTTTAATAATATAACAACCAACATTAATTAACACAAACCATTACATTACACATGTTTAAAATTAAATTCCCCTTAAACCCCCTTTTGTTTGGGTGCATATTCACACGGGGGTGGCGTAGGGGCGGCGAGCCCCCTGTAATTATGTTTTGCTGCGTACAAAATCAACACCATATAGTATATTGCACGGAATCTTATAGTATTTTGCAAATTTTGTTATCTGATTATAACAAATTGTATACATCCATACCCCACAAACGAGGAACTTTGTGTACGGTGTAGATTAAGGAATAAGGGGTGAATATGCCTATCCAACAGCTCTCGTTGCCCGGAGTCACCCCCCGTGTGAATATGCATCCAAACAAAAGGGGGTTTAAGGGGGCATAGTAGAAGATGCATGTACACATGAACTATAGAGCTAAAAATAGAATATGTAATCTAGAAAAATATCAAACGTGAAGAGGAAATGGTGAAGCGCCTATTTTTTTGGAAACTTTGTCTTTTTCCCACATTTTCTGTTCGAAGTATTTTCTTGCCAAAACTTGCTTGAAATTTTGAATTGACCACTTTCGATCCTTAATTCTCGCAATTTGATTGCTAGCGATAGAGGCTAGAATTCTATATGAATCCCGATTATAAAAGCTTCAAATGGATACAAAGATCTTTGCAATTCTCATTGATGGCAAAAGATTAACTTGTGGTTTCCTCCTTGGTCCAATTTTACGACTTTGAGATAATCTCATCACTCATTAAATCTTTCTGGAAGAGCTTTTCTCGCATGAATTCTCAATTGAGCAAGTAGTGAGGATTTTGAAGCACAGATCATAGAATCTTGGTTGGAGGAATTTGTTGGGGATAAAATTGTCTAGCTACTAGCATTTTTTGAGTTCCTTTGTGATTGGTGCGAGCATCATATACGTGTCAAGGTATTCTCTTCTTAGTTTGTATGGATAGATCAAGCATTATTACAATTTGTGGGGTAGTCAAGCCCAATTAGTCTAGAATATTTGCTTTTTTTTTTATCCTCTTCCTTTCCCGCCCTTTTCTCCCTTCTTTCCGTCTCTCCCCTACTCTACTTTCGCCAATTTGCCCTTTGTTGCTTTCATCTGAACTTTATGATGGCCAATTTTACGAGGCAATTTGCCCTAAATCCTAAAACCTTGACCTTTGTTCATTGTTTTTTGGCACTTCAAGAAACTGATCGGACTGCTCTTCTATCTGATTTAAAGAAAATTGCGTCTAAGACCTCAAGCTTCATCCCTTTTGGAAATTCTAGTGATCTTTCTCTGCTAAAAAAACTCATGGATCCTTTATCCGATCACACTCTAGATTGGGACAATTACTCCAAAGATCCTAGTCTCTATGGGATTATTCCTACTATTAATCCTGCCACAGGGATTTCGAAACCTTATGGTACACCAAGGCCTGTCAATGAAGTCAATTCAGATGCGGTTTGGGACGAGATTCTAAAACATGATCAGCCACAAATGCCTCTAAGCACCCACAGTTCATGATATTCATTTAAATTCTCCTATGGTTTTGAGAAAATGGAATCTCTTTTGAACTCTGATGTTATTTTGAAAGTTGATAAAACGGGTATCAATATTGCTAATTTATGGTCACACCTTCTCTCAATACAAAAAGACCTGACTATTATTGCTGTTTATTGGCTCAGTTATCCTTACATTATGGTCGAATGTGGTAATCATAGATCTTCCACCTACTTGTTTCACAGTGGTGCTTTGGTTTATGAAAATTTTCATATCTCTTTCATTAAATGGAATCCGAAGCTCTTCATTGCCGATTTAAATAAATTCTGTGTGGCTTCTACATCTCTATATGGACTTAGCCCTATCTATTGGAATGAAGATTCCTTCAAATCCCTCTTCAATTCCATTGGTATCTATATTTCCACTGTTTGATGCTCCATACAAACCTAGCCTATGTGCAATTGGATATATCTAAAGAAATTCCTGCTAATATACCTTCATTGATTGTTTTGGCCAAAAAGCTATTCTGGATCTAAGGTATCTTTGGATTACCTCTAAATTGTTCTAAATCTTTTGTGCTAGACATTTTTTGGTATCTGTTGCAATCAGATTTCATTAATAATTCTTTGAGAGATAAAGATATCCCAAGAGAATTGGCTGGCAGAAACTCAAAAAATAACATTACCAATGACAAATCTTCAGTAGGCACATGGATGAGAGTTAATGGAAGTCTAAGAAGAATTACAAAGAAAAGAATGGACAGAGAACAATAGAATATCACCAATATCTCTTCTACCCCAATTCAACTATCTGATGCTCAAAGATACAAATTAAAAGATAAAGCTAAGGTTGGTTATGAGAAAGACCATACCTTAGATCTCCATTCAACTCTCGCCGCAGATTGTTCGAGATTCCAAAGACTTCGAGTTTGGAAAAATTTGACCTTGGCTTCAAAGCCACAAAGCATTCCTTTAATTTGGAATCCAACCAAAGGGGCGAGATTCATTAACTAAGGAAATTAAAAAAAATACTCTACGAAGATTGGTGAGCCACATGCTACCAAAATTAACAGGGCTACGAGTACTTGAGAGATCAAGCGCAAAAAAATCGCAAGGAATGTTGTTGGTCGACTTTAATTGCTCAACATCACGCTTAAAATACCAAAGAAGACTCTAGTGAGCAACACAAAGTCCACCTTTACGGAACTCGGAGGTCTTAACAAAAAGGATAAGCATCATCATCCTTTGAGGGATGATGAAGAGGTAATTTTGCTCCAATCAATTTCTTTGCTCTTGCTAACAAATCTGAGACCAAATGGATTTCTTGCATTAAGAAAATGAAGCTCAACCCTTACCCTTACCCTTACCCTTACCCTTACCCTTACCCTTACCCTTACCCTTACCCTTACCCTTACCCTTACCCTCACCCCCCTTAAATAATTTGCCTTCTTCATTCTCCCCTCCTAAAACCAAAAAAACCATTGCTTCTAGTTTCATTGACCTTATTGACTTATCCTCCCCTGAATCCTCTGATAATCCTCCTCAGTGCTGCTCTTCTATCTCCATGGTTATTGCTCAATAGCTGCAATCCATTGACTTTGATATACAAAAAGGAAATAATGTTGTAGTAGTGGCTCAAGATGAGGAGGCTGATATAGTTGGCATTGACAAAGGAAAGATGGTTGTAGTAGATCATGTGGAATATAATCAACAAGCAGATGAGATTGACTATGTACCAGAGATCCCAGAAGACATAACAAATGTGAGCATTCCAAGGAAAGCTAAGGAGCTACCTAGGCCTGTCAGGCAAGTTTTCAATCCTGTAACAAATAATATAAGTTCTAATTCTAACATTTCTATATCTGCTGATAAGGATTTTAATGCTTCCCTTATTAATAAACTTTTTGAGTTTATCCCTGGTGGCCTTTTATCTGAAAGTGAGAATGATTCTGGAAAAGAAAATATAATCAAGAGGGAAAAAATAATTGGGATCGTGAATATTATTTAAATTCCTATAATCCAGCTGGAAATGTGAACTCAAATATTTTTCCTAAGAAATATAAAGGGAAGAATAAAATTGTTATTTATGCCCCAAAAAATGCTCCTGCTAGTAATACTCGAAGTAAAAACAAAAAAGAAAAGTATATTTTCCATCAATGAAGATCATTTCTTGTAACCTTAGAGGCATCAAAGGTGCTCTGAAAGAAAGAGAGTGATTTCTCAGCTTAAATCTTATAATGCTGACATTATCCTTTTGCAAGAACTTAAGCTTCAAAAATTTGAATGTGCTAACCTAGGTGATTGAATAATCCCTGGTAGTTCTTCTATCTAGATAGAAGCTTGTGGAACCTCGTGTGGTATTTGTATGATCTGGAAGAATATTCTGGGTCAAAATTTCTACAACAACTCTAGTAGAATGTGGCAGGCTGCTATCTTCAACTTGCATGACAAGAGAATTGGCATTATTAATATCTATGCTTCTACTAATCGTAAGGACAAGGAGATTCTCTGGCTAGACTTGAACAATTGGATCAAGAATCAATGCATTAATGATTGGATCATTGCTAGGGATTTTAATAATACTCCAAATTGGGAACAAAAATTGGGGAACAAGATCAATATGTCAAATCAGGAAAAATTAAACTGGCATAGCCTGATTGATGATAGTTCTTTCATTCATATCCCTTCTTCTACTTCTAAATATTGTTGGTCTAATAAAAGAAAAGGGGAATCTAGGGTATATTGTGCTCTTGACAGATTCTATCTCAATGCCTCTGAATCTAATATCTGGGATAATGCTTATGTGGTTAATACCTGACCGTCAACCTCAATTCCTTTGTACCAACCATCAAAGTTCCATTGCTAGAGCTGGTAACATTCCTTATAAATTTAATACTAGCCTTCTTAACTCTGCTCCTTTTTGTGACCAATTTAGAGCCTTTTATTCTAGTTTGCTTCGGGTTAATGATCTCAAATCTATGAAAGGCTTCTACTCTAATATTCTATTCTAAAAATCTATTCTATTCTATTCTAATATTAAAAATTCCAAAGCTTGGATAAAAGCTTGATCCAATCAAATTAAAAGAGTTAAGTAGGAAGAGAAAAACAATCTCCTTCAACAGATAAGAGATATTAGAATGGCTTTACAGAATGATCCTCTAAGTCCTATTCTTCATCTTAAAGAGGAAGATATTGAGAGAAAAATCAAGCTCGTTGAGGAAATAGAGGCTAAGGGTGCTGCTATTAAATGCAAAATTATATACACCAATGATATGGACTCAGGATGCACCAATTTTTTATTCGGAGTTGCTAAGTCGAGACAACTTAAAAACTTATTACAGAAGTTAAAGATGACTCAAAAAATAATCTCAATAAGCACGAGAAATATCTAGCTTCTTCTCCTCAAGTTATTCTATGCTTTTTGCTTGTGAGACTTTCCTAGAGATGTTTTGAGACCACAAAAAATTTGATAATTTTAAGAAGCTATTCAAATGATCAGCCTTCTATGGATATTACTTTGACTAATACTCCAACAATTGAGGAAGTTTATTATGTTCAAAAAGTCTTAAGCATGGCAAATCTCACGGCCTTGATGGTTTCCCCACTGAATTTTATATGCATTTACGGGATATCATGAAGCAAGATTTTTGGCCGTTATTAAAGGCTTACGGACTACCAATCATCTTCATCCATCTATTGCTAGTGGTTTTATTTCTTTGATTCCAAAGATAAATAAACTTGCAAACTTTTCTGATTGGAGACCAATCTCTTTAACAAATTCAACCTACAAAGTTTGTGCCAAAATCATTGCTCTGAGAATCAAAGATCATTTGCAAAAATGTATCAGCTTGAATCAATCTGCCTTTCTTCCTAACTGATTCATCCTTGAAAATTACCTTGCAACTATGGAGGGATTGCATTGGAACAAACTCTCTAATCAGGAGTGCATTCTTCTTAATCTAGATTTCAAAAGGCCTTTAATACTATTAGATGGGACTTTATTAGCTATTCAATGTTCAAACTTGGCTTTTACCCTTCTCTTATTCATTGTATTATAGAATTAAATCTACGAGCCAACTCTGCCATTCTCATTAATGGTTCACCTGGTCCCTTCTCCCCCTGTGCTAAAGGTGTGAGACAAGGGTGTCCTCTGGCGACTCCAAATTCCTGATAAAGATCAATTTCTTAGCATCCTTCAATATGCTGATGACACTTTCTGCTTCCTAACGAACAATCCTAGTAATATCTCCAACTTCATGAATATCATTGGTGATTTTAGTGCTGCCTTGAGTATCTATCTGAATTTAGACAAATGCACAATTATTGGAGATATTCCTGATAATCAGATTGCATGGATTAAAGTCATCAACACTCTCCAAGCATCTAAGCTTTTAGGTATGCCTTTATCTCTAAATCAATCTTCTATTAAAGATCTTTGGATAAATGGCAGACGGATTTCTTGGTCTAATTTGAAGATGAGAACCAAAGTGCTTGTTTCATATAGAAAGATCTTTGATCATATTAAAAAAACCGTTGGGAATATTGTGCCCTCAGCTTCATCTAATTCTAAACTTGACTAGTTGCTAAATGATAAGCATTGCTGCAAGGTTAGTACCATCTATGACCTTCTCAATCAAAATGCTAATCTAGCTAAGTCAACTACCCAATGGAATCTTGGTTCTTGGGCCTCAAAATATCTAATTGGTAATATCTGGAATTCATATGTTTTCAACAAAATTTCCTTTTTCATTTGGCTAATTGCTAATAAAAGTATTCCCTGTTTACTGAGCTTTCTAAGAGAGATCGGAATTTATTTTTCCTTTGCCCTTTAAATTGCAGTGACACTGAAAGCATGGAACATGTATTCTTTTGTCCAAAGCTAAAGCTCTGTTGGACTTGATTTAATCATTACTTTGGGAACCATGTGAAATTATTGACTTCTTGGGGCCAACAAATCCTTCAAAAAAATACTATTGTCTTTATTGCTTTATGGAATATATGGAAATCTAGAAATAGGTGCCTCGTGTTATTCTCTTTTAGTCTAGTTGCATTATTAGTCTTTGATTCCTTATGCGTGGCTCTTTTTTCTATTCTTTGGTTAGGTTAGTTCGGGTTATAGTTTCTTTTTGCTAGTGTGGTGTTTTACGGTTCATTAGTCATTTAAGATTTTTTTCGTTGTTGGCGTCGTCATGGCCTTATCATTTGTTCCTATAGCTTTATTTCCCTACGACCAAGCGTGACTAACCCAATAGCCACAAATATAAAAAGCGTAACTAACTAATAGCGTAACAAAGATATATATAAAATCTAACCTCATATGAACACGTGTAACATAACCAGAGAGAGCACCTCATCACCTATCTCTTAGCATCATGATCAAAAGCCCCAACTAAACAAATAACTCGCAATAGACTCCTTGGCCTAGAGGCTAACATAACCAACAACATGTATGTGTGACGTTCCAACATAATATACGCCCCGAATACGTATATTATACTGCCACGTCACCCGTACATGTCACGGATGACATGTACTTGCGAGACGTATATGGTTGCACCTAGGGGGCAAGGGTTGCACCTAGGGGGCAACATTGAATGTTGTGCATGTAAAATAAACATACACAATTAATAACCCCATGGACCCCATTGCCAAATGGCTAAATCCCATTTGGCCAATATCTAACCTAACCCTAAGGGTTTCTATAAAAGGGCTTTCCCCTTAAACCCTAAACCTTTCTTCTCTTTGCATTTTAGGGTTTTTCCTAGAGCTCCTTTCCTCTCTCGAGTTCAGTGTTCTCTTGAGCCATTTTAGGCCAAGTATGGACTTCAATCCGCATTCTTTGAGCTCAGGAAAGCGGATTTACTGTGATTATCGATTAGCAGCCATCTTGCAAGATCGGGAGCATGGGCGCCAGAGGGTCGAAGCGGGTCAAGGGGCGGTATCTAGTTGTTACGTTGTGCAAAGCCGTCTTTGGGCAAGGCAATAGGCTGGTTTAGTATGTTAGATCAACTCTAGAGGCCTTATAGATCCCGAGATCATAAGCCCTAACTAAGGAACCTAACTTTCTGTTGTTTAGGTAGATAGATTAGATGATATTTCTATTTCTATTTGGGTTACGTGATGTTGTATGTATTTCACTCTGCGATCTCCATGTATTGGGAAGGGAGTAGAGACCTAAAGGCTGTGTAGCGAGATGATCTAGGTAGCACCACTAGTTCCCCAATTATATGCGGCGGTTACGCAGGGAGCCCACACATTTTGTGGGTGAAGGGGCTAGGCCGGTTGATAAGGAGAAACTTGTCTCATCGAGGTACGACCCCTCACGGTAGTAAGGCCTATCGGGGGTCTCTGCGGGCTAGGCTTAATGGCTTGTCCTTTGCGTGTGGGCAAGGCATGAGCTCGACACTCGTGGGGTGGTGGATATGACCTTCCGGTGAGTTCAAGTGAATGCAGGCGTTGGCCCTCTAACCGCTTGTGATGAGCATGGATGCCTGCGGAGGAGGCAACTCTCTTCACTGCCTCGCCGGGGCTGGGGAGATGCAACCCGTAGTAGTAGCCCCTCGGCTATTCACCCGGCGGAGGCTACGGTCAAGTCCCAACACTTTCCGCCCTACTGCGCAAAGGTACGGGAGAGGCGGATGGGTGGACTACCCTAAGCCATGTTCTATGCGACCAAATCCATTGCCATGAATTACATGCGCAATGAACTCTGGAGACCCTAGCCGTCGGTCATCCCACAGAGTCCGAGCCACAGGTAGGATCTCCCCTCTTGTTATTTATGTTATGTGATGATGTTATTTCTATGGTATTGCTATCTACGTGATGTTGTATTGTATTCACCTCTCGAGGTACTTGTATTTGTTTCTTGTTAGTTGTGCTCACGTTTGTTTATTCACGCTTCCTTGAATAGGTCGACCCGATGGAAGGCGGGTGAATGACACATCCATTCTTCCCCTTGCTGGCTCATCCCGATGGGAGTAGAGTCGGGTGGATGCCCCAGCCGGTGTAGCTGCCGGGGGAATGCTCCTCCTCGCCGAATACGATGTGGGCATCATTATAAAGGAGTAGGGGCGTCACAATGGTATCGAGCATGATCTTGGTAGACCGGGATGGGAGCAGCGACCATTTTCCTTAGGACTAACGGTAGACTTCCGGTCTTGGGAACAACCTCCCAAGCAAGAACACCGAAAATTGGGAAAATGTTTTCCCAATTTGTAGTGCGACAATAGGTTAATGCTAAGAGTAGTGATAAGTTTTAGCAAAAACCCAACCTAAAATGCCCAAAAAGGTGACCCCTCACGAGTGCGCCCAGACCAATTAGGTTTGCAAACCCGATTAGACCTGGCGCCTTGTGTGTGGTGAGTGAACCATGTTGACCCTAGTTAGATGTATAATTTAGCTAAACTAATGGTGCGGTTCAGCTTATCTCCTTGATTCTAGCTAGTTTTGCATATTATAACACTAAGAAACCCCTTGTAAAGTGAAAATTGGACCCCAAAAGAGGTGACCCCTCACAGTGCGCTTGGACCAATTTGGTTTGCAAACCAATTCGACCCCGGCGCCTTTGTGTGAGTGGTCAAACTTTGAACAACCGTAACTTGGTTATACAGCTCCAAATCGCTTTGAAATTTGTTGCGTTAGGACCATTAAAGAGTCTAGAATCCATTTATGACCTCAAATTAGGCTAAAAATATTATAATCCTCCTCAAAATGACCAAAATAGGTCAAACCATAAATTTTGTCTCCCAAACTACGGTTTATTTAGAAATAGAAGCAATAGCTTTTTAAGGTACAAGGCTAGAGCCCTGAGAAGGGCAAGGAGCACGACTTTTGAAGACATTGAAGACCCAGGTGACCCAAGAGAGGAAGCACTATGGCAAATACCTCTACAAGCAAGCCCGGCGATGCAGGGCTGCCGAGCCTATCAACAATCTTCATCGAATGGAAGACATACGTTAATCATGCGCATGAAGAACCTTCTCGACTATCAAGAACTCGGGTGCAACATCCACGAGCTCTCGGTGAAAGAAGATTGCTAGTTTATTGTAAATATAAATTTATGTTTTGATCATGTTAATGTGTTAAATCGTCAGGTGTAAGTAGAATGTGTTACTAAGTTCTGCGGTTGGAATTAACAAAGTTGGAGCAAAACTTCGGTGTTTTGGCCCCACCCTCACGAGAGTGCGCCCGGGCCACTTAGGATTATATTCCTAAGCGCCTCGCACTATGTGAGTGGTCGGCAGCGATCTATGCAAAACTTGTCCAAATGCGAAAGTAAGCACACCATTAAATTTCGACTCACCATAATTAGTAGGATTTGAACCCTAGTTTGTAGAAATTGCCCAACCCTAACTCATGGAGCCCCACCCCTCATGAGTGCGCTTGGACCAATTCGGTTTGCAAAACCGATTCGACCACAGTGCCGCGTGTGAGTGGTCGACCCAAATGCGGGCCAAAACTTATCCAAATGAAGCAAGTAAGGGCTCAATCCGACCTATCTCGGCGAGATATCGAGGATTTCACCCTTAGTTTGCATGTTTGGCATCATCCTCGACCCAAGCGAGGGCCCCACCCCTCCCGAGTGCGCCCATGCCACTTAGGATCATATTCCTAGCGCCTCTCGGCGCCTTTGTGTAGTTAGTCCAAAAGTACCCCAATTTGTCCACACTTTCCCAAATTAGATAGAATTTGTTGCAATAGGATCCTTAGAATGTACTCTTTAGCTTGATTAGCTTGTCTTGTGCTTAGCAATACCTTAGAATCCTAGATTTTCCTTTATCATTTTTTTTTTTTCTAAAATTAGGGTTTTGCCTATAAGTAGACCACAACCCTCATTTGCATCCTACACCTTTGCTCCCTCGCTCCAAGCCGATTTTTTCAGCTCGAGGCTCCTTCATCTGTTTGATATCCCAGCTGACTCTAGCATCATGGCAACCATCAATGCTATTCCCTATTTTACCCGGGACATCATGGCTGAGTTCCATGCAAAGATAGGTCCTTCTCTAGTAGAACTTCCCCTTGCATAGGATACTTTGGGACAGCCTTAAGATAGACAAATACCACCTAGAAAAAATCGGCCCGGCCGCTTGCCCAATTATATGTCCGTAGGCTGTAGCAATTTTTTTCTATTCCATAGAGCCCAAACCGGATAGGAGAGCCATCGCCCAACCTCTAGAGCTCAAGCCTATGGCCATGGCGGCCGGTGAAGAAGAGCGATGCTTCTCCAGTCGACGAGGCAAAAGCGGGGAGGAAGATGAAGGGCGTGGTTGGAGGCGGAGAGGACATCGGTGGCGTCGACCCGGCACAAGAAAGGCGACAAAGCGGGCGGGAACTTCAAAGCTTTGAAGAGGGGCTGAGAACCACTGAGACAACTCCACCACTTGGGCTAGGCATCACAAGCAACCCGGTAATCATCCAAGGAACGTACACGAGCACGCATGACATCAAGAACCCCCTCCTCCCCGAGTGCGGGGCCGGGGCTCACGGGGATAAACGAGCTCCTACATCTCCCTCGTCAACAAGCGGACCTCGGTGACTTCGCCGACCGAAACGGGGAATTTCACATCAGCATAAGGGAGGCTTCCGGGCGTGACACCGGCGGTTGTCTCGGCGGACGCAAAGCCTACACGGCATCGAGGCGGATGATGGCACAAGGGAGTTACCCACGGAGAGGAGTTCATAGCGATCCACGACCTTTGGATGGAAATCGGAGGAAAACAACGAGTGCGCTCTCACCCGGCACCTCGGCGGCACACCGGTCGAGCAGGGATAGGCGGTATCAGCGTAACATCTCCTAAGTTCATGTTCGGCGACTCTGAGGAGATGATAGCATTACCGGTGGGCGAATAACCCGGAAGACATAGAAATTTTGCAATGAGAACCGGAGAGGAGGCGGGGGCAGAGCCACGACAAATGGCGAAGAGCCGACCTAGCCAACAACCACGGACCACTCAAGCGCCAACTCAAAGAGTGATGGCATGTGCAATGGAGATGACAACAATTCCGGGCATAGGGAAAGCATCTCACAGCGAAGATTCAAAGACATGCAACAATGCATTTGCAACAACCAAGTGATCGTACTCAAGCGATCAATGCTACGCATCTCAAGCGACACTCCACATAGCGGTAAACACATTAAGGAGGAGCATTTTTCAACTCAAGGGTTCACATCGAGCAACATTCTCCGTGACTTGGGATAACGACCTCAAATCACACACGAAGGTCAACTACAGTCGCAACACCTCAAGGAACCCCGGTCAAGTAGAACAAGGAAGATGACAAAGTAGAAGAATCAAACATGATTGGAGGAGGGAAAATCTAAAAAGTACACACAATTAAGCATATGCTCTTCTATAAATTAGAAAAAGTGGATGAATTAAAATCCGGTATAATTATATATATATATATCATCATAAATATAAGGGAGCTAACACATAGTACAAAATTAGGATCATGTTTTAGGGTTTAGTGTTTGCATCCAAACTATCATGTATATCAGTCATGTCAAGATCGGTTGTCTCAACGAAGGAAACGAACACACATCTTGTCCTCTCGGCCGAACACACTTGATTTTCTCCTTCCTGAGCACTCCACTTCAAAGAAAGAAATCTTTTTAAAAGCTTCTCAAAGGCTAGATCCTTGTTTTAAGACAATACACTTTAGTCTTCCTCGCTAAGATCATCGCCAAAAGTAATGAAATAACGCTTTCCGTGAATACCGTTATATTCAAAGGTCCACAAATGTCGTGTATGAACCAGCTTCTAGGATTTCCCTTTTGCATTTCTTTTTGCCCTTTGTGAATGGTAATCTCGTCAGGCTTTCCAAGCAGTATCCTTGCACACAAATTCATTTATCTTGTCGTTGGTTGAGCTTATCCATCCTTTTCTAATCATCATTTCTATATTCTTTATATTTGTATGACCAAGTCTCTCATGCCATAATTCCATGTTTGGTTTTGTTGTCAAATTTACACGCATGCCCAAAATGTTTGGGACTGATTCCAAATAAATTTCCAACACGCCTTCCTAAAAAATTTCAACTCATTGCCTTCAAAAATTTTACAAATGCATTTGTTCAAACACTACTTTGAACCCCATGTCAACTAATTGAGCAATGGAGATCAAGTTTCTACTAAGCTGGGAACACAAAGTACATTTTGCAGATTTATCCTTCTAACACCACTTAAATCAAATAACTCCAACACTTACATCTTCAACGCTTTGCAAAAGATTTCCATTGCCTACTTGATGTGACCACCACCATTTCCTTTGTAATCCTTTTAAGATTTTGCTGAGCACATGCAATGGTTTTTTCAGCTCCACTATCTAGAGTTAAAAGGTCATCACCATTAGATCCCTTTTCACAAGATAAATGTTGAAATACTTCTCCCTTTCTTTCTTCTTCATCTCCGCTTCTTCTTCCAAGAGGATTTCTTCTCGCTATATGAGCTTCTCGGGAACTTGATCTTCTTCCCCTTCCCTCTTCCCCTCTTTACTTAAAACTTTGATTTCCCTCGCCACCTCTAGTTTTGCCTCCGAAATTTTCTTTTAGAGAAGAACAATTTGCAAGATAGTGACCCTCTTCCCCACAATTGTAACAATTTATGTCCTTTGATAGCTTAGGACAATTAATTTTCAAGTCTAGTGTTGCAATGGTTCTAATGAATATTGCAATGTTCCCAAGATTTCCACACGCCTTTGATTTAAATAGTTGTATTTGTCAGTATACGGAATAGAACACACCAACTCCTCTAAATCTGCTATTATATTGTCAAAGTTTTGGAAGAAGTCATTTATATTATCCCCGCCATGAAACTTAAGTCTCCTTAGTTCATTTTCCAATAAATCAATTTGAGAAGATGTCTTAGCTTCATAGTTTGTCACATTTGTCTTGGAGACATCCCTCTTTATTTTCAAAACTATTCCAAAGACTTACTTTGCTCATTATAATGCCTTGAGCTTCTCAATCTTTTGCATTATCAGCCACCTGATTTACCGTGGTTACGCTTAACTTCTCTTGCCACAGCTTGATCTTTCATTTGTAGAAGAACCTTCTCCATTCACCTCGCCTATCAATCTCTTCTAGAAGCCGACCTCGCTGGTTTCTTCTTTCTCAAGATTCAATAAGACCCCATAGGTCTTCCACTTGAAGCACATGCTTCACTTTCTCCTTCCACACCCAAAGCCGTAATCCCCTTTTGAATAATCTATTGCATTCAACAACTTCAAGCCCAAATCTGCTAGACATTCTGCCCCGCAAGCCCCGCTTCGATACCAATGTAAGAAATTTAGATATAGTCACATGAAAACCATCATTCACCTAGACCAATGCACTCATTGTTTTTTAATTGAAAGACCAACATCACACTTCAACATTAGCCTTTTGATTCAAAAGAGTCTTTCTTCATGCCATATTCCCCTTAGATCAATCAAAATTAGATATGATCTTGTTAGACAACTTAGCTTCTCATAATAATAAAACAATGCACAATAATCAAAATTACTATAGTTCAATCTTTCTTTTCAATGGTTATCTCAAAGATTGTATATTGAATTCGCTATGATAATGACTATACAATAAAAACCCCTTCTTCAACCTTCACAACCGAATGAATGAATCCGGCCAAACCCTGACTATACAACCCTATTTACAACTTCGATTTTATCTTAGCAAAATCCCCAGGGTGATGCCGTGATCGCTAGCAACCTTCCAGATGCAGTACGGATCTTCATGTTTGATTTATATTGGACCGGCCAATCTAAACCCGGTTTGGCTCCAAGCATCTCGAGTAGTCTTCTAATATTCCCTCGTGATAATTTTCAATGGTTTGCATCATCTAAATAATGGTTAATCATTAACCATGTAAGCATCATATATTCACTTTAGGTTAATTCATTCAACCTAAGTTTTGCTCGATAAATATAAGACCTCGAACATATAATTGTATGTCTCTCGGGCTTGCTATTCGGGACTTACAACTCTAAGAGACTTGCTTAAATCATTCCCCGCCTTTGTGCACCGATATCACTATTGCTTTTCACAAAATTTACTTAAGATAAAATAAGTAACTCCGTGGCATGACTTCAACTGATTATGATATGAACAATTTATGTTTCCTATAACCTCACACCCTGCCATCCATTTCCTATGGACATTTTCTAATTCTATCCAACCCACATTTTTACATGTCAACATCAAGCGCTTATGATCAAACCACTCCCCTCATCATCACCTTTGTCGGGCACTAATTTGTCTCTATAAATCACCGGTGCACTTGATTGTATGCTCTTTGGTCGCACATTCGCTGTGGCCACAAATATCACAAAGGGCAGCTGTAAATTGTCATGAACTCCACCCCCATTTTCTCATGTCGCTCAATCCCCTCGCATGATGTATTCAAATTTCAAGTGGTAGATGCAACAAAGATGTATGCCTTTCACGATCCTCCTTACAAACTCTCGGTTTCAACCTCTCAAAGTCCACAGAATGCAATTTTGATATGAGGATTCTCCCTAAACTTGAGGTAGAATTGCAACAAGCAGTGGAAATCGCGGTGAATGCCAAATAAATGCTACATGTAATGAACCCTACAATACAGATGAATACTTACTTACCGACTTCAAGAAGGTGAATTGATGTTCCATCTTTATTCCCTCGCTCTCGATACATACCTCCTCACGCCTTTTCTTGTATGGAGAAACTCTTGTATTTCCTCGGGTCTTAACTTGAGAACAATTTTCTATTGTAATCTAACATGCTATCCATCCGCTTCTCCTCCCCAACATTGACCAAGGTCCTTCCCTTTGTTAGCTTGCACCCTTTTTGAAAAGCATTTGAAATTATTTTTCCGGGGATGCCGAAAGTAATCGCCACTTCTTTGGTTCAATGGCTTGATACCATTTGTACCGCCGCCGCCATTATCAAAATTTCCTTGCACCTACATGTCATGATTCCTCTTATACTTATGTTTTTGCATTGTTTCCTTCAAATTTTCACCATTTGTTCTGGGCCATAGTAACCTCTTTTTAGATTTCTTTTATAGAAGCAATTGGTAAATCCCTTGCCCCTCCAAAGAAGATCATCAAGGATACTGCCTTTGTCATTGTCATCAACATTTGTACTAATTTGGTTGAATACTTCAAAAAATTTCTCCCGAATTCTCTTTATTCTCATGGCCACTCGGGCCTCAATTTCTTATTCTTCTTTGAAGGCTTAATCTTTAGAAGGGGAATTTTTCTTCATTGCTACCTTTCTTTGCATACACCGCCTCTCCTCTCTTTCCTTGCTGCATCAATGGCTTTGTAAAGTGAACGGGGAGAGGAATTGGTTTCATCTATCCCCAGATTGTATTGCAAAATTGGTGAGGGCAAATTGTTGAATTTCGGTTCGTGCAATTTGGAAACAATTAGTCCCTCCATTTTGCTTGAATTAAGATGGGTAAGCCCGCCATCCACGTAATATGGCGCTACGTGCATTCATGTTTCCGGCATCATTCAAGCTCATGATTCTCGTAATTGCCATTTGACCCGCGCCAAGACCCTACATGTCAATTGATCAATCACGCACGCCGTGGTTTAAAACACGCCAATTTTAAGCATTTGTAAGCCGCCGTCCTGACGGGGCGATTTCGCTTTTACCTAGTAAACCGAATGAATCGGGTCGAAGCCTTTGTCTCGCATCCCGGGTCCGGAGCATGCCAATTTCTTTTGGTCTTGGATTTTTGAGTTGTATCAAGGCGGCTTTTCTTTGGTATTGAAAGCAATTTGATTTCTATTCTTTGATTCTTGTTTTTGTTTTCCATTAAAAGTTTTTATGTAGATGGCATACCGGCCGAAGTCTGCCGATAGTATTATTGATCCCCGATTATTGGGATCAAGAGGGGTTAGAGACTTGGTTGATATCTAGACCTATGGGCCCCTTCACCTACTACTCATGTATATGCTTCAGATAAAGGGGATACATCCTTTGAACCGTAACCCGAACGATCTATCGTGGTGAGCTAGACTTTTAGGGTAATTGAAGCCGATGATATTTTGAGGATAAGTTTGAGGGCTACATTATCTTTTTACTTAACTACTAAATTGAGGAGTTGCAGTTCAACAAGCATGGACCTCATGTATATCTTACCCTTGGTTTATCCAAGTTTGATTCCTAGAGGGTACAAATTTACTTATTGAGTCTTTAAATTGAACTTGCATAAATAATATGCTTGGCATTTTCATGTATTTGGAATCCCAAATTGATTTGACTATGCATAGAACTTAGATAAGCAATGTACTGGAGGGTGCAAACTTACTTATTGAGTTCTAGAACTACTGAGAACAATGAGAAAACACAAATAAGTGACCCTCATGAGCATCTCCTTAAAAGCAACCAGGTACATTCTGAAACCCAGCATATTAGTGATATCATTATGGCCGGGATTAAAAAACCTTGCTCTTTTATGTTTTCGAGGAAAAACCCTGACAATAATAGCATCACAATGTTGATGACTAAAACAAATATGTGGCGATAGAAAACCCTCATGCTAACCAGCCTTGTTGGGTAAGATAACTAAAGATATAGACACCATGCATGGCAATAATATTTGACCATGCAAGTTTGAATTGTCAAGTCCAATGTATCTTCGTCCTTTCATCTTTCAACAATTTAAGCGATGTCATGCCATATCATCATCCCAGATCCCTTCTTATTTCCCCGCAAAATAAAGAAAAAATGAACCAACAAATAGCCTAGGCTTATCCGCATTAACAAGGCCTCATAGATCCACAAGGGACATCCAGACACTACAGCCTCTATCCCTAAGATGAGGCCTCCAACACCGATATAAGAACCTCTATTGTGCATGAGGGCCTCCAAGCACATGGGCCTAATCAAAAGTTCATGGGCCAACCAAAAAGATGTGAGCTAAATGCAAATGGAACCACTAGATGGACAGATGGAAACAAGGTTGGGAGGGTGGGACTTGATGCTACCATGAGAAGAAGATGCATGTTAGAGTGCCGATGAGAAAGAAATGAGAAAGAAAGACTAAATACGTTGCTTCGAAAAGACAAGAAATAACTACTTAGGCAACTACCTCCAAGAGGTTCCATAACTCCAATTTGATCATTTCTAATCGTATATTATTGGATGAAACAAAAAATAAACATCACTTTTTCAAAGAGATTGTATTTTGCATTAACAATGTACTTTAGAGGGTATAACATACTTATTGAGTTTTAAAATTACATTGTGCTGAACTTGCAAAGAGAATAACTCCATGCAGTTGTATTATATCATGCCAAAGTCTATGGTTGGTGTCAATAGACTTGGTGTGATGTACCTAAGTCAATGTTTGTGCAAAAATACTATTGCATTCTAGAGAAAGGTCCTTATGAACAAAGACCATCATAGTGAAGTGGTGTTCCATTGAAATGAATGAAAAATGAGTACAATGACCCATAGAGAACAAACCTGATGAACCCCAAAATGAGTGAAGGGGGGAACAAAATGATAAACCCCAAATGAAAAAAACAACAAACACAACCCCGGTTAGACCACTCCATATATAAGATAATTGTATACAATGAGTTAATATAGAACATTCAAAAGTCGCTATACTATAATGCTCCCAATCGCAACAATCGCATAGTCGTCGTAAGTTAATTCCATCCAAGCAAATACTCAAACTGGCCCCGCTAAGATACCGCCTCCATGTGTCCTCTTGGCCACCGAGATAAAAAGCAACCTTATGCACATAAGAGAGCTTCAAACCGCAAAAAGACCAAACAACATGTGATTGTCAACTATGTTAAGAGCCATCTACGAGCCAAGAGTCTAGAAGATACAAAGTTGGACTAGAAATACAAGAGCACAATATCAAAATGGAAAAGACGATCCATTTAGGATCCTCGAAACCACTGTGACTGGCCGAGATAGGAAAATATAGGCTTAACTTTGCAGGCGCATAAAACCGCCTTCATGCACATGAATGAGCTCCAAACCGCAAGACCTAACCATATGTGATCCCATCGATCCGAAGCCATCGGACGCTATTCCGGGAAAGGACGAGCCCCTATATTAGGTTAGTTCCATTCTCGTGCCCGCGCATTCGCAATTTTCACAAAGAAGATTTTCTTCTTAGGCTCGGGAGTTTCATTATGTCCTTCATTCAATGGATTTCTTCCCGCCCATCGGGCCTGCGTATTTCACCTTTCTCGCCACATTCTCGGGCCGGGCGACTTTCACATTATTCTTGACTGGGTGACGGCCCCTCTCTTCATGCTTAGCACCCATTCTACTCGCGATTGTCCTTCTTCGTCTGCCTTGAAGCTGTGCATGGTTTTTCTTTATTTCTATTGTTCTATTGGGATGTTCGGGGTGTGATGGATTCGCTTTTGGACTCTGGTCCGCTCTGCTGAGTATCAGTACGTACCGGATGTTCCCCTTTGTTGGATGGATCATGCTTTGGGCGCGATGTTTCTTTTCTAACTTTGTTTTATCTGATCTCTCCTGGTTCTTTTCAGCTTCTGGTCTCAGCCAAGTGCCCTTTCGGGTTGCGTTTGATCATCTCTTTAGCCCTTCCCGCCGCTTATCCTGTGTTTTTTGTTTCATTTTATGCCTACCATTTCGTTTCGCTTTTCTTCTTTGTTCTCGCTTTTACCCCGTCATTGGCGCCGGGCCGCATGGAGTTCGCGTCGCGGTGTTATCTTGAGCTCATGTATTCGCCGCTTCTGGCCTTCGCGGCCGCAATATTGGGCTACATTTTCCCCTTCTATTTCCTCTCGCCTGGCCGTCCTGCCTCGCGACGGTTTCCCCGCCTCTACCAGCTCCTTCTTCACCAGTATCGTGTGATGCAATTGGGGATTTCTTGTCGTTTTACGGGCGCCGCTCGCTGACTTTAACCTGGCCGGCTTGTTTTAGCCTTAGTGCTATGATGGCCAAATCCGCTCTATTCCCGGGGTTCTTTCCGGGTATATGTTTTTCGCTTATCTCGGGCCACCACCTTCCTATCGTAGCTTTGGTCGCTTCTTTAGGTTCGCTTATTTTGGCCGTGGATTTTTGCCGCCACCGTTTTGTATGCTTTTTTCCACCGTTTTGGCCTATATATTCACTAAATTTTGTGGTTGTCGCCGCTCGTTTCCTTCCCTTGCGCTTGACTTTTGCGGCTGCCTACCGCGGCCTTTTCCCACGGCTTTAGCATCCAGCTCTTGCCGACATTTTCTTTGCTCTGTTTTCGTCCGCTACCATTCCTTGTCTTGTGCTCGCTAAAAATTTTCCTTCCGCTTTTTTCCGGCCACTTTTTCACCGTGATTCCGCTGGCGACGCACACTATCTTTTATATCGCATTTTGAGGTGTTTTGCACTCCTTCTCGCTTACTGCTCGCAGGGGCCTTGAATATAAAGTACATCGACCGGGCTCGAGGAATTTCTTCCTGGGCGCTATGCGCCTGCGCCGCATTTTCTCCTCAGCCGCTCAGGGCCTGCCGATTCCATTTGCCATCCAAATGCTCGCTTTCCGGGAGATATCATTTTGCTATGGGGCTTTTCGTCTTTACAAATGCCGCTACGAAGTTTTTGCTCATTTGATATCCTTTACTCATCCATTTATCCGAATTTATCCTCCTTTGCTTGATTATCCCCGATCTTCCGAGATGTGTTTTTGTTTGGTGTGTTTGGGCATTGTAAGCTGCTGCATGCCATCTTTGAATAAATGGACAAGACTATTGTTTTTCTTTTATGTTATATGTTCTATGGGGCTTTTTCATGCCCGTTAGGAGGATTTACCTTGGTATACTCTCTCTAAGGTTCTTACTTGTTGTTTTCTGAGCGAAAGTGCATCTATCAGGGGCTTTTTGTGGGATGTTTTATGAGGTTTGACTTGGGGCTTTCTCTCCTTGGATAGCTTTGTTGTCGTTTCCATATTGGTTGATTGCGGTGGTTTCTTTGATATATGGACATACCTTCATACACCAGTAGGTGCCATGTTTTTTGGGCATCATTTGTGTTGACGCTGTTTGTTGTTTTCCTTGAGAGGATTGGTCACGCACTTTGTTTGCCTGGCATATCTCATATTTACAATGGTTTTCCTTCATTGTATTACGTTATTTTCTATTCTCACATCAACAATGGTTTTCCCTTTCTTGGGTATTACGCTATTTTCGCCTCGCTAACTCAGCGGTACAGCGTTATGCCTTTGGCCCTATATGCATACAGCGCTTAGGTAGTTGCTTAAGTATTTTTCTTATCCCGGAGGATTCTTTGATCTTGTTGGGTCTTGTCATTTAGATCATGGATGATTCTTACGTCTATTATGGTTTATTCATTAAAAATTTTAGTATAGCCGTTTTTCATTCTCGCTAGCTTATTTGTCATATTCTGCCATTCATCGCTTTGGGGATTCTCCTTTGCTTTTGATGACGGCTCGCCCACATCCTCGCGTTTTTGTTCATTTCATTTATTGCACCGGTACTTCGCTTCACAATTTATGTTCACTTGCACTGCACTTGCTTCGCTTCAACTTAAGTTGCTTTAGCGACTATGTATTTTGGCATTTCCGCTGGTTAAGCCTTGGGGTCGATTCCGCTGAAATCATCAGCGTATGCATTTGCCATTTTCGCTTCTTTTTTCATTACTACGGCTGTTTCTACTTCTCGATCAATATCAGCTTTTGGACCAAATCTCTTATACGTCATCGCTATCAATTTTTATCCGGAATTTATGCTTCGGTTTTTCATTTAAGGTATTTAATTGCGCCATCTTGGTCCCTCAGCCTAAGGCTCTACTCCTTGGGGCTCTGATATGAGCTATACAATTGCAATGGCAGAAGGTTGTGGCCCTCCGTACAATGCCTGGCTTCAAAATTCCTTAGATCCTCAATGGTATAATCCGTTTACGGAGTCATTTCTTTCATGAAGTCTTTTGCGGCCTTTTAAGTTCCTTTATTCGGTCCATAGGGGAGCGTTTTCCGATCCGTGCCATGGGGGT
This sequence comes from Isoetes taiwanensis, assembly GCA_021234155.1. Taxonomy (NCBI): domain Eukaryota; kingdom Viridiplantae; phylum Streptophyta; class Lycopodiopsida; order Isoetales; family Isoetaceae; genus Isoetes; species Isoetes taiwanensis. The sequence goes on from JAJEKV010000020.1 coordinate 85,817, forward strand.
TTGCCTTTCGGACAATTTTGTTGTCATAAAGTATATTCTGTCTATTTTGCTACGCTTGAGTCCCGCAGGTATCCATTCTAGTTTCAGTTTTCCATACTTACCCATCACTTTAGGCTATTGCCTTTCATCCGGCACGCATTACCTCTTTTCGGAGTATGGTTGCGACTACGGAATTGGCATATTTTTCATGAGATGCTTTTTACGTATTTTATTTTGCAATCTACAGTGGACAAACATGCTTACCACTCCCCATCTTGGTGCTTATTCTCTATTTTCAATCTTCCAAATCAAATTCTATATCACTATCAGCTGCAGGCCGGGGTTCTGATCGCCGCTGAGTATCTTTCATACGTCTCTTTTTACATTTTTAGTCTTAGTCAGCTTCAATGTATTTCTTTTGCGAAAGATTTGATTCCAGCAACTTTTACCATGTTTCGTCATTGTCTTTTTCCATTTGACCCCGATGCTCGCAGACTATCCAAACGCTTGTTGTGTTATTCTGATTACTTTTTCCTATTATGTTCGCCTCGGTACGATTTCATCTTTCAGCCTATGTCGCATCATTTTTGTATCCCTGCATGCACCGTTCAAGCATTTTCTCCCGTCGTATAGCCCCGTCTCCTGCTATTTTCTTAGTTGATCAGTTTATTCTTCTTTCTCAGTATTCTGCCAGTCTAATCATAACTTTGTTGTCTCTTACTCACTTTAGTTCGGCCATCATTATGCATCAGGCACTACCATTAGTACATCATGGCTAGCCATTTACCCTTTCTGTCTCTCGTGGCTAAACCTCATATGTATATTCCCATATTTTGGTAAGCTCAGGGTTCCTTGTTCACTCTCATTAAATAAAGATCATTTATCGTGCTCTCTATGCTGTATTTTTCTGCTCTTCACATGGGTGATATTGTTCTGCGTACCACTACGACTGGAAAGCCGATGTTTTCGTTAAATTTTAATTGGTTGGCAAGTTCCGCAAAGAGTTTATTTTTTTCTGCAGCACAGCTTTGTTCACCATATATGCAGGATACAATCATCGCTTTAAGCTCTCGCAGACGCTTTCTTTGCTGACGTGAGACTTCTTCTGTATGTTCTTTTAGCCCATAGCTTTATCATTCTTCCTCGCTTCCGCTGCCTCATCACGCAGGCATAATGCTGAGTAACTGTGATCACTCGGTTTGCTGTCCTCGTCTCTCAGCCGCTACTTGGTGTGCTTTAATTTTACCCAACATCTCCATGTTTTTCGCTCAATTTTTATGGCGTGTCTCATGCATTTATGACCCCTATGCATTTTTTCCTCTTTGCCTTATTATTCCTACATTTGTTATTCTCATTTTATTTATCAACAAGTTATTGTTTATTCTTCTGTGATCCATTACTTAGCGTGTCTTGCCAGACTTATCTCCTCTAGATATTGGCCAGCCGTGCTCGGCGAATATTAGCTACCATTCACTACGTCCCGTGAGGCCAATATTATTCAACTATCTTACCGATATACGCGACCAGACCATACGGTATGTGCATTGTAATGCTATTTAACGTATTTTATTTTTCACTTCCATTTTTGTTGCCGTTTCCTTTCGTTATATGCTGGCGCTTCTTCCTTCTTGATTTCATCATCGTAATATCGCCCTTTCAATATTGCTTTGTTTCTAATGTCCTTCCTTTTCAAAATGTTTATATTTCCATACCGTCTATAGTAAAGCTTCTTCTTCTTCAATCTCAGCTTTTTCCATCACCTGCCGCTACCGGGCCGTTCTCACGCCGTAACGCAAAATTTTCCCTTTCCGCTGGAACCGCACTCTTTTCGACTGCCCCCCTTTCTCCCCCTCGCCATTCCAAACGAGATCACTTGCCCGTGGTTTCATACGTATTCTCTTGTCTTCGCCAAAGGGCGTTCCACACAAGTACATCCTTCAAAGACTTCCTAAAACTCTCCTTTTTTCACTTTCCTTCCTCTCAGTCTTTTTTATCCACCGACGTTTTTCGGAGGTGGTGACGGTGTGTCTTCTGGCTTCTCGCCTTAAACTCAATGTGATGGTGCTCGGCCTCATTGTCACATGATATCTCAAGGCCGCCACTCTGGTTCCATATGATGCCGCTACATACCAGTTTTCAGCCTTCCCCACTATGTGTTTAAGTACCCAACTCCACACCCTGCCCTTAGTCGTCTATCGAGTGGTTTTTTCACTTTGTAGCTTTTATCTTTTTCTATTTGCGTTCTATTGCTATTACCTTCTTATTTGCTGGCTCAGTTAATGGCCGCGGCGATGCTACTTCGTTTATTCTAGGATAGATGCATAGATGGCGCTGGTACGCATTGAGATTTTCCTTCCACATGGGTGTATACGGACATTTCTTTCATTTTTCTTTATTTAAAGATATGTGTCCACGCCATGTCCGGCTATGGGTTTATATTTGATCATTTTTCCTTTTGGTTTCTTCTTTGGTCTAGGTAGTCAGCGTATTACGTAGTTATACCGCAGCCGTTATATTGGGGCACATTCAATGGCTGCTCTTGAAGTTTCGCGGTTCTTGACGTTTTACGTGTTTTACATTGACGCTATCCTTCTGCCGCCGCCGTATGGACCTCGCTATTGCTGCGTCGCTTATTTCCACCGCGACGTATTCCTATGTTCATTTATTGGTATCTCTCAGCGAATGCTGTAAATACCGGCTTGCTCCAGCATTATTTTGCAATGCATATTTTACATGATTGTTATCCACCCGGCGGTGCCGCACGCGTGGTGGATGTTATTTTATCTCGCGTCGGCCGCATTGTGCATTATGCTATCTCAGCGTACTTCAGCTCGTCAGGCATAAGCATTTTAGCTAACCGCTGAGTTTTGTTCGGCCAGTAGGGCTGATAACATCGTACAGCATATTATTTACCATATTTGGCGACGCGGCGATTAGATGTGCCGATATTGGCGGCGTTTTTGGGTACTTTTGGTATGAGTTTCTTCTTGACTGCTTTCGTAAGTGGCGTTATACTTTTTCCCTCTCTCCATAAGCTGAATTCCGTATTTATCCCTGTCACCACTGGTGATCGCTTCCACCCTCCTGCCATTCTCTTTTCTCGCGTGGCTGTTGATTTCATTACCGCCGACTACTGAGTTGCCAGTAAATTGCCGCTTCACTGGCCATATTCGCCATTCCTCACTTCATCATTCTAGCGCTCTTTGGCATTTTACATTTCAAACCTGCGCGCTTCTTTATTTTTTCATCATGTCCTTCCGATTGCTTCGCTTACGCCAGGTTCCTTGACAACCCACGGCTGTTCCTTTACAGTGATTTCGCACCTATGAGTACCCAGCTTCTATTTTTAACCGCCACTTACCAGCTCACAACCTCTTCCCGGCCATGATCTATGCCTTCATGTTTTTCAGCAGTGCATTCCTCGGGTCGATGCGCAGGAGGGGTTGGGGCACTTCTCCTCGGCCTTTGACCGGAAACGCACCCGCTTTAGATTAATTGATTTTGACCACCCTTTGCCGCCGCTCTTCGCCTTCCACTTCCTTCCATTAATAAATGTCCTGCGCACTTAATTAACACTGGAGGTTTTCATGGCGCCTCGGTTATAGCATGGAAGTCCTTGGTAGTCGCTCTGCTTTGTGTTCTTTCATGAAGTCCTTTCAACTAACGGATCCGAGCTACTCACGCTTTATATTCTGAAGCATTTCATTCCCGCTATTAGGTTAGTTCACTTTCGTGCCGCGTATCGGCTCACGCCAGATTTTTCTTCTTTTCGTGTTCTAGTTTCTTCCCACCTCATCAAGGTGGCGCGTGCGAAACGCTTTTCAGGCTGGTCCGCCTTTTTGCGGTTTTTCAATGTGCGTCGCTTTTACCGCGTTGTTTCGGCATTTTCCTCGGTTTTTCATGGGCTGGCGCTATTTCCACCTTGAGGGTGATGCATCTCTTTGCAGACGGCGTTTTCCACCCGCCGCGATGCTTCACCTTGTCGCGACGCCATCTTTGTTCCCCGCCTTTTCTCATTTTATTTTATGTCTTTACTCTTCCCACTTCTTTGATGGATTCTTTTATGGCGCTTTTGCGCTTGCCTTCTCCACTTTTACTTTCAGTGTTTTTTGAGTTTTTATCTTACAGATTTCGCTTATCTTCCAATCGCTTAAACCTGCACGTTTCCTGCCAACCTCGCGGTATGCTGTTTGGGGTCGTGGCTCCGGTTTGCCTTCGGGCGGCTTCGGGCCCCGGCCGCTTCTGTGCACCGCCACTGCGCTGGTACAAATTTCTAGGTTTTCCTCGAAAACCCGGAAGGGCTGGTTTTCATCCCGATGAGAACTTGCCGCCATTGTCCTCTTATCATGCCTTAGCACATTTTCTCGGCCGTTTTGTGTCTCCGTCCTTTTCCTCTAATTGTCAACTGCGTTAGTAGAGCCATCCATGGACTAAGAGTCGCCAGCTATAAAGTTGGACTAGAAAATAAGAGCACAACATTGAAAAATTGAAGAGATGAACCATGTGGATCCTCTTTCCGACGGGTTTCACGCCGATAGGTAAATATAGGCTCACCCGGGGAGCTTCCCTTTGGTGCCCTCCGTAAGCACCCACGCTACGTTGGAAAAAATGCGTAGTTCCATCTGGCCAACATCGAACGAAAAAGTAAAACCCAAATAATAGAGTAAGAGGTGGGAGGGAGAACTCCATGCAACAACAAGATTCACCGGAGGAAACGCCAATGAGGAAAAGAAGGCACAAGGCTTTTATGGGAGAAAAGCCAAAGAAATGTATGCTATAGTAGGCTTGTGTCAAAGAAAGCTTGGGTCCAAAAAGAGAGTTGGCGCAGACGATCTCTTTCCCTAGAATGATGGTTCTTTCTATATAAGAAGAGAACCATAGCATTCTGTGGAAAAGGTCCTTTTATGTACAAATATCATCATCCGGACACAAAGAGGAACCTCCCCAAAACCCATCATAGATTGAGACCACAAGAAACTTTAAAAGCGCCAAATCGATGCCGTGAAAATGTAACAATCATGAGATGAGGCGGGATGCCAATGCAAATAGAGGGGAAAGGTCCCAAGAAACCCGGACAACCGTGACTTCATAAGGCAAAGAAAGCACCTAAAATCGAACACAAACAACAACTATGGCCACCACCAAAGCACAAAAACTCTAGAACAAATGTACCAACAAACAAACTACGAGAATACCTAATGACCGGGGATGCTATGGAAGCAAGAACAAAAATACCTAACCTATATCATTCATGCATGACAGAGTCGTTTAACTTTCATGAAGACAATGCAAACCCCATAATAATAAAGAAGAAAGATCAAAACCATGCACCATGAAATGCATAAAAAAGAGTAGACATGAAGACGGACATAGTCAACAAGCTAAGAAGAGCAACCGCGGAACCAAAATTGAAGAATCAACGCATTAAAGAACCCCAAAGGAATACTATAACTAAAAACACTACGACAAACAAGGACAAAAACCTAAAAACATATATCCTACATGCATAACCAGTCCGAAAGCAAACTTTCAAAAGTGGAAACAAACATAACCCATGTGAACAAGACAATAGGGACCCCAGATACAAGAACAAAACAGTTCCATAAGGTGACAAAATGATTATGCAATTGAGAACACCGGTAGACGATGCCACAAAGTCACGAGGATGGGGGTCAATTCCAAGATGAGGAATGGATGAAGACAACCTAATGCAACCTAAAATAAGAACAAAACCATATAAGCAAGCAAGACAACTTACCACATGCTCCACTACAACATGCACGAATAAATGTATGATGCAACCACGTTTTGAAATTTAAAATGCAGACAAAAAGGGAAATGTCGTAGAACATCATGCGTGATGGACGATACCAAACAACTCTTCCGGGGCCAGTAAGGGGTTAACAACATATGGACCAACAAAGCAAGAAGAACTACGCCGAGTCAAGAGGTAGACAAAGGAGGAAGTCAAGACAATAGTAGAGCAAAGATATCTCTCAAGGGATTTCAAGGCTATCAACCGTGATAGTGGGGAAGACCACCCTCGATAACAATGACCGCTGGATGACCAGAGCTGTGTTTATTCTTTAAATTTCACTTGTTTATTTCTCCTTATATTGCTTATAATATTTATCATACATTGCAGTGGCAACAATTTTCTCAAGGCAATCAATCTGGGGTAGTGGTAGGAGACCACCTCCACATAACAATGAGCCATCGTGTGCCTATCTTTCAGATTTATTCAATGAATTTCTCACTTTTTGCATGTGGTAATTTTTAAATTCTGGATTACTATACACCTCGTGGCCACCTCCAAACAATATTCTAGTACCTCCCACCAATCAACCACCTCTTTGTATTGCGGTGGGCTTGAGTGCCGAGATGCTTAGCCAAGTAGTGGCATATGTTATGGCTAGTATGCCACAACAAAAGTTTTGATGCTTCAAGACGAGTAAAGTGATAATAGCGCGTACCTAAAGTAGTAGGTAGGAGGAAAAGCACACGAACTTGCATATAACAAGGAACCTTGAAAAAGACTTTCAAAGTATGTTTATGTCCCTTTATTTTATCTAAAAGCTTTAAGATTTTCTTTTAGCAAGGCTATTATGCATGCATGTTTATAAGTCTTGTTTGACAACTAGATGCATTTGATGCGCTTTTAATTTGATTTTCTTGGTTTCGAACTTTTTGTGGTTTTTCAACAAATTTTTGTGGTTGTTCTGTTTAAGTTTGGATCACACTATTTTAGATCTTTGAAGCCATTATTTCATTTATTAAGAATGTTCTTAATCATACCTTACTTTGCAGGACTAAATCAAGTGGAACACGACCTCAAGATGTTGGATTGGGTGGTGACAACATGCATAGTCATCATAAGAAACGAAAGGATCGAGATGAACTAGAGGTTGTGGTTCAAGATGCACAAAAAAACCTGGGATGAAGGCCCTAGGTTTACTAAGTGTAAGCATAAAAGTTTAGCTAAGTTTAGATGATGAAGATCTCCATTTCCATATGTTTTTTTTTTTTTTTTGTATTGTAGTGAACATATTCCGTAAAGGAACTCGGGGCTTATCTTTTTACAAATGATTATACAATTTGGTGGACTAAAAAATTTCTCATATATTTAGTCTAGATGGGGAGTGGCCTGGAGGTTACAAACCGGTGGAAATAGAAGACGGGCGCAGAAGCATTATACGCCGGAATTTCCCCGCTATAAAGAAGTATTTAGTTATAGTGCCCCGCTGCTGCAAAGCTTTAGTAGCAATTTGAAGAGATGGTTGTTGTATTTGTTGCTTAGAGCAAACAATGTGGCTTGAGGGGGCAAGGGTGGTATAGAGCAAGCTTTAAGATTCATTGATAAATATAAAGAACCATTGTGCCAAAAGTTATGGATTTGGTTATAGTGCGTTGCTTTTGTTTATGAGATAGTTCTATCTAAAATGATTTCATTATGAGGCATTAGTAGGCTTTTAACAACCTACGTAAAAATTTATATTGCAATGTGAAAGCAACAATGCTGTAATTTGATTGTGTCAACTATAAGTAATGTCCGATTTAGAGGGTAGAACTCGGTAATTAGGATTACTCATGAGTTTATTTTGATTGAGTAGGTCCCGATGATTGTGAGCAAATTGAGTCTCCCCTATTTGAATGGCAATAGGTGAAGGGATGGAATGCACAGAGATGTGGCGTATGGTTTTTTTCCTCTATGAAATTTGAAAGGTATAATAATGAAGTTATAATGGCTTGTCAAAATGTATAATGTCTACAATAAAATTTTATTGGATTAAGTGTAGAACTAATGAAACAACATAAAAATAAGACCACATCTTACCTTATTTTGTTGGAATATGAGAGATTATTTCGTTAGGTTAATTTATTAGGTTTTGTTGGAATATGGGTGATTATTAACTCGGGCACCCACACCAACAGTCGCGCTTTAGCACAAAAAGAAAGTGCATGAACTTATGAATCAACCCTTTTAAATGCGAATTCCTAATTTCTAGTCTTAATTTCCAATCGACACTTTTGTATCAACTACATCTTATCTTTGCAAAGGACCCGATGTCCAATATGAACAACATTTGAACCGATATGACCGCCGTGTTGTTTGATCTAAACATGTTCAAAAGATGGTCTGGTTGTCAATGGATAAAGCTTATAATACGTGGTTGCTTGTCATTGTATTCAAATTGTTGCAATGTGGCAATAAACAAATTGTCCTAATAACTATCATTACTCCACTGAATTAACAAAGCAAATCATTGGTGTGTAAAACATAAGCAACACCATAAATTTTGTCCACAACACTCCTCTATAAACACTTTGATCTCAAATTTGATAACAAAACCAGCCATTTCTGTTGTAAATTTAATTGTTAAGGGGGTTTTAATAGTTTTCTAGAATGGATAGTGTCATTTTATGCACTTCGATTTTCCATCTAGTAGCTTGAAGGTAAAAGAAAGTTAAACCGGTAATCGAAAAGTAACTGACATGTGGTGTCCATTTATGCACTTCGATTTTCCATCTAGGAGCTTGAAGGTAAAAGAAAGTCAAACTGGTACTGAAAGTGCCATAGATTACACATACAAATATTTGGTTTGACTTAAATTCTTCCATATGAATCTTAATTATCAACTTTTTCACACGTTGTATCCTGTTGTTCAACGTAACTGGTACTGAAAGTGCACCATAGATTACACATACAAATATTTGGTTTAACTTAAATTCTTCCATATGAATCTTATTATCAACTTTTTCACACGTTGTATCCTCGTTGTTCAACGCTTGAACCGCAAAAAAGGAGTTTTGCTTTGCAAAACAAATAGGGGAAAAGGCAAATGCAATATTCTCCATACATGACCTTAACATATGTGGTCATTGCTAGAACTCAAAATGGTCTCTCAGAGAGTCCGAACTCGTTGATTTAATAGATGAAGAAATAGCAAGGCTTAAGAACCATCATCTACGCATCTTTACAAAACCCTGTGGAAGATAACCAAATTGCCGTGGGATAGAGAGATGTCCACCAACCCCATTCTAATGGATTAGAAAGAATGAAGGTAGAACAAAGATACGCACTCATGGTTAGAAAGATACGCACCATGGTTATCTCATGTGGCTCTTCTTGTCTCTGCCAACTGATTCAACGTTTACAAAATAGAATCTCAAAAGTCGGAATCAAATAAAAGCTTACTTAGATAACTTGTATGGATAGATGGAGAAAACCAAAGCACATTTTTTTTTTTTGTTCACGCTCACATAAGAAACACCGAGGTATCGGGTCAGATCCACAAAGAACACAAGCCAAAATATAAGCATCTCCCAACTTTGAACTGCGGCCACTTGTACCGTAGATGTGGCATCGACCTCCACAATCCTCTCCCTATGTATATTCTATTCTAGCTCTATCTTTCCAGCCCATGGCGTAATAAAATCATAGGATGAGTGAGTCTTAGGAATAAATCAAGAACTTTCTCGTTGAAAAAGCACTTACAACATTGTTATGATCCTGCTTAACGATGTTTCTTATTGTGAATTCGTAATAATGTGCATAATCATTCCAATAAATCCAAGGTAGCAATAATCCGATAAACAAAAAGGAAGTTGGCAAGCAAAGAAACTAATGTACCGCGATCGCATTCAAAGTTTAGCAACTCCTAAAAATGACATTAACGCACTTGGTTTATAAACAAAGACGCCAAAGACTAAATTATCTCGAGAAAGAAATTATCCGAGAAAGAAATTACTCGGGCGAGCCCGACTTGCTAGAACCGAATCTATGGATTCTAGCAATCAAATATGGCGATCATAATAGTGATGATTTGCCATGGGCCAAGCATGAGGATAATGAAGCCCTCAAGTAAATCACCAATTTGCAACCAAATATGTAGTCTCATATTCTACAGAATATATGCCCAACAAATAACCCTAGCACCAAATACCTGGGTACACCATTGCACCAAAGTAGTAACAATTTTTTTGTTTGAGTCATCTTTAATAAGTGGCATACACCTGAAGAGAAGGTCCATGGATAAAGACTATGCAATAGCAGTGGACTTAGAAGCAAGAGAGTCATTCAAGCATTTGGATTAAGAAATCGAATCTTAGCTATCTCTATTTCCTCATTGAAGACTTCTAAGTACTAATATACTATAGCAGAAGGATTAGAATAGACAGGGCCCAATAAATGCTATATTTTGGGCTGGAGAAAATAATAGTGAGAATGAGAATGAGAATGATTTTTTATCGTCCACTGAGGCCAATCGGCCTATGGGACCCATAAGGAGCGCAGCAAACTTATATAGTACAGAGCATCTTGTAGATGCAACTTGTAGAAATGGATAACAATGCAAAAGCTTTGTATAATTTTTATGCAAGGTTCATGAAAACTAATCAAGAACATTAGAAAAGCTCTCACCGCTTAAACTTAATTTGCTCCTCCATATGGTTTGTCACATCTAATTCTCGCCCATCATGCAAAAAAGAAATTATAAAATGACTTTATTTGTTTGCAAAGACGTAATATAAGAAAGCCTTCCATAAAGCCAGAAAAAATACGTAAGAGATGGAGGCCTCTAAATGAAGACATTAAATCCTAAATCTTCAGTTCTTTGGGTTGAAATCTACTCCTTCCAAATAGCTTTCCAACATTCAGATACTCTGCATGCATCTTGCCTCTTGAGATTTAGAGAAGAAAGTAGAGATGCATACAATTCTTGCAAGAATAATTGAGAGTCTTCAATTACCTTAGATCCAGAGCCAAGATAGCATTGAAATTGTGCAATCTAGGACCCATGCTCCTGCAATTAGTGCATTATAAACTACCGACTCAAAGAGATATGCTTGAGAATAAAGAAAGGGGCAACATAGATACCCATGAGCAAATATGAAGCTTCGATAAAAAAAATGTGGCTTTAAAGAAGATGGACACAATGTTGTGAAAGATCTTTGAGTCGCTTTCCATGTCTTGATAATCAAAAAATAACATTTTAGATAAATAGTTAGACATGCAATATCGGCCAAGCAAATCTCAAGATGCATACCTTCAAAGGCATTGATATTTTGCTGTGGCTACTTAATAGCCATTGCATTAGCACTTCTGATTATGTATTTGCATGGCCTAATCTGAATATAAGAGCTTCAAGGGTCCTCAGGCTGCCAAATCTAGTGCCATTGAAGGTCGTAGAGGTGATGCAAATAGTTAAATTCCATAACGTGGCAAAAGATTTGATAAGATAAAGCCTCTATTCATCTATGGGCCAAATAAAGAACAATTACCTCAAAAAGAAAATAAAGAATAATGTCCATATTGCTTGTTTCTAAACTCATGGTCATCGCTGTAAATCCCAACGGCAGAAAACTACCATGAAACCTTTGAGCATGAGTTGTAGGTTTATTCCGCAAATTGATTCCTTAAAGATGCATAACAACCAAGAGACAAAGGAAAACATGCAAGGTATCTCGATTAGAAGTAAATATGACGACATAGTTGAGTTGCAGAGAATAGCCGCTCCGTTGAATGGCTCAAAAGGAAGCCGACACTGTGTCATTGAAGAGCTTCTCGATTTAGATAACTCTTAAAATAATAATTATTCTATCGTGCTACATGCTTCATGCTTAAATGAGTAGTGAAGAAGACATAAAGAAAGCAAAAGCCCTCATGCCTGATATGTTGCCTGTGGGAACAATAATGGCAAGGGGCAGGTCCATTTGTATTCCACCATCTGCTATGAAAAACCCTCGCTTACAATCAATCAAGAATGAAAGTCGATAAAAACAGATAAATACTTTTTTTCCTCCGCTACTAATTTCAAATTTTGCCAATTCCTCATGGATGCCACTTGATGCTTGATACATGTCGATTCTCTTGCCAATTCCTCATGGATGCCACAAATGATGTTCTGATACATGTCGCTTCCTCTCAGATTTCCGCCACATAAGGATGATGGAAATAAGAAAAAAAACCATGGTAACGATTTTTGGAAAACCGATAAGTTTTTCCGGCAGGTAGAAACCCAAAAATCATAGGAAATCGACTTAAAAAAAATTCCAAAAAAGTTTCTGGCTAAACCGGAAAATCCCAAATTAAAAAGGTTGATAAACACTTCAATTGGAAAATCATAACTCGCATGATGGGTAGTTACCTCAGAAGGAAAAGGTAAGCAAAAATAATTGATGAGTTTGATACTTGTTTATTTTAGATTGCTTATTCCAATTGTTACTTCTTATTTATGAAGGGAACATGTTATTAAGAAACTAAAGAGGGATAAAAAAAACTTCCTTGATTGGTCAAAAGTGCCTGTACCTGAGAATATAAGTGCAAACGACTTCAAGGTATATTAAATGTTTTAGTATGCTTGTTTGTTATAAGGTTCAATCACCAACTAACCTTCTTATACTTTTTTGTAGATTGCATTGCAGCGAGCGAATTTTAAGGATCCAGAGCAAAAGCATTCACAACGAACAAAAAGCAAACTAAAAGTGAGCTGTGAAACCCTCAAGACTTGGGCTCGTGGGAGACCTTCTTTATATATAGATTCGTAAGTTTTTTTATTTTATTTCATTGTCATTAAAGTGGTTAACTACTATCTTTCAACTTACGTGTTGTATTGCTATAGGAGAGAATATATGGTTTTCGACCAACCAATGAATATATTAACGTGGCAAGTGAATTTGGAGCTACTGAGCTCTTTCGAAGGCTAACTGATAGTGGTACTTTGCCAAGAGCATTAAATAGTAACGTGAGTAGTTCTTTTTACTTGTCTTGTATTATTATAGTTTAATTTAACTTTGTGTAGTTTGTTTTTCCATTTGTAATTAGATGCTTGTTATTATATTTTTAGGATGCTGTTGGAGAACTCGATAGGGCCCTTGCAGATGATGCACTGCATCATCAAGGTGAATGCTCTATTGCTGTCCAGAACGATGATGACAACGATGACAGTGATGATATTGAGGATGATGATGATGAGGACGACAATGACGATGCGACAGAGGAGAATGACCATTCTGAAAATTCTAATGATGAGCATACATACGACGTTTTATAAACGTGGTGACTTCTTTTGACATTTAGTTTTGTTATTTTGCATATTTCTTTCTCCTTTTGTGATCCTCTTCATGACATATATTTATATTGTACATGACATATTATTAATATATTAATTTTATGTTTTTATGTATGAATATTCTTTATGATTGTGATTTTGTTACTAATATTTTTTTTTAATAAAATTAATGCACATCGCAACAAAAACATGTCACAAACGCCATACGTTGCAAGAAAACGTCATATGGAAATTAAAAAAAAAAAAAGAATGAGAATGAGAATGAGAATGATTTTTTATCGTCCACTGAGGCCAATCGGCCTATGGGACCATTGAAACGTTCTTTGCAACATGTTTGGAACATACTTGGAACATATTTGCAACATATTTGGGATGTAACAACAACGTGTGTGGGACGTATAAGGAACGTATTTTCAACTTATCAGCAACGTTTTGGCGACAAATATGCCACGTGTTTGTGACTTATAAGCCACGCCTCTTGAACGCCATAGAGACGCAGGTGGCGCCGAAAACACGCCGATATGACAAGTTTTTGAAAGTGTTCTGCGACGTAATAGACACGTTAAAGCAATGTATAATCGACGGCTGGCTATCGTCAAAGGGACATATGAGTTACGGGTCGGGACGCCGCTGACGCCACATGACACGCCGATATGCGACATGACGCCGCTATGATTTAATCCACGCCGACGCCGCTTGCGGGGCGCGGGAAACGCTAGTAAAACATGTGCATGCGACGCTTGACGCCCTTATTACGCCGCTATGACGCTGTAAACGACGTTGCAAACTACCCTTTGTAGTAGTGAAAATGGAAAAAGAGGAAAGGAACAAACATAAGGTGAAAAATGACAAACAAGAGATCAAAATGAAATGGATGGAAAAAGGGATCGAGAATAGAGGAATAGAGCAAAATGAGACAAAGTATCCAATGATACAAAATGCAAATAGCCAAAGGCCCTTAAAGGCACCAACGAGACACTAAGAATCTATGACACAGAGCGAGCATAGGCCCTCATAAGGGCATCCATGAGAACCACTGAGAACATATGACCACATATGGAGTAATATAACAAATAGAGCAATAACAACAAATATCAAGGACTAAAATTCATGAACGTATACCCATATGCATAACAGATCCAAGCGAACTTTCAAACATAGAAACAACATAATTTAGAACAAAACGATAGGGACCCCGAGACTCAAGAATAATCTAGGGGACTAGACCAAAGAACCCATTATGGTGAGCGAAAGATGGAGATTGGAATAATGAATCCAAGGGGCTTAAAGGGTACTATATGACATTTTCAAAAGCAGCAGAGTTCAGAGAACAACTCGATGAATAACTTGATGACCAAGCCCGGGCAAATGATAGCCGAATTGATTCTATTGTAGCACTTGTGGGGAGGAACAAAACGACTGCCAAAAAGGCAAGGCAGAGAGGAGGTAACTGAGAAAGTAGGTAGACTATGCAACAGAGTCAGGGAGGATGGAGACAATGCTAAGATGAGGAATCCATGAAAAAATGGAGTGCACTCTGAAACAAGAACAAAACCATATAGGAATGCAAGACAATCGAAAATAGGAACCACTACATGTACAAATGCAAAACGATGCAACAAGGCTGAAAAAGGGGAATATCGTGTGAACATCATGCATTTAACACCAAACAAACCCTTTTCCACTTGGGTAAAGAAATAAAAAATCACTCATGGGAGCATGATGGGAAGGAATGCACAGAGTAAGAGAAAAAGAACTCTACCCCAAAAGAATTGGGGCAAACGAGAACCACTAGGAGAATAGGGTACAACAGACCGAATGGAGGAAAGTGCAAATTTGGTTGACGAAGGTAAATCTGGGAACTGAGACCAATAAGAATAAAGAAAAGGCTAAGCAAGGTGGATGAAATAACTAGGGTCAACATAGTAAAATGGCATGATGACTAGACACCACCGTGGAAAAAAAAAAGGAGGGGGGAGGGGACTATGATGAGTCAAGAGGCGGACAAACGAGGGAGTAAAGACAATAGATAGATAAATAGATAGATAGAAGAGCAAGGACATTTCAAGCAATAAAGTGAACGAATAAAGAGGAAAAAGAGAAAATGCAAGATGAAAAAAGAGAGCAATAGGAGATTATGATGAAATGGATGGAATAAGGGATCGGGAATAGAGGAGGAGCAAATTGGGATAAAGGAGCCAAAGTCACAAATGCAAATGTATAAAAAGCCCTCAAAGGCATTCACGAGATACTAAGAATCTATGATTAAGAGAGAGTATAGGCCCTCATAAGGGCATCCATGAGAACGACTGAAAACATATGAGAAAGAAGCATGCACTTACCTACCCACGATACACACACTAAAACAAAGCTCAAGAAACTTAGAGAAAAAAAAGGAAACAGAAGCAAATGAAATGGATGGAGGAATGGGATTAAAACAAGAGGACTAGAGCACAACAAATCAAAAGATATCGAGAAATGAAAAAAGCAAACGAAAGGGGACATCGTGAGATACATGGAGTAAGAACAAATAGAGTAATTAGTACCACTAATACGGCAAAGGTTGAATGGGACGAGACATTTATGCAAAAGGGAAAGGAGAAGGAGGGAAAGTAATGAGGTAAAAGAAATAGAGCAAGCATGGGAGTACCAAATGAAACTACAAAAGTGTGAGAGAATGGAGAGAAATGAGCCACTTCTAACTAAATCAACGAACCGGTAAACCACGTAATTAAATTAGCAGAACAAAATCAACAAATTCCAAGAAGAAAACAATGTGAAATGGATAAACAAATGAGCATCCCTCAACTAAGAAACCTATGGTGCCAAGGACGCTACCATAGACTGCAAAGATAGAAATACATGGAATAGGCAAACAAAGAATTAGACATTCGACGGAAGTTACTTTATGCCCAAATGGATGCCTTCACCCTAAAGAATGAAAAATGTTAGTGAAAATGCTCTTTGTGCAAAGTTTAACTCACATGTAGAAAATGCAAAAGCCAAAGAGCAAATTGAAATAGATACCTAACCGTGAAAATAGTGTCTCCCAACACATCCACTTTCCATACCCCTGCCATTTACTAAACATGCCTAGGATTTGACAACACTTTTATGAGGTGGCATATCGCAAGTACTTGACAAGTCCAAGATGAGGGAATCGGTGCATGGGTCGTCGAGCAATATCAAAACTAATCATTTAATGAATAACAAGGCCAAACGGGATTTGACAAGTGCATGTACATATGTACTTTACAAATGAACGATAAAATATAAAATAGAATATGTAGCATTATAACAGGGGGTTTCTTTTGTATTTTTGTACACTTTTTAATATGGTTTTCATATGATTTTAAGGGCGTATTCCACGAGATGTACCGACAAGATATCTAGAGGCGTGACGGTATTCTCATGTTTTAGTTCCACATTCTTAATGGTTTTTGCTCCCCTTACCCATCTTAATGGCCAAGATTGACCTAGGAGTTTTTAATCCAAGGGTTTACAATAGAAGCCTTTTTCGAATGCACCATTTTTAGACGAATTCTCAAACTTAGCATGCAGATATCGAGCTCTTCTTTTCTAGGGTTATCATAATAGACAACGCTGGAATGGCTCAAATCGGCTAAGGCAAGGATGGAAGAACCCCATTCGATATGGGAGCAAAGAGCTATGGCGGCGGGAGGGAAAGATGACTTGTAGCAAGCAGGTTGCCTTTCCCGCTTTATATCCCCCGTTGTTTTATTTCCAAAGCAGCCTTATATCTCTTTTTCGCCAAGAGTCCTCAATTTTGATGAATCCAGAGGGATGTGTTGCTTCTTATGTGCATTGGAGTGGTAACCATAAGAACTCCGCAGCAGATCCGGCCCGTAATGTCCAAACATATTTATTCATTTCGGGCTTGGTTGGTTATTAGAAAGGGAGGCATACATCCAAAGATGGCCGTGGAGAGATGATGGAATGTGGAGTCGCATGGACATGCTATGATTCTTACACGGCCGATTCTTACATGGCAAGGCGCTTTGAGGCATGAATATCTAGCATGATTAAGGCCGTGGCATTGATATGACAATAAGGCTAAGAAGAATGGATTCAGATTTGGTTTCAATGTAGTGTTCAAGAACAAGCACCATTCTCCTTAATCCAACATGTGATACCATTCCATCCGCCATGATGCTCGCTATGAATCTATGGTAAGATGCCATATATAATTATTTTCTTGCTTTATGAAAGGCGTTTGTTGCGCCTAAAGAAATTTTATGCTTGAAGTTGAAATGCTCTTACTTTTACCAAAGATGTACCGCTCTTGCTCCATAATGTAGCCATATCCGCTTTGCGAGAATCGTGTGATGCAAAGATTATCCTTTGGGATGTTTAAACCACAAGTACGGTTGAATTTCGCGGAAATATCTCTTCTATCGGTTTCAAGGGAACTTTATACACATTGCATG
The DNA here is from genome assembly GCA_021234155.1 of Isoetes taiwanensis. Lineage (NCBI taxonomy): Eukaryota > Viridiplantae > Streptophyta > Lycopodiopsida > Isoetales > Isoetaceae > Isoetes > Isoetes taiwanensis. Next base: position 103,314 of record JAJEKV010000020.1, read on the forward strand.
AGGGCTGCTTTTGGTTATGCGGATTTGCCTGCAGGGTTTGCTGGAAGAATTTGAGTATACTGAATGGAATACAATAATCTCAGCTTGTCTTCGAGAGGGGCAGATTACAAAAGCCCTCCAGCTCTTCAGAGAAATGCCACCGCTAGTGGTCTCTTGGAATGCTTTGATCACAACGTATGTGCAGCAGGGCCATGTTGAGAATGCGCATGATTGGAATTTGTGTAGAAAAGGAATGGCTTATAGAGGCCTTCCATTTTTTACAAGAAATGCCAGTAAAGAATCTCGTGTCCTGGAATTCCATATTTCAGCCTCTTCCCAGCAGAATCATTTTAAAGAAGCCCTGCAATTATTTCAGCAGATGCAGGAAGATGTTGCTGAAGCGGATCACATCACCTTTGTGGCCATGCTTGGTTGTCATAGAGCTTCTGCATAGAAAAGGTTGGCAATTTAATAGGTCTAGCACAATGTCTACTCACTGTCTTTGGTTGGTAAGAGATAATGCTCTCTTGGTGCAATTTAGCAAGTGATAGCGCCACCAGATGCTCCTACCTTTTGTGGCACTCAAATGCTTTTTATGCAGCTGGTTACTAGTCCGTTGAGTGAAGGGTTTCATACATAATGACCCCAGCATGATATTGAGGCTGTAAAGATGTACTCTAGGCCTTACAAAAAGACATTGTAATATCCTTGAGGCCAGGGTTTATTTCAAACAATTGGAATGACTTTAAAAGGGTGAAACAAGTGAGATGCACTAAACACTAAGTCCTTCCCATTCTAACCTCTTCATACCAACCATCATCTAGATTCAATTTGTTTGGCTATTTCTGCTAGGCTACCTTCATTTTCGGATTATGTTCATATGATGTTCAAGACAATTTGAGCGCATTGTTACAATGTTGTCATTTTGAAGCCTATAAATTATGCAATTTAAAATATATGGTTTGCAATAACACATCAATCATTTTGTACTTTTATTTTATTTTAATTTTTATTTTATTTTTTTATTTTCTTTTGTGGCCCGAAGGGCCAAAACAATTTTGTAATATAACAACCAACATTAATTAACACAAACCATTACATTACACATGTTTAAAATTAAATTCCCCCTTAAACCCCCTTTTGTTTGGGTGCATATTCACACGGGGGGTGACGTAGGGCAGCGAGAGCCCCTGTAATTATGTTTTGCACGTACAAAATCAACACCATATAGTATATTGCCTGGAATCTTATAGTATTTTGCAAATTTTGTTATACAGTATAACAAATTGTATACATCCATACCCCACAAACGAGGAACTTTGTGTACGGTGTAGATTAAGGAATAAGGGGTGAATATGCCTATCCAACAGCTCTCGTTGCCCGGAGTCACCCCCCGTGTGAATATGCATCCAAACAAAAGGGGGTTTAAGGGGGCATAGTAGAAGATGCATGTACACATGAACTATAGAGCTAAAAATAGAATATGTAATCTAGAAAAATATCAAACGTGAAGAGGAAATGGTGAAGCGCCTATTTTTTTGGAAACTTTGTCTTTTTCCCACATTTTCTGTTCGAAGTATTTTCTTGCCAAAACTTGCTTGAAATTTTGAATTCGACCTGCTCTGATCCTTAATTCTCTGCAATTTGATTGCTAGCCTGATAGAGGCTAGAATTCTATATGAATCCCGATTATAAAAGCTTCAAATGGATACAAAGATCTTTGCAATTCTCATTGATGGCAAAAGATTAACTTGTGGTTTCCTCCTTGGTCCAATTTTACGACTTTGAGATAATCTCATCACTCATTAAATCTTTCTGGAAGAGCTTTTCTCGCATGAATTCTCAATTGAGCAAGTAGTGAGGATTTTGAAGCACAGATCATAGAATCTTGGTTGGAGGAATTTGTTGGGGATAAAAATTGTCTAGCTACTAGCATTTTTCGAGTTCACTGTGATTGGTCTGAGCATCATATCTGTGTCAAGGTATTCTCTTCTTAGTTTGTATGGATAGATCAAGCATTATTACAATTTGTGGGGTAGTCAAGCCCAATTAGTCTAGAATCGCTGCTTTTTATTTTATCCTCTTCCTTTCCCGCCCTTTTCTCCCTTCTTTCCGTCTCTCCCCTACTCTACTTTCGCCAATTTGCCCTTTGTTGCTTTCATCTGAACTTTATGATGGCCAATTTTACGAGGCAATTTGCCCTAAATCCTAAAACCTTGACCTTTGTTCATTGTTTTTTGGCACTTCAAGAAACTGATCGGACTGCTCTTCTATCTGATTTAAAGAAAATTGCGTCTAAGACCTCAAGCTTCATCCCTTTTGGAAATTCTAGTGATCTTTTCTCTCGCTAAAAAACTCATGGATCCTTTATCCGATCACACTCTAGATTGGGACAATTACTCCAAAGATCCTAGTCTCTATGGGATTATTCCTACTATTAATCCTGCCACAGGGATTTCGAAACCTTATGGTACACCAAGGCCTGTCAATGAAGTCAATTCAGATGCGGTTTGGGACGAGATTCTAAAACATGATCAGCCACAAATGCCTCCTAAGCTTGCCACAGTTCATGATATTCATTTAAATTCTCCTATGGTTTTTGAGAAAATGGAATCTCTTTTGAACTCTGATGTTATTTTGAAAGTTGATAAAACGGGTATCAATATTGCTAATTTATGGTCACACCTTCTCTCAATACAAAAAGACCTGACTATTATTGCTGTTTATTGGCTCAGTTATCCTTACATTATGGTCGAATGTGGTAATCATAGATCTTCCACCTACTTGTTTCACAGTGGTGCTTTGGTTTATGAAAATTTTCATATCTCTTTCATTAAATGGAATCCGAAGCTCTTCATTGCCGATTTAAATAAATTCTGTGTGGCTTCTACATCTCTATATGGACTTAGCCCTATCTATTGGAATGAAGATTCCTTCAAATCCCTCTTCAATTCCATTGGTATCTATATTTCCACTGTTTGATGCTCCATACAAACCTAGCCTATGTGCAATTGGATATATCTAAAGAAATTCCTGCTAATATACCTTCACTGATTGTTTTGGCCAAAAAGCTATTCTGGATCTAAGGTATGCTGGATTACCTCTAAATTGTTCTAAATGCTGTGCTAGACATTTTTGGTATGCAGACTGCAATGCAGATTTCATTAATAATTCTTTGAGAGATAAAGATATCCCAAGAGAATTGGCTGGCAGAAACTCAAAAAATAACATTACCAATGACAAATCTTCAGTAGGCACATGGATGAGAGTTAATGGAAGTCTAAGAAGAATTACAAAGAAAAGAATGGACAGAGAACAATAGAATATCACCAATATCTCTTCTACCCCAATTCAACTATCTGATGCTCAAAGATACAAATTAAAAGATAAAGCTAAGGTTGGTTATGAGAAAGACCATACCTTAGATCTCCATTCAACTCTCGCACAGATTGTTCGAGATTCCAAAGACTCAGAGTTTGGAAAAATTTGACCTTGGCTTCAAAGCCACAAAGCATTCCTTTAATTTGGAATCCAACCAAAGGGGCGAGAGATTCATTAACTAAGGAAATTAAAAAAAAAAATATACTCTGAAGATTGGTGAGCCACATGCTACCAAAATTAACCAGGCTACCAGAGTAACAGAGATCAACTGCAAAAATACTGCAAGGAATGTTGTTGGTCTGACTTTAATTGCTCCAACATCAGCTTAAAATACCAAAGAAGACTCTAGTGAGCAACACAAAGTCCACCTTTCTGGAACTCCAGAGGTCTTAACAAAAAAGGATAAGCATCATCATCCTTTGAGGATGATGAAGAGGTAATTTTTTGCTCCAATCAATTTGCTGCTCTTGCTAACAAATCTGCAGACCAAATGGATTTCTTGCATTAAGAAAATGAAGCTCAACCCTTACCCTTACCCTTACCCTTACCCTTACCCTTACCCTTACCCTTACCCTTACCCTTACCCTTACCCTTACCCTCACCCCCCTTAAATAATTTGCCTTCTTCATTCTCCCCTCCTAAAACCAAAAAAACCATTGCTTCTAGTTTCATTGACCTTATTGACTTATCCTCCCCTGAATCCTCTGATAATCCTCCTCAGTGCTGCTCTTCTATCTCCATGGTTATTGCTCAATAGCTGCAATCCATTGACTTTGATATACAAAAAGGAAATAATGTTGTAGTAGTGGCTCAAGATGAGGAGGCTGATATAGTTGGCATTGACAAAGGAAAGATGGTTGTAGTAGATCATGTGGAATATAATCAACAAGCAGATGAGATTGACTATGTACCAGAGATCCCAGAAGACATAACAAATGTGAGCATTCCAAGGAAAGCTAAGGAGCTACCTAGGCCTGTCAGGCAAGTTTTCAATCCTGTAACAAATAATATAAGTTCTAATTCTAACATTTCTATATCTGCTGATAAGGATTTTAATGCTTCCCTTATTAATAAACTTTTTGAGTTTATCCCCGTGGCCTTTTATCCAAAGTGAGAATGATTCGAAAAGAAAATATAATCAAGAGGGAAAAAATAATTGGGATCGTGAATATTATTTAAATTCCTATAATCCAGCTGGAAATGTGAACTCAAATATTTTTCCTAAGAAATATAAAGGGAAGAATAAAATTGTTATTTATGCCCCAAAAAATGCTCCTGCTAGTAATACTCGAAGTAAAAACAAAAAAGAAAAGTATATTTTCCATCAATGAAGATCATTTCTTGTAACCTTAGAGGCATCAAAGGTGCTCTGAAAGAAAGAGAGTGATTTCTCAGCTTAAATCTTATAATGCTGACATTATCCTTTTGCAAGAACTTAAGCTTCAAAAATTTGAATGTGCTAACCTAGGTGATTGAATAATCCCTGGTAGTTCTTCTATCTAGATAGAAGCTTGTGGAACCTCGTGTGGTATTTGTATGATCTGGAAGAATATTCTGGGTCAAAATTTCTACAACAGCTCTAGTAGAATGTGGCAGGCTGCTATCTTCAACTTGCATGACAAGAGAATTGGCATTATTAATATCTATGCTTCTACTAATCCTAAGGACAAGGAGATTCTCTGGCTAGACTTGAACAATTGGATCAAGAATCAATGCATTAATGATTGGATCATTGCTAGGGATTTTAATAATACTCCAAATTGGGAACAAAAATTGGGGAACAAGATCAATATGTCAAATCAGGAAAAATTAAACTGGCATAGCCTGATTGATGATAGTTCTTTCATTCATATCCCTTCTTCTACTTCTAAATATTGTTGGTCTAATAAAAGAAAAGGGGAATCTAGGGTATATTGTGCTCTTGACAGATTCTATCTCAATGCCTCTGAATCTAATATCTGGGATAATGCTTATGTGGTTAATACCTGACCGTCAACCTCAATTCCTTTGTACCAACCATCAAAGTTCCATTGCTAGAGCTGGTAACATTCCTTATAAATTTAATACTAGCCTTCTTAACTCTGCTCCTTTTTGTGACCAATTTAGAGCCTTTTATTCTAGTTTGCTTCTAAGTTAATGATCTCAAATCTATGAAAGGCTTCTACTCTAATATTCTATTCTAAAAATCTATTCTATTCTATTCTAATATTAAAAATTCCAAAGCTTGGATAAAAGCTTGATCCAATCAAATTAAAAGAGTTAAGTAGGAAGAGAAAAACAATCTCCTTCAACAGATAAGAGATATTAGAATGGCTTTACAGAATGATCCTCTAAGTCCTATTCTTCATCTTAAAGAGGAAGATATTGAGAGAAAAATCAAGCTCGTTGAGGAAATAGAGGCTAAGGGTGCTGCTATTAAATGCAAAATTATATACACCAATGATATGGACTCAGGATGCACCAATTTTTTATTCGGAGTTGCTAAGTCGAGACAACTTAAAAACTTATTACAGAAGTTAAAGATGACTCAAAAAATAATCTCAATAAGCCTGCAGAAATATCTAGCTTCTTCTCCTCAAGTTATTCTATGCTTTTTGCAGCAGACTTTCCTAGAGATGTTTCTGAGACCACAAAGGCTGATAATTTTAAGAAGCTATTCCAAATGATCAGCCTTCTATGGATATTACTTTGACTAATACTCCAACAATTGAGGAAGTTTATTATGTTCAAAAAAGTCTTAAGCATGGCAAATCTCCTGGCCTTGATGGTTTTCCCCCTGAATTTTATATGCATTTCTGGGATATCATGAAGCAAGATTTTATGGCCGTTATTAAAGGCTTCTGGACTACCAATCATCTTCATCCATCTATTGCTAGTGGTTTTATTTCTTTGATTCCAAAGATAAATAAACTTGCAAACTTTTCTGATTGGAGACCAATCTCTTTAACAAATTCAACCTACAAAGTTTGTGCCAAAATCATTGCTCTGAGAATCAAAGATCATTTGCAAAAATGTATCAGCTTGAATCAATCTGCCTTTCTTCCTAACAGATTCATCCTTGAAAATTACCTTGCAACTATGGAGGGATTGCATTGGAACAAACTCTCTAATCAGGAGTGCATTCTTCTTAATCTAGATTTCAAAAAGGCCTTTAATACTATTAGATGGGACTTTATTAGCTATTCAATGTTCAAACTTGGCTTTTACCCTTCTCTTATTCATTGTATTATAGAATTAAATCTACGAGCCAACTCTGCCATTCTCATTAATGGTTCACCTGGTCCCTTCTCCCCCTGTGCTAAAGGTGTGAGACAAGGGTGTCCTCTGGCGACTCCAAATTCCTGATAAAGATCAATTTCTTAGCATCCTTCAATATGCTGATGACACTTTCTGCTTCCTAACGAACAATCCTAGTAATATCTCCAACTTCATGAATATCATTGGTGATTTTAGTGCTGCCTTGAGTATCTATCTGAATTTAGACAAATGCACAATTATTGGAGATATTCCTGATAATCAGATTGCATGGATTAAAGTCATCAACACTCTCCAAGCATCTAAGCTTTTAGGTATGCCTTTATCTCTAAATCAATCTTCTATTAAAGATCTTTGGATAAATGGCAGACGGATTTCTTGGTCTAATTTGAAGATGAGAACCAAGGGTACTGTTTCATATAGAAAGATCTTTGATCATATTAAAAAAACCGTTGGGAATATTGTGCCCTCAGCTTCATCTAATTCTAAACTTGACTAGTTGCTAAATGATAAGCATTGCTGCAAGGTTAGTACCATCTATGACCTTCTCAATCAAAATGCTAATCTAGCTAAGTCAACTACCCAATGGAATCTTGGTTCTTGGGCCTCAAAATATCTAATTGGTAATATCTGGAATTCATATGTTTTCAACAAAATTTCCTTTTTCATTTGGCTAATTGCTAATAAAAGTATTCCCTGTTTACTGAGCTTTCTAAGAGAGATCGGAATTTATTTTTCCTTTGCCCTTTAAATTGCAGTGACACTGAAAGCATGGAACATGTATTCTTTTGTCCAAAGCTAAAGCTCTGTTGGACTTGATTTAATCATTACTTTGGGAACCATGACAGAAATTATTCAGCTTCTTCAGGCCAACAAATCCTTCAAAAATACTATTGTCTTTATTGCTTTATGGAATATATGGAAATCTAGAAATAGGTGCCTCGTGTTATTCTCTTTTAGTCTAGTTGCATTATTCCGTCTTTGATTCCTTGTCTGTGGCTCTTTTTCTATTGCTGGTTAGGTTAGTTCAGGTTATAGTTTCTTTTGCTAGTGTGGTGTTTTCTGGTTCATTAGTCATTTAAGATTTTTACGTTGTTGACGTCGTCATGGCCTTGTCTGTTGTTCCTATAGCTTTATTTCCCTACGGCCAACTGTGACTAACCCAATAGCCACAAATATAAAGAAACGTAACTAACTAGCCAACGTAACAAAGATATATATAAAATCTAACCTCATATGAACACGTGTAACATAACCAGAGAGAGCACCTCATCACCTATCTCTTAGCATCATGATCAAAAGCCCCAACTAAACAAATAACTCGCAATAGACTCCTTGGCCTAGAGGCTAACATAACCAACAACATGTATGTGTGACGTTCCAACATAATATACGCCCCGAATACGTATATTATACTGCCACGTCACCCGTACATGTCACGGATGACATGTACTTGCGAGACGTATATGGTTGCACCTAGGGGGCAAGGGTTGCACCTAGGGGGCAACATTGAATGTTGTGCATGTAAAATAAACATACACAATTAATAACCCCATGGACCCCATTGCCAAATGGCTAAATCCCATTTGGCCAATATCTAACCTAACCCTAAGGGTTTCTATAAAAGGGCTTTCCCCTTAAACCCTAAACCTTTCTTCTCTTTGCATTTTAGGGTTTTTCCTAGAGCTCCTTTCCTCTCTCGAGTTCAGTGTTCTCTTGAGCCATTTCGGCCAAGTATGGACTTCAATCCGCATTGCTGAGCTCCGGAAAGCCGGATTTGCACTGTGATTATCGATTAGCAGCCATCTTCAAGAAGATCAGGAGCATGGACGCCCGAGGGTCGAGGGTCGGGTCAAGGAGCAGGTATCTAGTTGTTCTGCAGTGCAAAGCCGCCTTTGGGCAAGGCAATAGGCTGGTTTAGTATGTTAGATCAACTCTAGAGGCCTTATAGATCCCGAGATCATAAGCCCTAACTAAGGAACCTAACTCGTTGTTTAGGTAGATAGATTAGATGATATTTCTATTTCTATTTCAGCCGTGGATGTTGTATGTATTTCACTCTGCGATCTCCATGTATTGGGAAGGGGAGTAGAGACCTAAAGCCGTAGCGGATGATCCTAGGTAGCACCACTAGTTCCCAATTATATGCGCTACGGGCACGTGAGCCCACCCGGCCGTGGGTGAAGGGGCTAGGGCCGGGTTGATAAGGAGAAACTTGTCTCATCACCTGACCCCCCCTCGGGTAGTAAGGCCTATCGGGGGTCTCTGCAGGCTAGGCTTAATGGCTTGTCACTGCGTGTGGGCAAGGCATGAGCTCGACACTCGTGGGGTGGTGGATATGACCTTCCAGTGAGTTCAAGTCGAATACGGGCAGTGGCCCTCTAACCGCCTGCGTGATGAGCATGGATGCCCTCGAGGAGAGGCAACTCTCTTTCTGCCTCATCGGGCCGGGAGATGCAACCCAAGAGTAGTAGCCCCTCCGGCTATTCACCTAAGCAGTTATGGTCAAGTCCCAACACTTTCCACCTACTACACGCAAGTGTGCACGGGGAGGGGCTGGGATGGAGTGGACTACCCTAAGCCATGTTCTATGCCGCCCAAATCCATTGCCATGAATTCATGTCGCAATGAACTCGAGACCCTAGCCGCCGGGCCATCCCCTCGAGTCCGAGCCCCGGTAGGATCTCCCTCTTGTTATTTATGTTATGTGATGATGTTATTTCTATGGTATTGCTATCTCGTGATGTTGTATTGTATTCACCCTCGAGGTACTTGTATTTGTTTTACCGTTAGTTGTGCTCACGTTTGTTTATTCACACGCCCGCAGATAGGTCGACCCGATGGAAGACGGGTGAATGACACATCCATTCTTCCCTTGCTGGCTCATCCCGGATGGGAGTAGAGTCGGTGGATGGCCCCCGCCGGTGTAGCCGCGGGGGAATGCTCCTCCTTCGAATACGATGTGGGCATCGTATAAGGAGTAGGGGACGTCACAGTGGTATCAGAGCATGATCTTGGTAGACCAGGATCGAGCACTGACCATTTTCCTTAGGACTAACAGTAGACTTCCAGTCTTGGGAACAACCTCCCAAGCAAGAACCTCGAAAATTGGGAAAATGTTTTCCCAATTGTAAAAAACAATAGGTTAATGCTAAGAGTAGTGATAAGTTTTAGCAAAACCCAACCTAAAATGCCCAAAAAGAGGTGACCCCTCACGAGTGCGCCTGCACCACCAATTCGGGTTTGCAAACCGATTCGACCTGGCGACCTTTGTGAGAGTGGTGGACCCATGTTGACCTAGTTAGATGTATAATTTAGCTAAACTAATGGTGCAGTTCAGCTTATCTCCTTGATTCTAGCTAGTTTTGCATATTATAACACTAAGAAACCCCTTGTAAAGTGAAAATTGGACCCCAAAAAGAGGTGACCCCTCACAGAGTGCGCCCAGACCAATTTGGTTTGCAAACCAATTCGACCCTGGCGCACTGTGTGAGTGGTCAAAACTTTGAACCTTCATAACTTGAGTTATACAGCTCCAAATTGCCTGAAATTTGTTGCGTTAGGACCATTAAAGAGTCTAGAATCCATTTATGACCTCAAATTAGGCTAAAAATATTATAATCCTCCTCAAAATGACCAAAATAGGTCAAACCATAAATTTTGTCTCCCAAACTACAGTTTATTTAGAAATAGGAGCAATAGCTTTTAAGGTACAAGGCTAGAGCCACAGAAGGGCAAGGAGCACGACTTTTGAAGACATTGAAGACCCAGGTGACCCAAGAGAGGAAGCACTATGGCAAATACCTCTACAAACGAAGCGAGCAGTACAGGGCACAACCGACCTATCAACAATCTTCATCGAATGGAAGACATACGTTAATCATCTGCATGAAGAACCTTCTCGACTATCAAGAACTCGGGTGCAACATCCACGAGCTCTCAGCAGAAAGAAGATTGCTAGTTTATTGTAAATATAAATTTATGTTTTGATCATGTTAATGTGTTAAATCAGGTGTAAGTAGAATGTGTTACTAAGTTCTGCAGTTGGAATTAACAAAGTTGGAGCAAAACTCAGTGTTTTTGGCCCCACCCCTCACAGAGTGCGCCCAGGCCACTTAGGATTATATTCCTAACGCCTCGCAAGACTATGTGAGTGGTCGAAGCAATCGATCTATGCCAAAACTTGTCCAAATGCGTAAAGTAAGCACACCATTCGACTCAGCTCACCATAATTAGTAGGATTTGAACCCTAGTTTGTAGAAATTGCCCAACCCTAACTCACATGGAGCCCCACCGCAGAGTGCGCCTGCACCAATTCGGGTTTGCAAACCGATTCGACCCTGGTGCACTGTGTGAGTGGTCGACCCCAAATCTGGGCCAAAACTTATCCAAATGAAGCAAGTAAGGGCTCAATCCGACCTATCTCGACGAGATATGCGTAGGAGGATTTCACCCTTAGTTTGCATGTTTGGCATCATCCTCGACCCAAACAGGGGCCCCACCCCTCACAGTGCGCCCATGCCACTTAGGATCATATTCCTTTTGCCTCGCAAGACTTTGTGTGAGTGGTCACACCAAAATTGCCCCAATTTGTCCACACTTTCCCCAAATTAGATAGAATTTGTTGCAATAGGATCCTTAGAATGTACTCTTTAGCTTGATTAGCTTGTCTTGTGCTTAGCAATACCTTAGAATCCTAGATTTTCCTTTATCCAATTTTTTTTTCTAAAATTAGGGTTTTTGCCTATAAGTAGACCACAACCCTCATTTGCATCCTACACCTTTGCTCCTCGCTCCAAGCCGATTTTTCAGCTCGTGAGGCTCCTTCATCATTTTGATATCCCCGGCAGCTCTAGCATCATGGCAACCATCAATGCTATTCCCTATTTTACCAGGACATCATGGCTGAGTTCCATGCAAAGATAGGTCCTTCTCTAGTAGAACTTCCCCCTTGCATAGGATACTTTAGGACAGCCTTAAGATAGACAAATACCTAGAAAATACGGCCACCGCTTGCCCAATTATATGTAATAGAAAAGCTGTAGCAATTTTTCTATTCCATAGAGCCCAAACCCCGGATAGGAGAGCCATCTGCCCAACCTCTAGAGCTCAAGCCTATGGCCATGGCAGCAGGTGAAGAAGAGCAGATGCTTCTCGAGTACGAGGAGGCAAAGCAGGAGGAAGATGAAGGACGTGGTTCGGGCAGAGAGGACATCAGTGACGTCGACCCAAGACAAGAAAGGCAAAGAAGCGGAGCAGGAACTTCAAAGCTTTGAAGAGGGCCGAGAACCACAATGCACAACTCCACCACTTGGGCTAGGCATCACAAGCTTAACCCCGTAATCATCCAAGGAACCGTACCTGAGCACGCATGACATCAAGAACCCCCTCCTCCCCCAGAGTGCAGGGACAGGGGCTACAGGATAAACGAGCTCCTACATCTCCTACGCCAACAATCGGACCTCGGTGACTTCATCGACTGTGAAACGCAGGAATTTCACATCAAAGATAAGGGAGGCTCAGACGCATTATCGCGGCCGACATCGGCGGACATAGAAGCCTACACCGCATCAGGCGGATGATGGCACAACAGAGTTACCCATGAGGAGTTCATAGCGATCCACCGATTAATGGATGGAAATCGAGGGAAAACAACGAAAAGCGCTCCTACCTCAAAGACTCGACAAAGCAGCACCGGTTTAACAGATAGAGGCAAGATCAACGTAACATCTCCTAAGTTCATGTTCGGCGACTACTGTGGGAGATGATAGCATTACCGGTGGATCTAATAACCCGGAAGACATAGGGCTGCAATCAGAACCGAGAGAGGAGGCTGGGAGGAGGAGAGCCGCGACAAATGACGAAGGAGCCGACCTAGCCAACAACCACGGACCACTCAAACGCAACTCAAAAAAGAGTGATGGCATGTGCAATGGAGATGACAACAATTCCGGGCATAGGGAAAGCATCTCACAACGAAGATTCAAAGACATGCAACAATGCCCGATCGCAACAACCAAGTGATCGTACTCAAGCGATCAATGCTACGATCTCCAAGCGACACTCCACATGACGGGTAAACACATTAAGGAGGAGCATTTTCAACTCAAGGGTTCACATCGAAAGCAACATTCTCCGTGACTTGGGATAACGACCTCAAATCACACCACGAAGGTCAACTACTGGTCGCAACACCTCAAGGAACCCCGAGTCAAGTAGAACAAGGAAGATGCAAAGAAACCGAAGAATCAAACATGATTGGAGGAGGGAAAATCCTAAAGAAGTACACACAATTAAGCATATGCTCTTCTATAAATTAGAAAAGTGGATGAATTAAAATCCCAGTATAATTATATATATATGTCTATCATAAATATCGGGAGCTAACACATAGTACAAAATTAGGATCATGTTTTAGGGTTTAGTGTTTGCATCAAGAAACTTCATCGCTTCGACTGCCAAAGGATGAAGTAAAGAACCACATGTATAGCCAAGAGCAAGTGCTCAAATGGAAGAGCAAATATAGGAGAGAGACGACCAACTCCAGACACTTCGAGAAGCGGCCTCAAGTAGAAGATCGCTCGTCCAGCACAATGTCAAGATGAGAGATAACGCCAGTCATGTCAAGATCTCTAGCGCCGCACCATCTAGGTTTCGCACAACGACATCTTCGGGATGCAACTCTACCTCTTGTAGCAGCAGCAACACTAACGACACGAGTGTCCTCAACAACAGAAGGAGGAACGAACACACATCTTCAGAAACTACGACAACGACCTCAAGCCAATAGACGTCGAGGAATTCCTTGGGACAACTCGACATCAACGAGCCAACTAAGGAGGCAACCTTCGACGACCATAATTCTACCTTGTATGGTGATGTTTGTAACATGCACACCAGATGGAGATACACTTAAGAAAGGCGCCACAACAATGGGTTATGTCTATGCTCATTCAACAAGTAGGTGATGGCTTCGTCAAGTACTCCTACCAACAATTAGAAGACAAGAAGCCCAACTTATCTCCGACACGAGGGACCTCAACGCCCAAGATAGAAGCATTCGACACCTTAACGACAAGGACAAACAACCAAAGCACCTTCGACAAAAAGAGAGTTCAAGACATTAGCCGGGCTATTCAAGGACACGAAGCAGGTCTAGGGCAGAAAGTACTTCAACTCAAGGGTCAATCTACGCTAGATATAAGAGTACATCATCCCCCGACAAACAAACCAATCATGGAGAAGAGTCATGAGGCTTTACTCGCCGGGGAAGATGCACATGTATTGAGGGACAATGGCCATAAAACCGTAAAGGCGAAGGAGTGCTAGTACTTCCACGAGCTCCTTAGATGCAACATGAGGTCCAAAAGCGTGGAGCGTGATCAAGTGCAACTAGAAGGCAAACATAGCAGCGAAGATCGTGATAACGTCTAAGCCATCACATTGAGGAGATCAAACAGTGCGATGAGAAGCTCGATGGAGAAGCGAATAGGAGAACCGAGCCAAAGAATCGACGAGTCAGCTAGAACCTCACAAAGCTACGACAACTCGCATGCAACTTCGTGAACTCAAGGATCGACAATTCGAAAGGCAATTGATGAAGAGAACAACTCCTTAATTACGAAGTCTAGCCAAAGGGATTGTGCACAACTTCAAGAGGCCTCCAAAGATCTTCGACATTGTGAAGGGGAAGCAATTATTGCCCAAGAACAACATTAAGAAGTAGACCAGGAATGTCAAGCAAGCATCAACGACCATCACATCCTTAGTTAGCATGTGAAGCGTAAGCAAGTTGTGCCGCGGCCGGCCGGACATTGGAGAGCTCAAAAATATTAAAGAGTCTACCAATCGAGCACGAAGTGACATATAAATAGGAGGATATAGATCTTCAACACCAGCGCACTAGGAGGAACATCGACAACAACGCCATAAAGTACGTGTGCACCTCGAGGGGAGACACCAAGGGAGCCTAATAGCTTTAATAGTATTTGTAATCATAATAGTGTAAGCTATATGACTTGCATGCATATTTCCCTTTGTTATTTCCTCTCTCTCGATTAAGATCAAAGAAAAGAGATAAGCGAGATCAAAGAAAAGAGATCGAAGGATTTGGACAATTGGAAGAGGCGTGAGGTGCACCCTGGCGAGCAACATCCTCAACACTTGTTTCGATTATGCTCAACACGCGAGTTTGCCTAAGGTTTTGATGGACTCGAGTTTCATTTAAGCTTTTAGGATGGAGTTGGCACAATAGGATCGGATCTAGAGGCATCTTTTAGTTTCAAGAATTATATCTATATCGCCAAGATGTTTCTCAACGAAACCACCTTCAGGCTTTTGGGAAGTAACATAGAAGATTTCAAGTGGTCAACTACGCCATCAAAACCACCAACAATGGGAAGCCTCTACATCGAGGAAAGTTGACCTCTACATCGAGGAGGAGCCCGGAGTCTCGAGCAACTCGAAGAACGTTACCCTCAAGAAGGCAGCGAGTGGATGAGCTGCGAGCAAGATTGAGGCTTATGGATGACGACATCCATAATGGGAGTGGAAGGCATTTCTAGATTTTCTCATGAAGGGATTGCCCCAAGTTGGGCTAAGCGTCAACGATTGGGAAGGAAATGCATAGGAGTAACTAAAATTATACATGATTGTTAACAGACATCCAACATATTGAAACCACTTCGTGAGACTGATCACCTCGCTAAGAAGGAATCATTACTAGGATAATTGTTGACCATGTATAAAGCTAGTACCTCCAAGGAATAATCCAATCGAATGAAAAGAAGTAATCTAACAAGTCCGGCCAACTTGTTATGATGACATCAATTCAATTGATAGGAATATTCCAAGAGAGTAAATAACTAAGAAAAGGGGGATATTTAGAATATAAAATTAAATAGCACATGAAAGGCACATCGAGAAATAAGAAACATATTAATCACATAGTCTCTTGAGGCAAAAAGAATTGTCATGATAATAAAACCTTGCAATTTAGAATTGTTCTAAATAATTCAATAACTCATCGCTTAGGGATAGATATGTTACATGATGGCTGCATCCATCATAGATGATTAAATATGTTAGCTAAGGCTAGTAAATTAATGTGTTAAGATAAGAAGCATATAACCTCTTAAGGTAAATAGAATAGCTAAGATGTTATGACAACATCAATTAAGGGGATAGGATACATTGAGGTGTAGGACCACTTTCTTATGAAGAAAGTGGGGAAGGCTCAATCTTAGGACTGAACCTACCTACATCTTAGGGGTTGAATCGCCATCCAATTAGTCGACCCTTAGAATAGAGTTCCTTTCGCAAGTAGCCAAAGCACATAGAGCGTAAGATGGATAGATGCTTAATGTCTATGTGTCCTTCAGCATGCAAGATTAATGTGGTAACCAACTGCACCAAAGCAGGGGAGCGAATCAATGGAAGCAATGCAACGGCCAAGTCGTCTCCAATTTAGTCGACACCGGCTCAATGGGGAGATATGCCTTGCATCCATATAATCGTATTTAATGGGTGGTTCCCTAACAACCAATATCTATAATAATTAAATGTATGCTAGCGTAGTGTGGACTTGCAGGCCAATAGGGGAGTCTACGGGAGGAAGGTCACACTGCAAAGACTTGGAACACATAATTTTGTCACGATGTGTTGTAAGGAAACGATGTGGAACCTTAAGTAGGAAATTTTGGAACTATGTTAATAATAATAATGGTGTAAGCTATAAAATTTTGTGAATAATAATAGATGATAAAGTAAGAGGGTGAAAGACTCCCTTACCATAGTATGATATTAAACAAGGATGTGTTATAGAAATTAAAACTTAAATATTACCTTGGGGTAATTTTGCTATACATCCTATGTGTATTAAATGTGATTGCAGGATATGCAGGTTTCCAAGGTGGGGAGACGCGTGATGCTGAGGACAGCATCAAGTCAAGGTGGGGAGAATGTGACGTTCCAACATAATATACGCCCCGAATACGTATATTATACTGACATGTACTTGCGAGACGTATAGGGTTGCACCTAGGGGGCAAGGGTTGCACCTAGGGGGCAACATTGAATGTTGTGCATGTAAAATAAACATACACAATTAATAACCCCATGGACCCCATTGCCAAATGGCTAAATCCCATTTGGCCAATATCTAACCTAACCCTAAGGGTTTCTATAAAAGGGCTTTCCCCTTAAACCCTAAACCTTTCTTCTCTTTGCATTTTAGGGTTTTTCCTAGAGCTCCTTTCCTCTCTCGAGTTCAGTGTTCTCTTGAGCCATTTCGGCCAAGTATGGACTTCAATCCGCATTGCTGAGCTCCGAAAAACCGGATTTGCACAACAGATTATCGATTAGCAGCCATCTTCAGCAAGATCAGGAGCATGGACGCCTTCCGAGGGTCAGGAGCGGGTCAAGGAGCAGGTATCTAGTTGTTCTGTTGTGCAAAGCCGTCTTTGGGCAAGGCAATAGGCTGGTTTAGTATGTTAGATCAACTCTAGAGGCCTTATATCCCGAGATCATAAGCCCTAACTAAGGAACCTAATCTGTTGTTTAGGTAGATAGATTAGATGATATTTCTATTTCTATTTCAGTTCTGTGATGTTGTATGTATTTCACTCTGCGATCTCCATGTATTGGGAAGGGGGGTGGAGACCTAAAAGTCGTGTAGCTTGAGATGATCCTAGGTAGCACCACTAGTTCCCAATTATATGCGGCCTGCGGTGAGTGAGCCCACCGGGTGTGGGTGAAGGGGCTAGGCGGTTGATAAGGAGGAACTTGTCTCATCACGGGTGACCCCTCCGGGTAGTAAGGCCTATCGGGGGTCTCTGCAGGCTAGGCTTAATGGCTTGTCCTTTGCATGTGGGCAAGGCATGAGCTCGACACTCGTGGGGTGGTGGATATGACCTTCCGGTGAGTTCAAGTCGAATCACGGGCGGTGGCCCTCTAACCTTTGTGATGAGCATGGATGCTCCCTGCGGAGGAGAGGTAACTCTCTTCTGCCTCATCCGGGCTGGGGAGATGCAACCCGGTAGTAGTAGCCCCTCGGCTATTCACCCGCAAAGCTACGGTCAAGTCCCAACACTTTCCGACCTACTCGCAAAGTGTGCACGGGAGGGGCGGATGGAGTGGACTACCCTAAGCCATGTTCTATGCCAGCCAAATCCATTGCCATGAATTGCATGCGCAATGAACTCACGGAGACCCTAGCCGTCGGTCATCCCCACGAGTCCGAGCCACGGGTAGGATCTCCCCTCTTGTTATTTATGTTATGTGATGATGTTATTTCTATGGTATTGCTATCTCTGTGATGTTGTATTGTATTCACCTCTCGAGGTACTTGTATTTGTTTACTGTTAGTTGTGCTCACATTTGTTTATTCACGCTTCCGCAGATAGGTCGACCCGATGGAAGACGGGTGAATGATCCACATCCATTCTTCCCTTGCTGGCTCATCCCGATGGGAGTAGAGTCAGGTGGATGGCCCCTGTCAGTGTAGCTGCCAGGGGGAATGCTCCTCCTTCGAATACGATGTGGGCATCGTATAAGGAGTAGGGGACGTCACAGTATGTACTTAATTCATGCAAACAATGTCTATCAACAAATGACATCATGAAATGTAGATATAGGAGTTGGACGGACAAAGAATTGATTATGGCAAAATGACCAAAAACCGGACACATGGCACCCCATGCATATAAATAACCCAACCCATGCGCTTTTAAATTTTTCTCTGAGAGAAAGCCAATCCTAGCAAACCATGTGAGGATTCAAGTAAAAATAATGCATCAGGATAACAAACGAAAATGAATCTAACGGTGCATACGAAGCCACATGGTGCAAGTCCTAACACCTTATGTCGAATGAGCGAACATAATAGGATAATGCAGGATCTGAGCTAATGAGAGACTACAACATGTAGTGTCAGCGAATGTTAACTCTAGGAAACCACCACAGTGAGATAGCGAGAAACCATAACCAATTTGACGACCACATGACGCATAGGGTAATGCAGGATCTGAGCTAATGAGAGACTACAACATGTAGTGTCATCAAATGTTAACTCTAGAAAACCACCACAGTGAGATAACGAGAAACCATAACCAATTTGACGGCCACATGATGCAAGCCCTAACACAAGTCCTAACCGTTGAATAAATGATAAAACAGTAAAGTTCATGCAATTTATTCGATGTAACCCTCAAAAACTCAAGAAATTCCACTTCTATGATGACAAGAAAAATGCTGATAAAAATGCATCATGATATCAAGTTTATAAATCTATAAAATCCAACGCTATTATGGAAAATGATAACAAATGCGTTTAATAAGAGAGTCCATGTGAATGACCAACAAATGAAAACATGACTAGGGAGATACAATGCATGTTTGTAAAGATCACCAAGAAACGATGGATTTCTGTAGTAAGGAAGGCTGCAGGTACGGTGTTTCTTCTCCGTTTATGTTTTTTATGTCCCAAGATCGAGAGTAATATCCGGAAGAAACATGGTTTACATAGCAGCAGGGGATCCTGAAGTATATAGTAGTTTACTTGCATGAAACAGGTTTTAAAGTAATATTTTAAACAATGGTAAAGTTACTGGACTAGTTTCTAAGGCCTACTATGGATTCACAACTAGGATAAGTGGTCTAGCAGGTAAATCTAAATGACAATATGATATCAGTCAGGTTTTTGGAAAAATTGTATGTATTCTGAATGATCAGAGAATGTATAATGATTTTGAGACTAGAATACTCTAAAAAGATGATTTCTGAAAGTGTGGTTGAAGTAGTAGCAGTATATTTGATATGAATGCTATGGTTAGATTGTTTAAATCCATCTTTGGCACGAAAAGGAAGTGGTTAACACTTAGCATTAAAGATCCAATGTTGGAATATGAATGCTGGTGGATGCAATAGTTAGTGGACCATAGAACCCTTCCATAAATACTGGAACAGTAAATAGGCAGTATTTGACCTTGTAAATAGACGGTCTATTTCACAAAACAACAAAGAAAATGGAACTTACTTAAATATGAATAAGTTTAATGATATCTGAGGTTAACGGATTAGATAAAACATGTATAGTTGACAAATGAGAACAGTATGGGCTAAAATAGAAATTAGAATCCTAATTTAAAGTAAAGGCTGATGGACTTGCTAGGATGCAGAAATAAGACCATGAGTATATATAAATAAGCAATGATGGTAATGACTTGTATAAGGATTAAAAATACAAAATGGATATCTAAGGGCTTATGATAAGCTGGTAATAATGTATGCATTTGGGAAACAGATATCATATTTAAAGTGTGCATTATGCAAATATTAAACGGTAAAGTAGGAAATCCAGGGTAACAGATATGCCTATCTAGGTTAGCTCGGCCTAGACTGGGATGATAACAGTACCAAGGGATTGATTGAGGTATGTAGTCGCGACTAGTATGGCTTATGTCAAGGCTAGTGCTGTCTAGTTTTTTTTTAGATACTTGTGGAAATTGGATACGACAAACTGAAAGTGGGATGTCCCAATAACGTTGTACAAACACTGATGTGTTGTATAAAGAATACATTTATACATCAGTTGGTTATGGAAAAGGAAAGCACCATCAAGGAGGGACAATACTCATCCATTGAGCATTTGGGCTTTAATGGATGGCTGGCAGCTATTATTGACATAGGAAAGATTGGTAAGCAGTGGGATGATGTTGTTACATTAGTGGATAAAATCTACATGGAGCTGCCACAAAGGATCTATCAGCATACTATTGAGGAAGATCGGGCAAAAGAGGAATCTCACTTCGGGGTTACTGCCCTGGAGCAGGCTAATAACATTAAGAAACCCCCTGGCAGCAAAACTCGAGCACCAGTAAACAATGAAATGTGTGTGCTTAGTGAAAGTATAAGTGAGGATTCTGATCCCTTTGGTGCAGGGTTACTATCTGAGCAAGACAAGGCAGCACCTAAGGTACCCAAGAAGACTATTAACAATGAAGGGGATAACGACTTTGAGTTTACACTTTACAATTGCCAAAGATTCCCACTCATTACTGAAAGGCTAGTGGAGGGGCATGCTGCTTTTTGTAATCAAGGTATATGGAGAACAAAAAATTTTGGTGCTTTGGCACCCATAAATGAAGCATCATGGATGTTCTTAGCTGATATTACAGCAGGGTAGGTTAAGGAGGCTAAGGTAGCTACTGGGAATATGGAAAAAATGATCAGAAAGGAAAGGATTAAATTACGCTTTGACCACAGGTTCTTTGACAAGCATTGTAACAAGGATGACTGCATATATGTTGGCATATGGCATACCCATACATGGAAAGAGGTGACTTTTATCTAAAACGTGTTTGGAGGACCATGTGTCCGTATTTTAAATGTGTCTGTGAGCCGATGGCTAAAGGAAATACATGCAAGGAGAATATGACATGGCTGGATCAAGGCATATGGTTCATTTAACAACCTTGACAAGATATACCCTGAAGTTTCGGTATCAGGTCAGATGTTCCTTTTAAGAAATTGCCTCAAAACAGTTCTGAAATCTAGTATTATTTCGTATATCTTGTATCTGGAGATAAGGAAAACTCTGATTAGCATGGTTTTAAAACTGGCTGCTGATCCTACTGGTGATTTAAAGATTGGATACCAGGGTAGTATGATGGCCACTATTTGTGAAAGGACCATAAAACCTATGTCATTTTTGCGTAAGCAACTTGAGGCACCAGCAAGCATTAGTGGCAGCACATCGACAAAAAGAGATGGACCTGATAAAAGTAAGGTTGTATACAGTACATCCAGTGCAGGCTATAAGCCCCCTTTACAAAGCCACCTAGCTCGGAGGACACGAATACATCTTCTAGTCAATCGGTGGAAATTATTGGGACACCAAGTAATGTTGGACACTCTGTCACAAAGGACTCTGGAACTGGAACAAACAATGAAGGAGTCATGATCGGACGAAAGCTCAATTTATAAACGGGTATGTTATTTTCCATAAAGGAATGACAAGTATTTATATAGTACTGTATTTGCAAGTATTTGATTGCATTCTTGATGAAATGATACATGTATGATTAGGGACTGTATAAGTACAGTTCTAAAATCCTAGTCATATGACTATGGACATATTTAAAGACAAGATGTCTTATTAGCCAAAAGGCATGGCACGTTACAAGTGCACAGGTTTTAATAAAACAGTACTCTTGACCTTATAAGAAGGTGATGGATATAATATAATTTTAATAATGGTTTCCTAAAATATAACCTTAATGACGTGTGCAGAATAACAGGGGGCTGATCAATGACTGCTTCGGAAGAGTACATATGACTAAAGAAAAAGGAAAAAATAAGAAAAAGATTGTCCACATTATGTTCCTTGCTAAGATTATGGACAAATTCTACATACTAAAGGTAATCCGTAAGTGGACAGTAGAATCTTTGGGGGATGTAGGTATGGAAATCATGAACGACACCATGTTTGCATGGAAATATACTGAGAGTTTGAGAGACATACTATACAAACCATTTTATGTATTTGCCCATGTTAAGGAAGCTGCCTGCCCTTGCCAGAATCCGAGCTTGAAAGAGTTTATTGATGATAAAATGGGACATGTCAGAACAACTAAGTTGGAGATTATCAAGGATAGGACTTTGCGAAATGTGGTACAAAAGGGGCTGAGCCACATATCAGATAAATACCTTGTAGAGAAAGATTTAAAAGGGGAAATTGAGGGAGTTGTGAGATGTATGTTTGAAATGCACGGGTTCAGATTTCCACACATAAGTTATGAGGATAAGGAAACCATCAAAAAGAATATATGGGAGGACATAAAACTGCTATGTAAAGATGCATGCAGAAGAGACTGCAATAGAAAGTTCGCCCTTATAATTTAGCTGAATAAAAATATATATGTAGCAGGAGTGGATAAGGCATCCAATAATCCCGCATTCATTTGTCCAAAACACGTTAGAGATATGGCTATAGCTAGGCTCAGTAGCAAGGATTTCCAAGCTGTAGATACCACCGAGATGGAATTGATACGTGTTTTAAAGTTTGAAATTCAGGAGTAGGTTGGGGAGATGGAATTTGGGTCTACAAGACTCCCATACCTATTAGGTATATATAAGGCGCACAAATATGATTATAGATGGATCACAAATGCTCATGGAACAATATACACTGAGATTTCTGAAATGATTACAGCAGTCCTCAATGGTATTTTGGAGATATGGCCAGAAGTATCAAAAGATCTGTGTGCGAGCGTTTGTACCCTAATTCCTGGAAAAGTAAATCCTAATTGGATAGCAGGGTCTGTTTGGCATCCAATGACGTCTAAAGATCTCCTTCATGAAGAGGACTGCCTATTGATTGTGCTGAAAAGTCGCATGTAGGGCGCAGTACTTTGCCAGAGCAAACTTTGAGAGGCCATAACTTTGGCGTTCGGAGTCAGAATTCAGTGTTCTTTACATCCTTGGAAAGCTCTTTTCGAGCCCTTTCCATTGGTATATTATATGAATGCTTTTACAGAAGATTACTGGTGCAAGTCAAGAGTCTTTCAGTTTCGGCCATATTACAAAATCTTGCCTGAAATCCTCTGAGGATTGGAGGTAGTAGCAGGGTTGATTAGGCTCAACGGAGCAAACCTGCACTATTCTCTTGGGCGGATCTCTGTTTCTTAGGGGCTCTGTTGCAGCAGGGGTTTTACCGCAACAGGGCGTGGCGTAGGTTTTGGTGAAGGGGTTTTCACTTCTCTCAATGTCTGAATCTTCTATCAAGGATAATGTTCGGTGGAAGGATTTAGCACGAAAGTCTGACTTTCGGTCTATGAGTCAAATGGAGAAGGCTGGTGGGTTTCCAGAAAATTTTTGCTCTTATACTCCTTTAGGCTCAAGCCATGCAGCTGAAGTAGCAAAGATGCATACGCAGGTAAATACATCAACTGTTTCAATTGCAAAAGCATTGCAACCCTTGAAATCTTTGTTTACAGTGACTGAGGAAGTAACTAAAATGACAAATGATAAAATAGTGGGCAAAACAAGTATGGAGGTACTAGCCAATGTTTCTGAGGATTTGCCATGTGCTGAGGCTTTATAGGTGGAGAAAGGAGATGCTGAGGCACCTAAAGCTACCAAAAGTAATAATGGTGGGTTTGCAGATTTGCGGTCTAATCATGTTCGCCAAGAGCCTCCAAATGCTTGGAGATCAAATGACACGGTTAACAGATTGAGGAATGCTCATTTTAGTACTTGGGTGCGTAAAGATCTTGCTCATAATTATCAGAGTTCACGTGTGCAGGAAGCGCTTACTTTCTTGGATCAGGGTAATAAGCAGGATTTTTTTGAAGTGTTGAAAGAGAGGAAAGGGGAGTTTTCGCATTCTGGTTGTGTGGAGGACTTTGTTCAAGGCATTAATGGTTCTGCTGTTGGAAACAAAGTTTGTGGCGTACCAGTTATAGAAGTGGATCAATTGGAGCATCGAAAGTGTGTGGCTAAACTGGTGGCACATTCTGTAATTGGGTACTTTGCTGGAAATTATTTTAATTCTACTAAAATTACTGGATGGATTGGTTCTATGCTCAGAAGGATGTCTATTGCACCTTTTAATTCTTTCAAAGTGTTAGGCAATAATTTCTTTTCTTTGGGGTTTGAAGACGGCGCTTTGTTAATAGATTGACTTCAAGGGTGTTTTCTCAATAGGAGGCTAATGTGTCATTTTTCAGCATTATTCACCAGGCTTTTCTGCTAATAATCCTTATAAAGCAATGTTGCCTTGTTGGTTTCAAATTCATGGTTTGCCACCGGATCTATTGCTTCCAAAGTTCCTTATCTCTATTGCTAATGGTATTGGTAAGCATATATCTCATTCAATTCTCAGAGGTGCTCGTGTTTGTGTAGCATTACCAATGGATCAGAGCCTTCCTAAGGAGGTAATAGTGAAGAGTGGGGAGTTTTTCTCACGCTTTAACTTAGAGCTTTTGAATGGCAGTGAGTTAAAGTGTTGGTTTCCTTCCTTGAAGATATTGGATGTAGATGTGCAGAAGGAATACCCCATTGGTGATAAACAACAAAATATGGATATGTATGCAAACCCTACAGAAGTTGCTCCAGAGAATCTGGATGAAAAGAAGGTATCTGGTTCGCAAGAATGTGGAAAAGATATAGAAGCAGTTCCAATGGTGGTTGGTGAGGATGTTCATGATTCATCACCAGATGAAGAGATGGTAAAATGTTCCAATGATGAGTTGGCATGGCAAAGTCCTAAAAAGCGTAAAAGTAAAGCAAGGGTGAAGCATAACCTGGATAACGGTGCTATCATAGAGTCAGAGGCTGGTGACGATTCATCTGAGGAGGAAGATAGGCACAAGGATACTGGTGATATTAGTGAGCATAACATGGACCAGGCCTTGGTATTATATAAGCCACAAGAAACTGAGGTAAAAGTGGGAAAAGCCTCATCAAAAAAGAGGAGGAAGAAGAAATCCAAAATACCTCATGCTTAAGATCATGTCTTGGAATGTGAGAGGAGCACGTTCATCTCCTCAAAACGGCAGAGGTTGGCTAATTTAATTAAACACATTAATCCAGATATTTTATGTATCCAAGAGCATAAATGTGATAGAGGCAGGGTTGTTTCAATGATGAATTTGTTTGGGAAGCAAACTTCTGCTATAATAAGTACTTCAAGCAAGGCTCGGGGTGGTACAATGATAGCCTGGAGTATGGATGTTCATGTCACATTTACAGCAAAAGATAAATTTGAAAGATGGACAGTCATTAAATGGAAGCAAGGACTTCAAGAATGTGGTATCATTAATGTATATGCATCTAATATTCCTAGAAAAAGAGCAACTTTATGGGCTTCTTTATGTAATAAAATACCAAAATGGGGAGAAAATGTGGCTTGGCTTTTAGTAGGGGATTTCAATATGGTCGAATCAGCACAAGACAGATTAGGTGGTGGACAGATTGTAAGCGGCTTTGAACGGCAGCAGTGGCAGAAGTTACTCTTTCAACATGGGCTTATGGAAGTTGATGGAGATTCATCTTTTACTTGGACTAATAATTGGGTTGGCCCAGGATTATCACAGGCTCGTCATGATCGAATGTATGCAAATAGTGTGCTTTGTGATATATGTCCACGGTTATGGAGGCTTAATTATTTGGCGCAAGCAGTCTCGGACCATAATCCTCAAATTCTTGAAAATCGTGAACTTACTCATCGTCGACAAAAGAGAAAAATGGTATTTAAATTGAATACTAGATGGTTGCCCAATGAGGAGTTTGAAGCAGGATGTCAGGAGGCTTGGCAAAAGGCTTCATCTCAACAACATGGTATGCGAAGAATTGTTGAGGCTTTGGCAAATGTCAAGATT
Source organism: Isoetes taiwanensis (assembly GCA_021234155.1). NCBI lineage: Eukaryota > Viridiplantae > Streptophyta > Lycopodiopsida > Isoetales > Isoetaceae > Isoetes > Isoetes taiwanensis. Next base: position 129,308 of record JAJEKV010000020.1, read on the forward strand.
TTTGCGAAAAGGTGGGGAGCGCAACGAGTTCGTGAAGAAAAAAAGACATTAAGTAAGTTATATGCTGAATTAGAGGAGCTTAAGGAAGTGGGTACGAACTCTTTTAGATTGCGACAGGTTATTGATGCTATTCGTGGTCTTGAAGTGGCCCAAATTCAATCAGCACGAGTTAAATCTGGATTAACCTGGCTGAAAGATGGAGATCGTTGTAATAAGCTGTTTTTTAGAGCTTCAAAGCAGAAGAGGTATGCAGCTACTATGCACTCTTTATCTCTGCCGGATGGGAGGGTAATGACAGAGCCAAATGAGATTAAGCAGTCCCTTACTCAATACTTTGAAACTTTTTTTAAGGTCAAACACTTGCCTCATGAAGATGTAATGTAGGATATTGTGCTTTCTAAGGTTCATGCAATTCTTTCACAAGAGGAATCTCAATTGTTAGAGGCCCCACTTTCCATGTCTGAATTGCGAGCAACAACATTTGAGTTGGCTTCAGATAAATGTCCAGGTATGGATGGTATCCCTGTAGAATTTTTTAAAAGGTATTGGGAATGGACGTCAGTAAGCATTATGGAGGCCTACAAAGATTTGTGTACTTCACATCAATTTGATAGGATTTTGAATACGGGTTTGATTTCTCTTATTCCTAAAGTGAAAGAACCTGTGAGCATTCATGATTGGCGCCCAATAACTCTTCTATCTACTATCTATAAAATTATTGCAAAAGCTTGTGCAGAAAGACTTAAACAGGTTTTGGGATTGAAAATAGATGCGGCTCAGTCAGGCTTTCTTCCAGGTAGCATATGAAGGAGTTCATTGGGCCCAATGTTCAGGTCAAAATCTTCTATATTTAAAATTGGATTTTGCTAAAGCTTATGATAGTGTGAAGTGGACTTTCTTGGATGCCATGCTTTTGAAATTGGGATTTGGGTATGGTTTCCGATCTATGATGCAAAAAATGTTGATTTCTGCTAAGGGGTTAGTACTGTATCATGGAGAACCATTGGTGCTTTTTCCAATTGAACGTGGAATAAGGCAAGGTTGCCCTTTAGCTCCTTTTTTGTTTACTATAGTGGCAGAAGGACTTTCGCAACTATTGCATGAGGCTGAAAAGGATGGTTTGGTAAAGGGATTATTATTGGAGGAAGGTGAACAGGTTTTGGTTAATCAGTTTGCAGACGATATCTTCTTGCGAGTGGATGGTGAAGAGCATAATGTGCAGATAATCAAAAAGATTTTGGATATATTTTCAATTGCATCTGGCTGTCTCCTTAATTGGGCTAAGTGTAGTGCTTTATGGGTGGGGAAGGGCTAGTTCCGATTTTTATATGAGTATGCCTGGAAGGTTGTTGTACCATCTGCAAAGACAAAGCTTCTAAGAGTCCCCTTTGGTTTAGATATTGACATGAATGAAGCATGGGATGAAATTATCTTAAATTTACAAAGGCAACTGATTTGGTGGAGAGGTTCAAAGTTATCCTTGGCAGGTGGAATTCAAGTAGCTAAGTCAGTATTGAACAATACGCATATTTATTTGGTTTCGGTTTTATTGGCTCCAGCTTCTAAGTTTGCAGAGACAAAAAAGATTGTAAGAGATTTTGTCTGGTGTACCGATCAAGGAGGCACTGTGAAGGTGGCGTGGAAGAAATGTATGTTGTTTAAACAACAAGGAGGCCTTGGTATGTTGGATCTTTCTTTACAGGGTAAGGTCTTAGCTTCTAAGCTATTGTTCAGTTTGTTGAAAGATGATTGTGCATCACCAGGTATGAAGTTACTTAAACAATCAGTAAAGAAGTGTATGGTTTTTCATAAGCGGGGTGTGAGAATTAAGCTCCCTTGGGCATTGTTATATCCATTGAAAGCTTCTTCACATGCCTCTCCAGTACTGAAAGGCTTGCTTCGGGCCTGGAAGGTAGTCCAACAGGTGATTACATTTGATTGGGAAGCTTGTCTCCAGGCATCTTCCCCCTTTCTGTGGTTGCCTTTGTATACTCATGGACAACTACACCCAGTTGTAGAATTTATGCATGCGCATTCTCAAGCGAGGTGGAGGAGAGCAGGTATTATTTCTATTGAACAGTGGTATTTTGGTATTGACATTGCTCCTTGGCAATGGTTTCAGGAGACATATGGGTTGTTGGATAAAGATATTGGTATATGGGCTTATGTAGCAAGTGCTCTTCCTCTAATTAAGAAGGTGGGTAACAAGCGATGCTGGAACTTTGTTCAAGGTATTAAAGAAGGCAAGAAGCTAGTAAGTTCATTGTTGGGGTGATCACCACTCACCACACTCATCACCACACTCGTCACCACTCACCACACTCATCACCACACTCGTCACCACTCACCACACTTGTCACCACTAACCACATTCACCACTATTGAGGTGGTATAGAAGATAGCATACCGTATATGGAGTGATGTACGCACATGCACGCGTGCAGGATATTTGCACGTATCCATGATGATCACTGTATTATCTGAGCAGAGCAGAGAGAGAGAGAGAGAGAGAGAGAGAGAGAGAGAGAGAGAGAGAGAGAGAGAGAGAGAGAGAGAGAGAGAGAGAGAGAGAGAGAGAGAGAGAGAGAGAGAGAGAGAGAGAGAGAGACGGTGTATTGAGGGAGAGTTTTTTTGCTTGATCTAGCTATGGAGATGATGATTCTTTGTGTTGTGCATTGCCTTGATCTGATAGATTGAGCTTGGATTGTTGGGTTTTTTTCATCCTTCTTGCAAGGTTAGAGTTCAGGCTCTAACAATTTGGCGACCACGGTGCTCGACAGACCATTGATCGGCAAGAATTTCCATTGAAAAGGAGTTGTTACCATTGGTATTGGTGTTCGTCGGTAAAGAACGGCACCATTGTGAAAGGAGCAATTTCTTGTGTGAAGGGGATTTTGCCGTAATTGATTTGTGGGGTAAAATTTGACAAGGGGAGCATAGTTTTATGCCCAAGAGAAGTAAGAAGGAGATACCACCAAGCTCTATCGTAACAAGAAGGGGACTGGTGAGTCAATCTTTGGGCTCAAAATTGCATCAAGATTCAATTTCGTTTTCAGATTTGGGAGCAGATCTGGGGTCTAATTCTTAGATCCATTTATTCCATTTACCGATCTAGAAGGTAATCCAATTTCATTTTTCAAATTGAAGGGAGATTCAATTTCGTTTTTCCAATTTCAAGAAACCCAAGAAGAGGCAGAGATGGCTGTATTATCACCTATGGTATGGGGTTTTCAGACAATGGGGATTCCAAAGTTTGATGATCTGGTGGATCGGGATCCTTTGAAGCATATTGTGAAGTTTGAGAGGTATTGCCAGCAATGTAAGTTACCGGCTGCTGATTACTTGCTTTGGTTTCATAGTTCTTTGCAAGATTCAGTGGAGGAATGGGCACAAACTCAGCCAGATACACTGACATATCAGGAATTAAAGGAAGCTTTCATTGCTAATTATCAAGAAGTCCATGGTAAGGATAAGACTATGGAAAGGTGGACCAATTTCACACAAAAGGAAGATGAATCAATTAGAGAGTATAATCAGAGGTATATTGCGGTTCTCAAAGCCGTGGTTCATTGGAAGATTGCAAGGAGTGATGAAATGGATATCCAATGGTATGTGAAGGGGCTGAAACGAGCTATTGCTCATAAGGTGAAGGCCAAACAGCTCACAACATTATTAGAGGCACAAAAGTATGCTCTCAAGGCTGAAGATAAGCTGGGATACATTCATGAAGTTGTTGCTCCAGAGCATAAAACAGAGGATATTGCAGCCAAGATTTCTAAGCTTACAATTGGTGAGAAGCCAAGGGAGGTGCAGTTTATTACTTGTGAGTATTGTGGGTCTATTGAGCATTCTGATACTACATGTAGATTGCTGAAATTCTGCTCAAGATGCCAAATAAAGGGCCATAATGATCAAGAATGTAGGGAGAAGAGATTCTTTGAGAGGGCCAATCTAGTATTTGCTGTTATGCAACAAGCACCACCTATTCCTATCCAACCAATGCAAGCATCACCTATTATACCACAAGTGCCAATGATGCCACAAGCTCCAATTGCCCAACAAGTTCCAATAGGTTCCACATCAATGGTGCAGCCAAAACAGGGATGGTATCCAAGTAAGGCTCATTTATATTGCAAGTTATGTGATAAATTCAAGCATGATGAGACTACTTGTTGGAAAATCCATGGGAAACCAGAATGGGCAACCAACAAGTATCCACCAAAGCAGCAAGTGTTTGAATCAGTACCTCTTCCTAATAATGATGTTCGCATTCAAGATGCAAAGTACATTGATAATCCTCAAGTTAAGGCTCTTATTGAGGAGCTTAAGAAGCAAAAGAAGGCAAAATCAGTAGTAAATTGTGGATTTGTTGAGGTGGAGCATGCCCCATTTCAGCAAGAAGAAGAGATTGGAGAAGTAAATGCAGTCACAAGATCACAAAAGGTGGTTCAAGAACCAAGAGTAGTGCCAATTGCAGAGAAGACTAAGACCTCTTTTCCTAAGGCTTTGAAGGAACAAGCTTTGAAGGTGTCAGCACCTAAGAAGGTGCAATTCAATGTGCTGCCTACAGAACAGTTTCAGTCTATAGAAGGAAATCAGCTCATAGTGATGCCTCCTATGGTGGATGAGAAAATTCAGAATGAAGATGATGTGATCAGCCAAGTTTTGGCCACTAAAGTTACACTTACTCTTGAGCAATTGATGCATTATTCTCCAAATTTGTTGCAAGAGTTAGGGGGAAGAACAAAATCAGAAATTTCAGTCCAACAAATCATATCAAATGATACCGACAAGAGGAGAATGGAGCCACCAGCCCGGCAATCCAAGGATCCTGGGCTATTTCTTTGTGATGTGAGTATTAATGGATATCTAATCAAAGAGGCCAACATAGATACCGGCAGTGGAGTGAATGTAATGCCTTACCACATAATGCTTCAAGTTGGATTGAAAATGATGGAACCGACAACTATGATGCTCAAAGCATTCAATCAAATGAAGGTGCAGCCTATGGGAGTCATAAGAAATGTTTTATGCAAGGTTTATGAGGTGGAAGCAATCTTGGATTTCATGGTTTTGAAATTTCCGAGAGAGTGTGCATCTTTGAAACTTATACTTTGTTCCGAAGTCGTACATGGTTAGATGCCGTACAAAATTTGAGACTTCATGGAGGAAGCGTGAAATGAACATCTTTCAAGGGGAACATAAGGTTACTATAGATCATCCTCTGAAATCAGCAAAAGGTACCTTTCTTTGCAATCCTTCTTTGAGCAGCCCGCAGTTAGAAATCAGCAAAGAGAATGCTATGGTGTCAGGGCAGCAAGGTCTTAGTTGTTTTCATGTCTTGGAAGTGGGTGACAGGGAAGATAAGACTTTGTACAAGTGGTTAAAAGGTACCCAAATTTCAGAAATATGTCATTTACAGCAGCAAGTTGCAGATAAGTATATCCAAAGACTTGAAAGTATTGGTGAAGGTGAGTTACAAGAGACTCTTGTAAACATGAAGGAGGAGTCCATTCAAAGACCCATTGATGACACTTTATTTCAGCAAGGTATTGATCTAGATCAAGTAGACATGCTGATTTTGACATCAAGCATGGATGGGGTAAACAGAAATCAGCACACTATACAAGTACAAGCAGCTTGGTGGCATGCGCACATTCTGGAGGATGAGGTAAATCAGATCAGTCCATATTCATCACAGTCACCATATGCACCAAATTCATCACAATCATCACATCCACCACATCCATTACAGTCACCAGAGTCATCACACGCACCACATTCATCACTGTTACCACATTCACCACAATCACCACATTCACCACAATCACCACATTCACCACATTCGTCACCACACTCACCACCTTCATTACAGTCACCACATTCAGTCAAGAACATTAATATTTCTCAAGGAAATCAAGAAGAATTGGTTACTATTGGAGGCGATCTTACTCAAGAGGAGGAACGTGATTTGATATCTTTGTTAAGAGAATTCAGGGATGTTTTGGCAAGAAATTACAAAGAATTGAAAGGCATTCCACCAGAGGTTGTGGTGCATACCATTGATTTGAAACAAGGATCAAAACCAGTCCAACAAGCTCAAAGGCGAATGAGTCCAGCCATAGAGGAGCAAGTAAAGGTTGAAGTCATGAAGCTTTTGGAGGCGGGATTTATTGTACCAGTGCCAAATTCAGATTGGATCAGTTCTATTGTACCAGTGAGAAAGCCAAATAACTCAATCCGAGTATGCATTGATTACAGGGATCTCAACAAAGCTACCAAAAGAGATCATTTTCCTACACCATTCATAGACACTTTGTTGGATATTGTTGCGGGAAATCAGGCCTATTCTTTCTTGGATGGGTACTCGGGATATGATCAGATCCAAATCTATCCACCACATCAAGCAATGACGGCTTTTCGAACACCTTTTGGCATCTATGCTTACAAGGTATTACATTTTGGACTCACAAATGCTCCAGCCACATTTCAGAGAGCTATGACATATGCGTTTCATGATATTTTAGACTTTTTGAAAGTCTTTATAGATCACTTAACAGTGTTTTCGAATCCAAGAAGGGATCACTTGGATCACCTCAGAAAAGTTCTTGAAAGATGCCGATTGTATGGCATAACACAAGGCACCCAAATTTTTAACCACTATAATAAACTTCTAAAGAACCACTATAGATGTTGTTTTTTATGCTAAAAATTTTATTCTTAGTAAGAACCACATAACATAGTGGTTTTCATAACGAGTACATGGTTATTCATATTGATTTTATGTTATAACGTGGTTTAGTAAAACTAATATTAGTTTCTTGCATGGTTTCTAGCATCAATGGTGGTCTTTGATGTTGGTTCTCTAACGTCCCATGGTTTATTAAATGCAAAGTGGTTTGTAGCATAGTTTGCAACACTGCTTTAATTATCAAAATGGTTATTCATATTGGTTTTGTATCATCACTTGTCTTTCATAAGTTGAAGTAGTTTATGACATGGTTTTTATACCAATTTAAATGCCATGGTGGTCATTCATGCTAGTTTTTATTATGAAAATGTATGATATAAAATGATCGTGGTTTATAACATGGTTTTCAATACTGAATTAATTGTCATGGTAATTATCCATAGTTATCACCTAAAAGGATGTGGCTATTCTGGTTGCTCGTAAGGCACCCAAAAAACTATTGCCATAATTATATAGATATATATATGGTCTTTTGTAGTTTTTTGTTTTTTGAAGGACGTTAGATTTACTCAAAAATATCAAGCAAACTAGTACATGTGAAAATTCAAAGGCATCTTTTCTAATCTACATGCCCCTTGACACCATACCACAACCAAGAAGACTAGGCTCATACTACAAAATATACTCCATTGGAGGGGATTCATACTTCCATAAAGAATAAAATATGAAAATAAAGATATTAGGGCTTCAAGGCATCTTTTCTGATTTACATGCCCGTCGACACCATACCATAGCCAAGATCGCTAGGCTCATATTAAAAATATACTCCCATGAGAAATTCATACCTCCATAGGGAATAAAATTGTTTTATAAATTTGCCGGGGGGCTCCTTGGCATAAAATTACAAGTTACATAACCCTTAGGAGAAAATAATGGGACCATTCATATCATATTAATCCCATGGGGGAACTCTTACCTCTACCATGAGGGTTTACAACATTTGGATTTGAATCATTGACTAGAAATGCAACCCTCAAGCGTGAAACCTAAACCAATGAAAGTAAAAGTGATGGGTTTGAAAGTCTTTGTCCCTAGATTGGGCTTGCTCGAAGTAACATTTCACCCTTCACACTCAATTCCTTATGATAATAATAAATCTTGTTCTTTTACATGTTCAACAGGGATGAGCACACCTACCACAACCAAGCATAACATATTTTTTTTGTTTCTCGGCTTCGATTCCTTTAAGAGCTAGAATACTAGGGATGCCAATACCTCATTTTGATTGAATAGTTTATTCAAACAAAGCTTATTATTACTATGAGACAGACTTGTGATTTCTTACTACACAATATTACACTGATCTAGATAGCAAATATAGATGAAAAATCACAAAATATGCTTGATCATGTAAAGCCAAAGTTCAACCACCAATAAATCCTGTCCTGGCATGGCTCCCCAATCCATCTGCCTGTCTCAATTCGGAGACGGTGGGCACCTGCGCGAATGGAGGCAATGAGTCTTTCATAGGCAGATGGGTACGCATGTAACGTTGTGTGCCCCGCTTCAAGGTGGGGTTTATATGGCGCTGGCAATGTGTTGTCTTGACGTGTTCAAGAGTGCCGACATCCCAAAACTCGTTGAGGAAGCAAGCGTCTAGGTATTGTCTCAAGCTCCAGCCTGCCTCTGTTTGCATTTGTATTCCTGCACATTTTATCTGGCAAGCCACTCTCGCTTTTCCTTCCAACAAGCCTTGAGATACTATGGCCCTATTGCCATGGTATAAGCCAGGCTAGGGCAACGAGCATCGTCCATACTGACCCTAAAGAGCTATTGTGAGGTTTCACACCTGACCCACACCTAGGTGCTTAACTAAAATGATTTGAATTAGTTGACCATTTAGAATTGATAAATGGAATTTGTTTCAGTCTTATGGTGATTTGTTCATACTATTCTTGTTCTTCTTACTTCTCATATTCTACAAGAAGTTTTTTGCATTGCCAATTAGTAAAAAGCCATGATGATGGAGATGCAAACAACTTGAATGTAAGGTTCTGCATTAGAATGTATTCACTTCTTGTGTCACATTGAGATTTGCAATTACATTGTTGTGCTTTGATGGTTATTGAAATTTGTAGGATCTAAAGCAAATCATGCCAGAGTTCACAGGATGCCTTAAAGTGTCTTATTTGCTTTTTCAATTCGTATAAATGGTAGCAGATTGCCAGTTGACTTTCCTAGTGTTAAGGTTCCTAAGAAGAAATATCATCGACACTTATAAAAAAAATAATTGTGCTCAAATTTGTATGCAAGAGAAACCTTGGGGCTTAAAATCCAGGGTGAAAGTAGTAAGCACCAAGGTGTTCGTTGCAATGTGAAATCAGGGGTAACAACAATTCAGTAGGGTGGAATCAGCCAAAAAATGGGGTGAAAATGCCTGAATGTGGGATAAAAATGCAAGAATCTTAGATCAAAGAAGAATGCAAGCTAGATGAGAAGAATGCAAGGTGAATCGTTAGAACATAAGGTAATTTTGCTAGAACGTGATGTAAAAGGTAAATAGCGAACAATGACATGTGAGAAGGTTTTGGCAACAATGTCGATGCCGTCAAGGGGAGGCATTGTTGACACAAAGGAATGTCAAGCAAAGCAAAGAGACATTCCCATTACATGGAAGCCACTTAGAGAAAATTCGGCTAATGTAGAATGCACTAGATGATGTAAATGCAACCTAGATGAGAAGAATGCAAGGCAAATCGTTGGAATCTAAGGTAAAATTTGCAGAATGTGAGGTAAGTTCAGAGCGTGAGGTAAGTAGAGCACAATGATTAGCATATAAGAATACAGTTTTGAGATGAAAGGTCACCAAAATGTATCTGCAACCTTATGGCCATCGATTGTGATGCTAAAAAACAAATACACCTTTCACCAATAAAGCTGAACATGACGAACTGAAATATGTGAGACAATAATTCATACCATTAATGAAATGAAGGTCGATGAAATCCTTGGTAGGCCCCCTATTGATCGAACGAAATCGTTCTCTCTGATGGCGCCAAAGCTGGGATGGCAGATGACCTGGAAATATTGCCTACGTGGTTGCCCCCCAAAAGTTTAGTCAGGCGTTGTTGCCTGTCCAAAATTGGGAGGGTGCCAAAATGCTGACTAGGCTTTTTGGCACCCTAGTGTGATAGGCTAGGTGTCCAAACTGCCCATGTGGCAATATCTCATTAGCTTTATTAAATATATTTTCTAGTTTGGGCTGTAGTGTGATTTGGCCCTTAAACATAAATATTCGTCTCTCTTTTCCACCTAAATATTCGTCTTAAGAATTTAAAATAAACATAAGAATATTCTAAGACGAATATTTGTCTTAGGTAATTTAAATTTAGTCTTAATAAACATAAGACGAATTTAAAATTTTGTATGGCTCTCTTTTCCTCCTAAATAGCTACGGCATGGCTAGGGTTGCGGCACAGAACAACTTAGCCTTGCAATTTAGGTTTAGGGCTCGGCGTGGCAGATTAGTGCAGTTGGCGAAGCTGGAGGCGGTCACTATGGTGAAGATTCCACTCTGTCTGTGTCGACCCGCTCTTCATCTCGGCAAAAGATACGTCGTTTCTGCTGCATTTTCTCAATCACATATGTTATTTGTTGTTTCTTCATTTTATTCAGGACAGTTTGTACTTGCGGAGCTCATTAGCTTGTTTTTTTGCAGACCTTGTTTTGGAGTACGTCTGAAACTGTTTCTTGATTTCTGGAATAGATGGGATTCAACTCTTCACGAGGTCTTGGAACAAATGGGGTTCAAATCCCCTTCATCGGTTCAGTATTTGCAGCGGATCATGCCATATCATGGTTCCATTATTATGTACATGTTAAGGGATGGATCTACTGATGGACCGCTGCCATTGCCTGGAATATTTGAACTGGCCTCTGTATCATTCTCTCCCTACATGTTCTTTCTTTTTTCGATGGGAACATTTTCTTTTCTTCTTGAGAGAAGAAGAACAGAAAAGTTATTTCTATTTAATAGTTTGTGAAATGGTTTGGATATGTAACAGTAGGAAGTGTTGCAGTTAAGGCTGAACTTGTAATCCATATTCCCACTGGTAAGTAGTATTCAGGTTAATCATCTTATGAAGATTCAATTCTAATCTTATACTCATGTGGTTATGCAGTATCTAGCTTGCATGCTAGATTGTTTGCAAAGAATTTGAACAGCACAAATGGAACGTATGGTGACTCGATGAAGTTGAGACCGGGATTTGTCACTGCAATGCCCTTCTGGTAACTGCAAAGATTGCTTGCCAATTAGAACCATTGATATTGGCAAGCGTTATTTTTGAAATAAAATCATTGCAGTTGGTGGTGATCACCACGATCAAACCTCCGCCTTCCACAAAAGTGTATATGGATAATGGATCCTTTTTTTTAATTCCCACTATATTCTAAATAGGCGGCAGCATATTATCTGTACTGTACACCACCAATAATTAAAAACCCTTGTCGGTTATATAATACATTCAAATATCTAATGCTTTGGACAACAAAATCATGCCAACTTAATGCACTAAACATTAAAGGCTTTGGGGCATTGGTTTATGATGTTTATCACATCAAGAACCATTTAAATTGACAACAATGCTGCCATGGCAATCTAGCCTTAAGGACGCATTGAAATAACACCATAGAAACCAAGCCTTATTACCTCACTGTTATACCACATTTTGAAGCGTTATTATAAACTATACTTTTTAAACATGCTAGAAAACCACCTTGTTGAACACCATTGAAATACTGCATGCACAAACCTACCACGAAGCAATTTAACCCTTTAAGGACCGCATCAAATTAACACCATAAAAACCAAGTCTTATTACCGCAGTGTTATACCACACCATGAAACACTATAACAAACCATACTTACTAAACATGCAAGAAAACCACCTTGTTGATTACCATTGAAATACTCCATGCACAAACCATACCCATGAAGCATTGTATTAAACTACACCTACTAATCATGTTATAAAACCACTGTAATGGACCTCATATGCTAGCTTCATAAACACTTGAAGAAAAATACAAACTTTAACCATATATGGTTTTTAATGAAATTAACCCCCAAAGACATATTGGTTTTATTGACTAGTTTTTCATATATAACCAAGGAAGAAACCCATATCGGTTTTATTTTTGGGTGCCTTGTGTAAGTTTAAATCCTGCTAAGTGTATTTTCTTCACTAGAGGAGGAAAACTATTGGGCAATTATGTTTCAGAAAAGGGGTTACAAGTGGATCATGGTAAGATTGCAGCCTTGGAGAAGGTCAAACCACCTACAAATGTATCACAAGTGAGAAGCTTATATGGCCAACTCAGTTTTAGTAGGAGGTATTTGCACAATTTTGCTAAAATAACCCAGCCACTTGTGGATTGTATGAAGCCAGGCAGAATTTTAGATGGAAGGAGGATGCTCAAGAAGCATTCGAATGGTGCCTTGAACAACTAAAAGAGAGAACTTTGTTGATTCCTCCAAGAATGAGTGAGCCATTTCATTTATTCTTTGCAGTTTGGAAGCAAGCTTTGGCTGTCACACTATGTCAGAAAAATCAGCAAAAGCATTATGATGTGAATTACTATGCTAGCAGGTTGTTAACTCCACAAGAGCAGAAATGGACTCATGTGGAGCATCTTGGGTTGGCATTGAAGTGGGCCTTGAATAAATTTAGACATTATCTTCTTCCTTCACAATGGAATTCAACAAATGTACAGTATGTTTACATTCATATGGATATGAACCCATTGCCATGCATTTACAACAAGACTGTCCAAGATCCTAAATTTACAAGATGGGCTCTTATCATACAAGAATTTGAGTTGAAGTATGTTAAGATGGCTCAAGGAGCTCATAATCCAAGTGCCTATTTGACTAGTGGTGCTGAAATAGAAGAGGAAACAAACCAGCAAGTAGCATTTCAGGATAATGGAGTATTACAAGGGTTCATTGAGACCGTGGATCTTTGGTATGCCAATATATACAGGTATTTACAAGATCAGACTTATCCTTCATCATTTTCAAAGCAACAAAAGCATGCTCTTAAAGTACAAGCAGCTGGTTATGTGGTGCATGAAGCTATTCTTTATAAGAGGACTATGGAAGGTCTCTTATTGAGGTGTGTTGCTGGTCAGCAAACTCATGATTTGTTGCAGCAAGCACATGATTGTCAGGGGCATTTTGCAGCCAGAACCACAGCGAGGAAGATTCTTCATTGGGGATATTATTGGCCAACTCTTTACAAGGATACTAGAAACTTTGTTAGCAAATGTGAGAAGTGTCAAAGGCATAAACAATTAACAGGCCACAATAATATGCCATTCCATCCTATTTTGAGTGTTGGTCCGTTTCATATGTGGGGATTGGATTACATTGGGCCTATCAATCCTCCATCTTCCAAAGGTCATAAGTATATCTTGGCAGCCACATGTATGTTTACGAAGTGGGTAGAAGCAATTCCAGCAAAGCATGCTACAAGAAAATACCACAGTAAGCTTTCTTTATCACAATTTGATTTCTCGGTTTGGTGTTCCAACCATTCTTTTGTCTGATCGAGGAACTCATTTCATGGAAAAAGTAGTAGCTCAGTTAACAGAAAAGATTGGTGTTCAACATGTGCAAGCTTCTGCTTATTATCCACAGGGAAATGGGCAAGCTGAGTCTACTAACAAAATTCTGAAAGCTATCTTGGCCAAAACAGTGAAGGATAATCAAAGAAATTGGCATGAAGCCTTGACAGGTGCATTATGGAGTTTCAGGTGTACTTACAAGTTGGCTACAGGATTTACACCATTTGAATTGGTTTATGGAGTGCAAGCTGTGATGCCTATTCATTTGGACATTCCTTTGTGTTCATTTGTAGAGCTCCCTTATTATGAGAATTTAGGAGAAGTTCCAACTCCAAATCAAGTGCATAATAGGATGGATGATTTGTTGCAATTGCAAGAGATGAGACAAGAAGCAGCAGACTTCAATATGAGGCATAAACAGAAAGTAAAGCTTATAAAAGACAGGTTACAGGTTGTCAATCCATTTGAGGGAGGCCAATAGGTGTTGTGCAGGACCACTAAGCAGCATCTATCCAAGTTTCAAAGCCCATGGGAAGGCCCATTTCTGATTGATAAAGAGGTACCAGGTGGGGCTTTCTACTTGATGACTCCAGAAGGGGAATTGTTGCCTAATCCCAGAAATGGCAAGGATCTCAGGCCTTATTTTGAAAGAGAAGTGCTATTCTAAGGGATTCAGATTTGGCATAGCTCCAATTACAGAGAATTTGTGGAGAACTTTTTCTATCCTACATCAAAAGATGTGTTTCGGCGATATCCAACGAGCTATAGTGCAGGTCAAACGGAGGTCTGGAACTCAAGATATCAGCTTTCAAAGTTTGCCACGATTCTGAGAGGCTCTGTTTAAATCCCACCGTCATTTTGGACCAGTTTGTTTGTATCAGTCATTTGGATTTGAGAAGGGTGTAAATGGGTCATTTGGGGACATGTCCCAAGGACCATAGTAGTATGTTTTGTTGTGGGTTCTCCGCCACGGAGTGGCATATTTTCCCACTGTGGTCGTCACTGTTGGGGTGATCACCACTCACCACACTCATCACCACACTCGTCACCACTCACCACACTCATCACCACACTCGTCACCACTCACCACACTTGTCACCACTAACCACATTCACCACTATTGAGGTGGTATAGAAGATAGCATACCGTATATGGAGTGATATGCGCACATACATGCACGCGTGCGGGATATTTGCACGTATCCATGATGATCTTTGTATTATCTAAGAGAGAGAGAGAGAGAGAGAGAGAGAGAGAGAGAGAGAGAGAGAGAGAGAGAGAGAGAGAGAGAGAAATGAAATGAAATTTATTATTACGTCTTCGGACCGCCGGGGCCTATGAGGCGTTTACACATCACAATCAAAGTCATAAAACAAATCATCCGGTGCATCCTCGAGAATAATACTTTGGGCTCCTCTACATCTATCTCCTCCATTTTTTCTTTTCAACCATTCCTCTCTATGCTTAAGAATCTCAACAATACACCCTCCAATACATGAACCTGGGTACCGAAAAAAATCACTAAGTGAATCCACATCAATCCCATACTTTGCTCTTATATCGGAATAGGCATCACAAAAGAGCAAAACATGTGCCTCATCCTCCACTACCCCTGCATCACATATTTTACAACATCTACATTCATGTGCAATGTCCGCCCATCTCCCAACCTCTACACCAAGATGATGTGAGCTTAACCGGATTCTAGCAATTGCTTGTCTGTACTTCACTGATATGGGTTCTCTAAGATATTGTGCTTCCTGAAAAGAGGGATTCATGTGACTCTTATAGTATTCTTTCTTTACAGGAGAGAGAGAGAGAGAGAGAGAGAGAGAGAGAGAGAGAGAGAGAGAGAGAGAGAGAGAGAGAGAGAGAGAGAGAGAGAGAGAGAGAGAGAGAGAGAGACGGTGTATTGAGGGAGAGTTTTTTTGCTTGATCTAGCTATGCCTGCTATGGAGATGATGATTCTTTGTGTTGTGCATTGCCTTGATCTGATAGATTGAGCTTGGATTGTTGGGTTTTTTTCATCCTTCTTGCAAGGTTAGAGTTCAGGCTCTAACATTCATGCTACAGATTGCTTACCTCCTCAAATACTTTATCACCTTCTCGAAAATGGCACTTACAGACTTTGCCTTCTCAATGGCAATCCATCTGGAACCTTGTTTGGTCTAAATATAATCCTCCAAAGGTAAAGGTTCTACTTTGGCAGGTGATTCATCGTTCTTTGAGAGTTAATGAGATGGTTCATTGCTTTAAGCCGGGAGTAAGCCCACTTTGCCCAATGTGTGAGCGGTGCATTGAAACATTGGAGCACTGTTTATATTTGTGTGCAGAGCTGAGTAGTCTTAGGTCCTGGCTGCATTCTCTGTTTGGAGTATCTTTGGATAGTCAGCACTTTCTTTTGGGTATTTATCCAAATCAGTGGACTGCTTCTAAAAGGATTGCATTTCACAGGAGTGTATGGAAGCGAAGGCGAAGAAAGGTCTTTTATGATAAGCGTATTTCTTCTCAGGTGGTGCTTCAAGAAATTCGTAAGAAGTTGTATAATTGCTTTCAGATCTCCAATTGGCCTGATCGTATTAAAATTCCAATATGGAGTGATCATCTAAAAGTGATTGATGCTTCAGGGACATTTCTTACTTCTGGAAGTACTTTGTAATATTTTGAGTGTATAATATGAAGTAAAACACGTTCTTCAAAAAAAAAAAAAGATCTCCTTCATGAAAAGCATGGCAGTATTGTACCTGTAGTTCGACGTGGCAGAAGATGTGCTATCTTTGATAGCTTGTCAACCACTACCATTAAGATATCGTGGCCCCTTGCTATTCTCGAGAGACCTGTAATGAATTCCATGCTGACTACTTCTCATTTGACGTTTCACACCACCAAGGAGGACTTTGTTTTTGTCTACTAATATAACTGACATTGCCAAATGTAGTTTCCGATGTCCTCCTTCATACCCGGCCAAAATAACTACTACTTATCTTGAAGTAAGTTTTCATAAAACTTGTGTGGCCGGCTATTTGACTATTATGCGTATCATGTAGAATTAGTCTCTTACCTCTGGTGATTCTGCTACGAATAATTTATTCTTATAGTATAAAAGATGACATTCCTTTTTAAAATATTGGAAGGTTTCCCTTTCTTTATCCATCCTTGCCCCCTTGCAAAGACTAGCCCATAAATCCCTAAACTCAAGGTTTGTAGGAATGGCTTCTTCGATCTTCTTACCAATTCACTAGACAAGGTCAAAATGGCATTAGAATGCAGCCCCCGTTCAAAGGTCACCAAGATATTGTGTCTGCAACTAAGTTTAACTAGCCTGGCTTACAAGTATCTTGAAGTCATACTCTTCAAGAAATTCCATCCAATGCATTTGCCTCAAATTGAGGAGTGGTTGCGTAGAGATGTATTGGAAACTTTGGTGGTCCATATCCAGCTTAAATTTCTTACCAAGCGAATAGTGCCTCCATATACGTAAAGCTCTTACGACCCTTAGAATTTCTTGATCATGGATTGGATGATGCTGCTTGGCATCACTCATCTTCTTCGAGTCGTATACTGCTACTATTGCTTCTTGCATATGTTATCACAAGCTTATCCTTGTTCTGATCTGGTAGGGTAAGCATTGGTGATGTAGTCACGGCTTCTTTGAGTGTCCCAAGGAAGCTAGGACATTCTCTAGCAAATCTAGA
Source organism: Isoetes taiwanensis (assembly GCA_021234155.1). Taxonomy (NCBI): domain Eukaryota; kingdom Viridiplantae; phylum Streptophyta; class Lycopodiopsida; order Isoetales; family Isoetaceae; genus Isoetes; species Isoetes taiwanensis. The sequence continues at coordinate 146,321 of JAJEKV010000020.1, forward strand.
ACCCAATCTTTTATCTTCTTATGCTTAATGAGATCTGACAAAGGGCCTTCCCACTTAGCAAAATCTTTTACAACTCTCTATAGTAACCCACAAGGTCTCAAAAGCTTCTCAGTTCAGAGAAGTTTTTTGGTGCTGGCCAATCTACTATAACTTCAATATTTACTAGATCGGTGGATGTTTTCTCCATTGTGACTATGTACCCCCAAGTATTCCACTCTACTTGTTACAAAATGGCATTTCGAAAGCTTAGTAGAAAGACAATGTCGTCTCGAATTTTCAAGTATCCTTCTCAAATCTCACAGGTGCTTCAATGGACTTACTGTAGGTTAGAATGTCATTGAAGAAGATGATGACAAATTCTTCTAAACAAAGTTGCTGGAGACATCATTCATCAGTAGCATAATTGTTGCCAAAGTGTTTGATGATCCAAAAGGCATCAATGTAAACTCATAGTGACCATACTGCATTCTAAATGATCTTATGAATGTCTTCCACCTTGATCCTTATTTGATAATTTTCTTTTGAAGGACATAAATATATTATCATGAGAAAATCAAGATAAAACAAGAAAAACTATGGGACTAAAAATTTAGCAGATGAAATGGTCCACTAAGCAAGCCACCCATAAATAGTCAATATCACATAGGTTGTTCTACTTTGAGGCACTTAATAGCCTCGATATTCTTGCCGGACGTCTTTTTGTGAATGGGACAGATTGAATAAGATTCCTGTTTATAGAGTCTTGTTGAAGAACTCTGCTTGGTGAATTCCCCCACCCAATTTTTCTGAGCAAAGGAGAATGCCTTCCTTGAAGCAGGGAGCCTCATGTCATGTCCTTTATTTACGATATTAATTGTCCCATATTTTTTTATTTCCTTAACAGTTATTTGTGTTTGAAATGCCTGCTGCATTCTGACTGCTAGGTCTTGATTTGCTTGCCTAATTTTTTCTTGTTGTACTTTCTTTCTTTGAATTCTTTTCCAACTCCCATTTCGATTTCCATAACCATAGTTTACTGAATTGAATGAAGATTTGAACATTATCTAAATGTTGCCGATGATCAACGCCTGATTGGTATCCTTGTTAATTCTACTTAAGTTCTTCCTCAGCAGGCTGATATTCATCCATCTGGTCATCTAATTTTTTCAATCCTTTACATTCCTTCCCTCCATGCAGATTTTGATTGCATCGCAGATAGATAGGAGGAGCTTGAACCATCTTAGATGGGAAAGATATTCTTCTCCAAAGATGTCAACGAACCTAATCTTCTGGGGATAGGCTTAAGAAGATCAAACATAGACTCTGGGAGATAGGTCAACAGAATAGAAGAGGTATTTTAAGCAATCTTGGATCCAAAAACTGCATTTAGCTCAGAGACTGAGAGAAAAACACATAAGGATGGGTTTTTAGTTGGACGGGCTGAAATTATAGTCCCATTTTTGAATTTTAATTTGAAAACCCAAATATTGGATTCTAGCTTGTTGAAACACAAAGGTTGTAGCTTGGGGAAAACAGAATTTGATCATGAAATAAGTAGCAGAGACCTGGATATTAATTTAAGAAATCACAATATCAAGTTCTTTTTATGTCCAACCTATGATTCTGACCTCACTAAGCAGATAAAGTCTTTCTTCAACAGAGAGGAAATTAAGGAGATCTTTAGTTTTTTCAGACGGTGAACAGTCTATCTTGGCTAGTTTGAGATGGTTCAACCATTCCTGTTTGGTCAGGAATTCTCGCGCAGGTCTTGGAGAAACACGATCCCCTCCTTTTGGCATAATTATCCCAAACCAGAGGATCGCGATGCTACAAAAGGTCCTTCATGAACTGTGGCTCTAGCATTTCGTCGAACTAGCCAGATCTTAGCAAAGTTTTAGTTGCAGCCCCGTCTGAAGCAATTAGAGGAGCCAAAGGAACAATGTGCAGAGGAATGTTTTAAGGTAGACAAGAAAAGGGAAAGTGGGGGATGCCGATTGTTCATTTGGGATAGTCTCAGCCATTGGGAAAGGAGCGAAAGGATAGGGAAATGAAAAAAAAGAGGGACAAGGAAGATGCAAGGATAGGGAAATGAAAAGATAGAGGGACAAGGAAGGTGCAGGAACGCAAAGTCCAAATCCAGAAGAGTATAATCATTGCAAGATTGAAGGCGCTCAAAGTTGTGCCCCAAAGAGTGTGTATTGTCCACCCACTCCAAATCAGATTATAAGCCATTCATCCAGGAATTTTTACAGTTTTTCACAATATCATTAGATATCCATAGGAATCCCCTTATATCCGAGTTCTGGTTCCTCATCAAATAGTGTATATTCAACTTTTGCACTTTTAAACTGACTTGCTAGCCTCTAGCATGCACAATTGTAAAAAATGCTCAATATTGATATAGAGACAACATTTGACCTAGACAAATAAATTATGGTAAAGGAATTGAGGACAACTATTGTAACTAAGGGCGAAATCACACTAAAGGCCAAACTCAAAAATTTCAAAAGAAGAACCAACAAAAATATTACACGTGGAGTTTAGGCATGCACCACATATCACATCTAGAGTGCCAAATGCCTAGTCAGACTTTTGGCACCCATATATTTTTGGACGGGGGATCTTCCCTGTCTCAACTTTCGGCAGGCGCCACGTCATACACCTACTCGTGCAATTCGGCGGGAGAGCCCTAAAATTACCTGTTCTTGCAATCCGGCAGGAGCTTTCTGGAAAATCGTCTGCAAATCCGTTGCAAAATCGTCTGCAAATCCGTTGCATGTAGTCTGCAAATCGTGCGGAAATCTGTGAAAGACGGATCAAGCGGAAGAAACCATCAGGAGGAAGCGATCAGGAGCGATCAAAGCTTTTCAATCTTGTCAGATTTCGGTTAATATGGATGGGGCTTTTGCCATACACATGATCAGGAAACCATTCCGGTCTAGATTATAGTAGAAATAAACTGATTTTCATGAAGAAATAAACTGATTTTCATGAAGAATAGCATCTTGGAACTATGATTTCTATCAGATTTCGGGTAATATGGATGGGGCTTTTGCCATACACATGTGCAGGAAGCCATTCCGGTCTAGATTGTAGAGAAATAAACTGATTTTCATGAAGAATAGCAGAGATCAGAAGGAAAAAAAGCGATCACAGAAAGCTCTATAAAATTCATCAGGTTCTTCTGTCACAGATTTTTGCCGCTTATGCAGCAGATGACATGGAAGACTTTTTGAATAATTTAGGCACGATAGTGTGATATCGAGTAGTGGCAGAATGTTATTTGGGGCTAAACACCTGCCTAAACTTGCCACGTATTTAATTGAGTTTAGCCGTAGTGTGATTTCGGCCTAAAAATATTTTATTGATATCTTTTCTTCGATCCTTTGGGCATCTCTAAACACAAAGATCTGAAAGACACGTGTATGCCATGTTATTATTAGTCGATAACTAACCAATATCAATACGCAACATAGGGGCATGAAAATGTGGGTCTATAAAGGGTCATACACGCAACCTTAGAAATACAGATTCAAAAGTAGTTGGTATGAAGTTAGTGACCAACTAGTAGGTACTTCAATGTAGAAAAGTCACACAAAAAGGAAAGGCTGTAGTAGAATCAATATTGTTTAAGTGCTTGGAGGCTAGAATTCGGCAAGAGAGGACAGGAAACTTGCAAAACATCTACATTAACATACTGAATACTGTTGAAAGAAGGCCCATGGAGCAAGTTGAGCCAAAAAATCTTGAGATTTACACAATGTATGGGAGAAGGTGGGGGATAAGGATGGATGTGTCGATGGAATTGAGTCGATCATTCCAGGACCCGCTTTTGTGAAAATTTACACAATGTATGGGAGAAGGTGGGGATAAGGATGTATATGGGGGATGGAAATTGGGGAGCGCATTCCACTGGGGGTCTTGCGACGGGGAGCCCTGGAACAGGCGATCAAATTACATCCTCTCACAACGAAACAGAAGGTTTCGCGTACGCGGTGACCTGTGTTTGCCAGAAGCCTTGGAATGGGCGACCCAGTTACATCCCCCAACAACATGGAAATTGGATTTTAGGTATAAGCGACCCAGTTACATCCCCCAACAAGATGGAAATTGGAATTTAGGTATGGAGTGAGGAAGTTTACTTTGAGTGGAATACCAAAATCTCCATGTAGTGAAAAGGAAAATCGCCATCTAGCCCTAGAGACCCCACATTCCTATAAACCCCAACAAACCCCCACAATGCGATAAGGAAACACGTGTTCCCCCATAACTTGTGCCCCACGCAACTGCAAAGTTTAATTATACCAGGATCCAAAAAAGCGAATTTCAAGTGCTAAAAAAAGCACACGAATTTTCCACAAAAATAATTATAATTAACAAATATCTAACTGGCGCCGCCGTGTACGGGCCCGGTCGGCGCGAAATGAAAAAAACAAGGAAAAATAAGGCTGGGGGGGCCAAATGTAGCGGAGTTGCTAAATACAGCGGAGCCGAGCGGTGAGGAACGGGATGGGCTAAAAATTGGGTCTAAATTTGGCGGAGGAAATGCATGCCTAGCTTCTTTTCGCTTCCTTTTCCTCTTCTTTTTAGGCCATAGCTTTCAGACCTCATCCCTCTTCTCTCTGCTCCGGCGTCCATCGCCATAGCAGCTTGGATCCAAGGATCCCTCCCCAGCCCAGCTTCGTTTTTGCATTTGCTTTAGCTTGCCCTCCCTTCCATGGAGGCCGCTTGAGCTTTTCTTGCCGTTCTCTCAAAAAATCTTAACCACTTCGTTTTCTTCTCAGACGTTATTTAATCGCATCATTCGTTGAATCTCCCACAGAATCTCTTTTCTCTGCCGATTCCTGTTTCTGGGTACCTAATTCTTGGATCTTTTGCTTGTTTTCTCTTCCTTTTGGGATCATTGCTGGGTTTATCCTTCATATCAGGAAGATCATCTTGGTTTTGGCCAATTTTCTTTCAGATTTCTACCCGTTGTCGATCTCTTGTTTAATCGCTGCTTTCCTTTGGAAAGGAAGGGAGGGTTTTTGTGTGGGTTTTTGCGTGTGGGTTTTTCATCCCCCTTATTTCCTTAAGCCCAAATCTTTTCATCCATGCCGCTGTTTTTGCTCTCGTCTGTTGCTCCAGTAGCACATTTCTTTTGCTCCGCTAAATCAAGCAGTTGCAAAAGCATCAATTCCTCTGCACAGAGCGCTTCTTCGCTTTCTGTGGGTTCTGTTCTCTACAGCCAGCATCCAGCCAACGATTTTGTTTGTTTGCGGTTAATGTTTTATGCGATCTGTGCTTTTCTTCTCAGTTTCTACCCAATATCTTCAACTTGTATTGATCACCGGCAGCATAGGCGACTTCCTTGGTAAGATTTTGTTTCTTTGCTCTGTTTTTATAGAGATCTCTCGGATTTTTCTGCGTTTGTCTTTCTTCATTTTGGGTTTGTTTTCTTGCATCGATACCATGTTCTTTAGGTAGCTGATCAATCACACAGTGTCATGCGTTTTTTGTCCTTTATTTTGAGTCCTTATGCATGCCTGATATTATAGGTTGTGAGAAAAATCTGTGCCTATGTGGTAGGTAATGGTCTGTCTGCTTTCCGTGGTGCTCATGCACAATGTGGCTCCTTTTATGCTTGCAAATATCACAAGCTTTTGGGTTTGCAAGATCACAAGATTATTGCGTTTGCACTGTTTTGTATGCCATTCATCTTTTCTTGCAAATCTAAGCTAGCTTCGTTATTTTCTGCTTTATGGTATCGGGAAGAATCTAACGTTTTTCTTGGTTTTTTTCTCATAAACAGCGTTTGTTTCAACAGTCGAGAAATATTGAAGTAACACCAAGAAGAGGATTATTAGTATATTCACAGAGATTTGCTAACAAAGATTGTGCTGGACCTAGCATAGAGCCAAGATGCCGGGTCCTCAGACTTACTTTAATCCCTCCAATGTGCTGTCAAAACCCTCAGCACAAGTTTCAAAGATAAGGAAGCTTGAGCTGTATGGTGGTGATGGAGGGACTGCCCTTGATGAATTACAAGCATATCCAAAGAAGCTTAAAGTGATATGCACAGATCCAGATGCCACTGATGATTCCAGTGATGAAGAGGGAACACCATATCCAGCCAAGATGACTAGGTGTTTTAGCAATAGGAGAATTCAAGAGTTTGATCTCACAGCAGACTGCTCTCCATTATCTTCAGACAGTGAAGAAGAAGTAGTTCCTAGCTACATCAGCGTTTTCACTGAGAATGCTATGCAAGGGCGTTTGAAGAAACCTTGCCTGGCAGGCTTCCGAGATGGGAAGCCTGTTACAAAGAAAAATGCAAAGAAAAAATTAGATTATGGCACCAAGAGTAATCCAAAGAAGGTCAGAGAGAAACAAAAGGATAACAAGTATAGAGGTGTGAGGCAGAGGCCTTGGGGGAAGTGGGCCGCTGAAATCAGAGATCCTGCAAAGGGTGTTAGGATTTGGCTTGGAACATATGACACTGCAGAACAAGCAGCCTCTGCTTATGACAAGGCTGCAAAAGAGCTGAAAGGTTGTGATGAAAGTTCCAACATTGTTCAGAAGTTGAAGGCTAAGGCCATTGCTGACAAGATTAATCTGTCCTCTAAGCAAAGAGGTGAATCTTTAGGGACCAAGCCTGTCCAGCCAACTCCACCGCAAAATGCTTATGATATTGTGGAAGATGTTCAATCGTGTTTAGAAACTCTAAAGGAAGATTGTGTTTCCAGCACAATGTTGACAGAGATATGTTCGACTAGCATGTCATTCTTTTCTTCTGAGTTTGCAGATCCTCTGCTGGAAGTTGGAGGGAGCTCAAATGACCCGATCGCAAGTTTTTCAGATGGTGAAGCGGAGGATGCAGAGAACTTTTTGGCATCTCCAGTCAGAGCTCCTGAGCCTACTAAAAAAGAACCCTTGGCTTTTCAGTGTGTGCTAAACCGTTCTTCGCCATTTGGCTTAGAACCATCTTCTCCAAGCTCGCCTCGAAGCCCTGAAGACAGTCCATCAAACCTGATAGAGTCTGAGAGCAAGGTAGAGGAAGATAATTCTACGTTTTCTACAAATCCTCTTCCTTGTGCGTTGCTTCCTATTCCATCACCAAACTCTGTGCTTGTTAGACAACTCCATAATGATGCTTTTGTGTCTGCTGAAGATCTGCAGAATTGTACAAGTCTTTTGTTCCCTAGTCATTCTGATTCAGAGGCCAGTGAAGAGTGTGAAAGTTTGCCCGACTACGATACTGCCTATTGCCAAAGTCCAGACTCTAGGGCAGTTGAAGAAGCAGATGGCTTGCTGTTCCCAAATGATATTGCAGATGAGCAGCAGAGCTTGATGGAGTCAACACAGCTCTTCTTTGGGGAAGATTTGTTGGGGAATGAGGGTTGTTCTGATATGTCCGCTATGCTGGATTTTGATTTCTCTCTGCCGTTTGATTTTGGCGATGATCTTGGCGATTTTGACATCCATTCTGGGTTTGATTTTGGAGATATTTCTGATCTCTTATCTGTACCCACGAGTGTTCTGTAGTTCTCTTAGGGCCAGTTTTGCTGAGATGAAGTTTTCCAGGTGAAGGGTGCTGTTCTTCTATGGCCTCACGTTCTGGGAGAAGTTATTTTTAAGTATTATCCTAGCAGGAATCACCTGATATCACTGCAGGGGGTTCATAACTAAGTTATGTATCTGAAGAGTTTTGGATATAGCGAAAAGGATTTTTGTAGTGGGGAGCACATTATAAGGCTAAGTTTTGTAGTAAGTAGGTGGTCTCCTTATGTTTGTAGTTGAGGGGGACACAAGACAAGCCAGAGGATTTGAGTAAAATTTACTAGATTTTATTAGTCTATGCATTTTGGGCTTGGCATAAACAAATGCCAGTTGTCAGACGTGAATGCTTAAGCTTGAGCAGTTGAATATAAAAAGTGTGGGCTTTTGTTGAAATTGTCAGCAGAATGCAATAAACTACTGAGACATCAAATCATATTGCTGAGCACCTAATTGTCTTGACTGAGCACGTTTTTTCTTTTTTCCTTTTAGCTTTTTGACTTGAACGTGGTTTGGTTCCTGGACAAAGCATTTTCTGCCACTTTTGTGCATCCAGTAACATTAAACAACTTGGTTGCCATGTGAATGTGGAAAATCGTGCACTCATCTCCCCACGATAGAGAAATGAATGACCATCTGTTTATTTATGACTTAGTCAATGCATAGATGCCTCCTGGCTAAATCGGAGGCAGCTTAGAGTCCCCGTTATTATAAACTAGAGGCCAATATTAGCATACTTGTGAGCAGCAGCCTCAAATTTATAATAATCAGTAGGCTAATGCCTATTAGCATACTTGTGAGCAGAATCACATAACCAGTATGCTAATATCGGCCTCTAATTTATAAAAGCCATGCTAATAACACATAGCTCATGGCACAAGTAGCTATTATGTGCTGCCATGTCCTTCATGGGTTTCATTTGACCACATTCTCCTTCTCCATGTGGTGCCATGCCTTCATGGGTCTAACATTGGACCACATTCTCCCTTATCGTCCTTTTCCTTTAGTGTTGGGGAAACTTCGAAGAACCGAGCAAACCAACCAGTTGAAATTGAAAGACAACTCAGTTGAAATTGCGAATGAGTTAGTGCAGTGCCAACCAAAATTGAAAGACAACCCAATTGAAATTGAAAGTTTTTTTGATTGAGTTAGAATGAGTTAGTGCAAGTGCACTTGCCACAAGTTGAAGTTGAAAAGCAACCCTGTTGAAATCGAATGAGAAAATAAATGCCAGTCCCTAAATTTTAGCATATGTGGTTACCTAAGAAACCATAAGGATTTTTATTGTTGGGCCCAAATTCCGGGCTCTAAATTTAACATATTTGGTTACCTAAGAAAGCATCAAGGATTTTTTTTGTTGGGCCTAAAAGGGTTTGCCCAACACTTTAACTGCAATCCATTATGGATGTCTTTGGACCACATCTATTGCATGGAATGACCCTCGACAGGCCATTATGGATGGTTCAATCCACTTGCCCTGATGGAACTGTGCCTCTGGTGCATAGTTTATAAAACCTTTCAATGAGGGTTGGAAGTCTTCCTACAACAATTAAACTACCCTTCCATCTAACCTTTTTCTTTCTAGTACTTCAATTTTTAATTTACCTATTAATTTTAAGTTTACTTAGTCGCTTTGTCTCTGAATGCCTGGTATACATGCCTGGTCTAATGTCCTCTTGGCAGGCTATTACAAGTGAAACAATGGTTGGTATGTCCTTGGAGTTATGGTATGAATGCTACATATGATCGCTATTACGTAGTGGAATCTGGCATGCCATTATACATGGTTCAGACCACCTTGTTCCTGGTCAAATGTCCTTTTGGAATGCCATTACAGGTGTAACATCCATTATACCTTAAGCATTTTACATTATTGTCACGGTCATGCCCATCAACCTCTTGTTTTCGTCTTTTTTCATTTCATGAACATGCAATCACTTGTCGACTGGCGAGTCGCTTAAAGGAAGATATGACTAGTTGTGTTGTACGTCTCACTTGTCCACTTGGCAAATGCATACGGCAACTAGGAATTTGCCAAGTCACATCTAGTTGTAATATTTTGTGAATCTTAATGTGCTGGATCAGTGCACCCATTACAATATAGTGTACAACATGTAAGTTAAAATTGTCCGACATTTTTCACTTGTCGAAACAACTCTATGTTGAAAAGGGCGAGACTCCTTGTTGAACAAAACTCGCACATGCTTTATTTTGCCACATGATGATGCACGATATTCGACATGCACACTGCGTGGTATTGTCACCTCTGATTTAGGGCAACGTTGTACCTTCGTCTCCCTATTCTTGGCCTCCCCATCTTCGTATAACGAAGATGATAAAAACTGGCATTTTCCACGGCCCCATAACTCCCTTTTTTTTTTTGTTTCTCGTTTCTTTCCACATATATGTGGAAAGAAACGAGAAACAATCTTGTGAAAGCACAAAGGTAGGAGTTATGAACATTAGACTACTCGGCCGTGGAAAATGCCAATCTAAGCTCTTATCATCTTCGTTATACGATGTTGTCCAATGATTAGGGTTTGGATTACTTGGTCAAGTTCTACATGGTCTTGTGTTCAGATTCTAATGAGGACATGCAATATAATGTGAATGGGACCTGACTTATAAATGGTGCATGTCTCTCATAGATAATTGACCTTCAACGAAATGTTTTTCCTTTTTTATCCGTCGTTGAAGGATATTTTGGAAAATTCAGGAGAATTATAAATATAGAAAGGCATCAAAGGTATCCCACATGCAAATTCATATATGCTCTTCCTCAAGATTCTTCCTCCTTCTCACTATCATCAATACCATAACTAAATTGGATGAACTAAGACATATGTGATGCACAATCCTAACTCATGTATGCTTATAACAAAGATCTTGTTCAAATGACTGCATATCATTGATTGAACATCTTGGACTCTTCAAATATAGCAAACCAGATATATGTTTTCAAGTAGAGCGAAAGAACTAAAGAAAATCACTAAGATACATAATGGTTGCTGCCATTGACATCAAAGAAAAAATGTATATTTTGTTAACATCTTCCTGGCACTGTATGATGTACAAAATTTGTACAGATACTATGATTCATAAGTGACCATCATTTCCGTACGTTGTAATTGCGTGGCACACATCGTGGAATAGCATGCACACTATTCCAATCGCATACAATATGTAGTAGTTATGTTCATTATTTCTTTATGAGTTTAGAAACTTTTGCTTATATCATGTGCAGTACTACAATTGTATAGAGTATGTAACTACAATTGTATAGAGTATGTGGTGTTATGTTCACAAAGGAGTCTATACATTCTTTAATAAAGAGTTGACAACTGGGTAAACATTGTAACTTACTAGTATGCGGCTCCTCATTTCTAACTTTATTGACTTGGATAACGCCTTAGGGTTTCTTTTATTTTTCTAGAAGGACCTTTAAATATCAAAGATGTGAAAATTCAAGGGCAAGAATAAAATCTTATAGACATACTAAGTGAAACAACCACATATAAGCACACTTCAAATGTCAAAATGCCTCTGCCAAGAGCAAACAAAGAACATTAACAATCCTTGACAATTCTATTAGTTACAAGACAATGAAGGAAAGACGAATGGAAAAGCAAGAGATTGAAAGGCTTTTCGATAACATTATAGGATGCCTAAGTTGTAATGCTATTATGTTCCACCAAAGAGGGTATTTGAGCTAGATACATGTGGTCCAGTCCATGCACATTGACTTGCTAAGGGACATTTCAATACATAATGACTACCATTGTAGCATTCATAACTACAATGCAGTCCCACCTATCAAAAGGACTAGTTTATTTAAAGAAAATTAGTATTCTTTCCACGCTCCTAGGATGCCCGGAAATCCAATGTCGCGAGGACATCTGTATGGTGATACTTAAAACAATGACCTTGGTGATGCTACTATGATAGCACTTCATAAGGTGGAATTATAGCAAGCCTACAAAATGATTTTTTTTGCCTAATGTAAGTGACAAGTTGCTGGAGGCCTTGTAATGTGCTTTAAATTAAGTCAATTGTGGTTAAAATAGATTTGGTTGGGTTCTCACCAAATGCATTGACTTTGGATGTTGGCTAGGAATTATCATCCTTAACATTTTTTTTTTTGAAGGATGAAGGAAAAAGGTACAATAAGAGCTAAGAGACAGGTTTAAAACTCAAAAAGAGAAAATGTCCCTTTATGCAAGGCTAACTGTACATCACAGAGTGTCATTTAGTTTGACTATCTTCTAACTTACCCATGACTGTTGAAGATCACTTCTTTCTAGTTGTCTTCTTGAGCGTAATAATTCTCCAATCATAACCATGCTATATTATAGTCTTATAAATCTGTAGAGATTGTCATGATTGAGATGCAAAAGAAGATGTCATAGAAGGAGTAAGAATAGCTCCCATTACATCTGGATGAACTGTCACTTTTTGTGGCCTTGCCACAACAAGATTTAGGGAAGATGATTCTATCACATCCATATCACTCGGGACATTGTCTGACATATTAAATGGCACAATATTACGAGAAGTCTCTTGAGATTGAAGAGCAAACAATGCAGTGGAAGATGAAGTTATAACAAGATATACAATAATTGAAGAGGTAATAGTGGTCAATTCAGTACTAGGAGGAATAACAGAAGAAAAAATTATATGCCACTCACCCCTAGAGGAGGGAATCACAAAACATTCAATTCTAGACGAGAAAGCATTGGTGGGAGGTGCAAGACGAGAATCTTGAAGTGGCATTGTAACAGATGGATAGGTTCATGAGGTCTAGATTGTGAGAAACTACCATTTAATGTACAATATTTATCTAGAAATATTGAAGCAAGATCTCGACCATTTAGAAGAGATAACATTAGCTTATAATACCATTCATCGCTTTTGACAATAACACACTCAGGAATTGCTTGATCAATGGGAATAGGAATGCAATTACTTGGACCGTTGATAATAAGGTAAAAAATCTGCATGGCCACGCCATTAGCAAGCTGTTAAAAACTCACGAGCAAGCAGATCAATAGGCAAATTAAAAATGGAAAAGCAACAAGGCATCTTAGGGGCTGAAAGCATACAAGGAGAAAAACTAGATGTATGATATTGATAGACAATATAACCACCATCCAAAGGATCCATACTCCGAGAGATCAATTTCTCTGCTGCCTCAGCACTATTCAACAATATCAAGAAGAAGCCCTTGCCTGAATTCTTCAAAGATTCATGAGCAGGTATGCCAATGCGAGAAATGTGTCGAGGAAGCCAATGAAGATACCCTGTTGTAATCCCAAAATCCATAGAATAATAACCAACAATAAAGTGTGTTGCTAAGTTCTATGCACATTTAAGATGAGACTCATGGTTAATCTCCACCTAAAGAACCCCAACGACACTGACAAAGGAACTATAATCTGTTGCATGGAACCCTTTTTTTTCTAAGAACATCAATCTTTATTTAACCAAAAGTCCATCAAGACTTGGACATTTTCCTTTCTCCAAAAGTTGGGCCATATAACCCAGATCATACCTTGTGATATTTGTCTCCAAAAGTGCACGTTGCTCTGCTGAAATAATAGAACACACTTTAGAAAATACTATATCCTCCTGAAAATGTAAGTGCTGCCTAGCAAAGAATATGGCAAAAATGATTATGAAGGTATTGCTTTAACTGCACTGGCTCAGAAACGTTTGAGCCATCTGGTAGGAGGAGAGAATTAATAGACGCTGCCATCCGCCTCCTTTTGAACACCTATTACTAGACTTGAATCATTGTAAGCCAGCCTTCAACTTAGCTGCAATCACCTGCTCAACCTCAATACCTTAATTTCTATCAAAATCTATTTTTTTCTAACCCCAATAGAAGGAGACTGAGCTCGACATCTTTGCAACTTTTCATATAATGCTGTCAACTGTCCTCTAACCTGAAGTACTTTGCTATAGCCCCATTCCTTTGCAAAAGATTTGATAGCATCCATGGCAACAACAACCCCTGATATCCCCCTGAATTGAAAGAATGCACATGACCACACATCTTTACAACCCATTTAAAACTCTTCATTCTTCAAGTATGAGCTTAAAAATTGTTTCAGTAGTCTTCTAATATTTGATAGAAAAGAAGAAAACCATTGTGGATTGCATAGAACATGCCATGCCTTTTGAGGGAAGTTGAAAAGCCATTTGATCTTGTTTAACTCTGAGCAGATCCAATATCGAACTAAGTTCCTCTTTACTGGCAGATGGTCAAGATCACATCACAAGCTTGGCAGGTTTATCATCTGATTTGTCACCCCAATTCATTTTGGGAGCTGAGTAGCCACAAATGGTAGATGAGAAGGGGATTGATGTATGTTTGATGCAATGTCAAAGATTCTAACACTGCAAACACCGTATTCATCAAGCCTAAGTATATGTATTAGTGGGTACTGCTGGTAGCTTCTCCCTCACTATAGAACGAGGCTAACAACCATATTTTTTCTTGGTTCAAATCCCTAATCCAATACTTACAATGGAGATTGATAGAACTAGTGCAAAACCATCACAAACCCCGCAATATCGACTCAAAAGATAGAATAGAAGAATAACTCTATTGAGAAAGGCAATAGGAAATATAATCTCTACTCCTCAGCATTTTTCCGTACATAATATACAATGAATGTATATACAACCAGTGAGACTAAGAATAGTAGTCTACCATTTAACCACCGCCCACTAATTACGGCACTGATTTAGGGTCAACGCTCAGTGTTGTTAAAGTGCTGCCTTTTGTACATTTCAACACCTTCTCAGCACCCATGCGCTAAGTGCTGAACCACTGTTATTTCAGCACATCATGCTAGTTATCATATTTATATTTCAATACCCTTAAATGTTGCTGACTAAGCAAAAGAAATCAGCTAAAACCAAGGTAATCCTTCTCTCCCTTCAGCTGCAATTTCTTCATGCCCAAGCTTTGCTTCACATTGACGAACTTAGATCCAACTAATGATTTGGTAAAGCCATCAGCAAACTGATCTTGTGAGGAGCAATGAACAAGTTGAAAAGATTTGGATCTACTCACGGACAAAACACAAGTAGGTGTCAAGGTGTTTTGTCTTTGGGTGGTGCTTAGCATCCTTGGTAAGAGAATGGTACTTGTGTTATAACACAATATAACAGCCGAGGATGGAGGTGCCTGGAAATCTGGCCACAAATATTTAAGCCAGAACAATTTCTGCATCCCAATACTGAGTGCTTTGAATTCTGCCTTCATGGTGCTGATTGATACTGTAGACTCTCTTTTGGACAACCAAGTCAGCATATTAGGCCCTATGAACGTGATCACCCCTGATGTGGACCTCCTACTATCATGACAATTTGCATGATCTGCATCAACAAGACTTTCATCTGGAAATCAAAGAACTTCTGATAAAAAAGACCTTCCTGTAAAGTCCCCTTTAGATATGCCAGCAGTCTTTAGCAGCCTTTCAGTGCGAGTGCTTGGGATTTCTCATAAATCTGCTCAGCACTTCCATAGCAAAAGAGATATCAGGTCTAGTGACTATGAGATATATCAATGTGCCTACCAAGTTTCGATAGAGTGTGGGATCACACTCCTCACCATCAAAATCGAGCTCGAGCTTTGTGCCTGGATCAAAAGGACTTGCCATAACCTTGCAATCTTGTATACGATACTGCTTAACATTTCTTTGATATATTTCTGCTGTGAAAGATAGATGCCATATGAATGTTGCCACATTTCTACACCTAAGCAGTAATGCATAGGATCAAGGTCACTCATCTTGAAGGAAGAAGATGACTTCGATTTCAATGTAGAAATCAGCACATCAGTATCTCCCATGATGATCAAATCATCAACATACAAAACCACAATGCACATTCGGCCTTCATGTGATTTGTACTAGAGATTGGAGTCTGTTGCACTTCTGTTGAACGCCTGCTCAAGAAAGAAAGCATTAATTTTCGCATGCCAACATCTTGGAGCTTGCTTTAAGCCATAAATGCTTTTCTGCTCCTTCCCTTCAGCAACAAATCCTGGAAATTGAGTCATATAGATCTCTTCCTCCAAATCATCATTTAAAAAAGCAGACTTAATGTCAATTTGAAATATTGGCCAACCTTTCATCGCAGCAAGAGCTATACTGATCTGATAGTGGACATTCTGGCTACGAGAGCAAAGGCTTCATCATAATTTAAGCCTTTAATCTATGCAAAACCCTTGGCTACAAGTCTAGCTTTGTGCTTTGAAATCGTCCCATCAGCATGAAATTTAGTTTTAAACACTCGCTTACAGCCAATACCTTGCTTACCAGCTGGAAGTTCAATCAATTCCCATGTGTCTTACTTCAGCAATTGAGATTCCATTGCATGCTGCCACTGTGGATCACTAGCTGCTTCATGAAAGGTTTGTGGATCAACATGATCCTGGACCTTTGCCATTAAGGTAAGATTACATGATCTATTAGACTTCTCCTGTTGCTTTTTTTTTAGGTTTCTTGAGCGCCATCCTTACTCTCTGAAGGTGGCAGAATTTTGATCGGTCATATCTCTCACATCCGATGTCAGATTTTCATGTGTTTGGGCTTGTTGGAAAGCTGGTTCAGAGATCTTTCCAACGGTGTATGGTACCTGCATGCTTGGCTTTGTTTCTGTGCTCAAATTGGCACTTTTCCAGACTGTGTGCTAGGGTTTCTGTGGCAACTGGTACACACTTTGACGGACTGTATCTCTCACATCCGGTGTCAGATTTTCATGTGCTTAGGCTTGTTGGAAAGCTGGTTCAGAGAGCTTTCCAACGATGTATGATACCTGCATGCTTGTCTTTGCTTCGGTGCTCAAATCTGCTGTTTTCCGGGCTGTGTGCTAGGGTTTTTGTGGCAGCCCTTCTTCTTCCTTCTTTGAGAAGTATAGCCCTCGCCTGATGCCGTTGTTGGCCTTGGCCACGCGGTGTTGAAAGGTGTGTGTTGTACTCTTATTGAAGGTTACGAGAATGTTTTACTAATTCATACCCTAGTTCCTGATGGTGTTGTTGATGAAAGTCTGACACCAATATAGGGATTGGCGTATGTTTTAGTAAGTATTCGATTGGTCTCGTCTTGTGGCAGAATTTTAGTCGGTCATATCTCTCGCATCCGGTGTCAGATTTTCATGTGCTTGGGCTTGTTGGAAAGCTGGTTCAGAGATCTTTCTAACGGTGTATGGTACCTGCATGCTTGGCTTTGTTTCTGTGCTCAAATTGGCACTTTTCCGGGCTGTGTGCTAGGGTTTACGTTTAGACACTTCAACGGACTGTATCTCTCACATCCGGTGTCAGATTTTCATGTGCTTGGGCTTGTTGGAAAGCTGGTTCAGAGAGCTTTCCAACGGTGTATGATACCTGCATGCTTGTCTTTGTTTCCATGCTCAAATCTGCACTTTTCCGGGCTGTGTACTAGGGTTTTTGTGGCAGCCGGTACACACCAGATATCCAGGAGTCGTCGCCCAAGTCATACCCCAAGGCATGGCCACAGACACAGTCCCGTGTGTGGACCCACACTTGGTTGGTGAGCTACCTCAGACCACACCAACCCATCCTGGGAAGGCCCAAACACACCAACCACCGGTTGACCCCACGCAGGCAGAGCCCTCTGGGGAAGACCATGAAGCGGGGCCACCAAGGAAGAGGCCTCGGGCAGAGGGAGAGACGTCTTCCATGAAGAGGGAGGCCCGAGCCAAGGCCCAGTCGACCCGACAGGCGGGCCATACAGGCAATCCGCCAGTCGAACCTTGGAGCCGCATCCAGGCGAGGGTTGAGGCCAACAGTGCACGCCTTGCAGGCCTCCCGACAGAGGTGGAGAACATAACATCTCGGATGTTGCGCAGGCAGTTGGTGCCAGAAAAACGACGAATCACAGAATTGGAGGATCGCGTACGACAGGCAGATGATAGCATCCACTTGCTACAATTTGACAGACAGCAATACCAGCAGGAGCTTGCAGATATGAGGGGGCGTGTAGACACCGTGTCGGCAGCTATGGAAGCTGGGACGCAGGACAGGAACTGGGTAGAGCAGGAGACACTCGTAACCCTGTCTCGGATCCAGGCCGAGGTTGAGGAGGCTAAGGCCGCGGCACGAGGAGCACAGGCCGCCTCTCCTGCCGAGGTTTGCGGAGGCCGCCACGCGGAGACAAGGATTCCGTGTCGCCTCGAAGCTAGCCAAACAGAACTGAACGAACTTCGGAGTAAGGATTTAGCCCGAGATCGGGAGCTACAGGAGCTTCGGGCGGCCGTTGCCCAGCAAGGCAAGGGCCTCCATGCCGAGGCACATGAGCAACTCCGCCATTGCACGCGGGAGATGGCAAGACATGACAACGTCCTGCAAGAGCTGAGCTCCAGACTCCGGAGAACAGAAACCACAACAAAGAACATACCAACCCCGCGAACCCACCAACCTACAGGACGTCAACCTGGAACACATGCTGCGGACACATCAGATCACGTCGGGCCGCCACCACCCCGGCGCCGGCCACAGCCTATGCCTCACCCACCTCAACCAACACCTGGTGCGGTCCCGTAAACTCGTGAACGAGACGCAGGAGCCGCAATGTGGTAGTGCGCGAGGCGTTGAGGAGTCGGGAGAACATCTCACTTCGGAGCTCGGCATAACGCATCTTGGACGGATGATGTTCCCGGCACACGTGACCATTGGAAAGGCGAAGTCGTCATGGAATTCCGGGCCACGGTCGCCCCCGGGTGGTCATCTTCACAGTTGAGAGCGTGCCAGAGCGGGTGGCCATCATGCGTGGGGGCGGAAGTTGAAGGGGACGGCTCAGACGTTGGACCGGGACTTGACCCGGCCAGACAAGAGACCCGGCGTGAGCTGGCCAAAGTCGAGGGACTGCCGCTTGAGACATGGAGGGGCGGCGGGGGCTGGTCCGGGGAAGGATGTGGGAATTCGGGCAACCAAGCGGGGATCACGAGGGCACTCCGGCCCCTCGAGTCCCCTCTCGAGGGGCCCCGGCGCACTGAGCATCCACATCTTCCGCTCTCCCAGGACCACCACTACCACCCGGACTGAAGTGGCGATGCATGCCACTAAATAGGGATCGTGCCTCGGCGTGGTATCCGGAATTGCCGTGGCTTTCCATGGCGAGAGGGGGCGATCTCAATTCGCCGCCATGGACATGGACCTTATCTTCCTCATGGAAACATGGGAACATCTTTGGTCACAAGGCTACGATTTGCGGGATACCGCGCTACTCCGTCTTCAATGAGTGCAGGAAAGCGAGGACCGCGGAGGAATTGCGTGTTACTACCGGGACGACCTTGGCCCAATCGGTCTCCCTGTGCAAGGCGATTGTGCACAACAGATACACTGTGGGTGCAGTGCGGAACGGCGATGGCAGCCCTCTCTTTGTGGCGGCTTGCTACTTCCCCACATTTGAGAGCAACTTTTACCACACGCGACTTGGATGTGGACGGCGGGGAGCCCTATGTCGATCTATATGATGACATACGCCAGTGATGAACAATTGGGCAAGGTCATGTTGCTTGGAGACTTCAATGCTTGTATACGAGGGACAGAGCGAGATCCCAAAATTCGCACCTCTAGCCGAGGATGTGTTGCAAATGGACCCCAGAGATGGTTTGGCCAAGGGCGCCGGATGACGCCTAGGTGACCGCGGTATGGCGGCGTACCATTTATTTGCCGGGCAAATATCTTTGACTGGTCATTTGCAATGGGCGGCACGATGGCCAGCCCTCCACCGCTTCACTTGTAGGCGGGGAGAACCGTGGGGCGGCACCCGGTGTGGTGGATTACGTGCTAGCAGACGAGCAATGCCTACACTTGATCACTCGCTTGGTAGCCGGGACGGTGGCCGGGACGAGGAAGTAGACTCCGACCATCAGCCCCTGTTCTTGCAGATAGATTGGCAGGCCAACCGAGCACCCATTGCCCCAACACCCCGTGTACCACGGTTGCGTCTAGACTATGATCATGCGGCGGTCTATGCGAGGATGCTTGAGCATGAGCTGCCGGGAGTGCTGCAACTCCCCACACTTCAACGGCCAGGCGGCCCGGTGAACCCGGCTCCTTCTGAGGGTAGGGGACAGATGCTTTGGGAGAGGCCGCTCTCGACGATCCACAGGGGCTGCAATCACCTTCCCTCGCAATCACTGGTTCGATGACGAATGTCGGGAGCTGAAACGATGGCTCCGCCAAGTGCTGGACCCCACCATTCGCCCGCAGGCCGTCCGTCAATACCGCTCCTTCCTCAAGACCAAGAAAGCGGGTACCTTGCAGAGCACCAAAGAATGAGATGTTTGGTCTTCTAGACCGCCACCCTAGGGCCTACGGAGAAAGGTCTTGAGTAAGCCCGCCGACCCACGGAAATATTACCGGGAACAATGGGTGAGATACTTGCAGAGGTAGATGACCCAATGGGAAGCCGGGCACCAGTACCCTCCATGACGGGCCTAGCACTCGGGTCATTCTTGAAGGGGATGTCATAATGGGCCTGCGCGCCGCTACGGGAAGGCGGCAGATTTGGATGGTATCGTGAGAGAGCTTCTCAAGTGGGCGGGCCCCAATGGTGCCGGTTCTCACAAAGACTCTTCAATAGGGCATTGCAAGAAGGCTTCCCCCGACTTTGGACTACCGGTAGAGTTGTGCCCATATACAAAGCGGGGACCCCCACATTGACCAACTATCGTACCATTATGGTCATTTCTGTCTTTGCCAAGTTGCTTGCAGGGATTCTTGAGTGGCGATTGACACTTTGGGCAGAGGATGGAGAAGTGCGGGCTCTCTCAGGCAGGGGCTTCCGCCCAGGCATTCTACTATTGACCATATCTTCACTCTGCGAACACTCATAGAGGATAGCCGGAATCGGCCTTGAGAATCATCTTTGTTGCTTTGTGGATTTCTCAAAGGCTTTTGACACATTGCCTCGGGATAAGTTGTGGGATAGATTGAGACGACTAGGGACCCCCGTCGACTTGCGAATGCTATATACAGACTATCTGAGGCTTGCTCGGTCGTCTCACCGCTGTCGGGAGCCCGTTGTTAGTAGCATTGGGGTGCGCGCCAGGCTGCCCTCTATCCCCGACGCTCTTGGCTTGTACATTGACCCGGCTAGAAGAATGGCTAGGCGAGCACGGGAGGCGCTTAGTTGATGCACCACATAATCCGCAACTCATATATGCCGATGATGTTGACCGCCGCGATATACCCGAGGAGGACATGCAACGCCACCGGATGCTTTGGACACTTTACGCCAATTCACCGACATGAGAGTTAACTTGGCCAAGACAAGGGTGCTGCCTGGTCCCATCATCCCGGCACCACGCCTTCCCTCATTCACTTACCAAAGGGCAGGTAGTGGAGGTGGCTCGATCTTATAAGTATTTGGGCATTGAGTTTTCTACTACCACACACTTTGGGATGCATCCATCGGAGTTACGGGTCACTGCAGGCCGGAAAGCCCGTATGCAATGCAAAACAACATCACAAGGCGAGTATGCATGGGGTCACCGGGCACACTTGTTTAGGGCCTTGGTTGAACCGGTCCTCCTCTATGGGGCAGAAGTGTGGGGGCAGTGATATCCCTCACCACTTGGAACGATCTAGAGCAGTCTGTAAGGCCTTCTTGGCCCGCACGGGAGTGAAATCCACGGTCCCATATCAGATCTTGCTCAGGAGATGGGCTTCCTTCCATTTCGGAGGGTCGCTACTGAACGTCACATTATTTACTTCCGAAGGTGGTGGCTATGGATGAAGCCGGCTGCCCAACCTTGCTTTGGCAATGGCGATGGGCCCTTGGCGACTCAAAGCCGGGCTGGAAAGACAAGCAAGCCCAGTGGTTCTCGCTATGGAATGTGCAGGCACACGATGTGGACCGCATACACCAAAGGAACTTATTTTGCCTTGAAGCAAAGATTGGATGCTTGCTTCATGGCCAAGCTTTGGGATGCAGAGGCCCCCTGCATCACATGTCAAGGTGGCAAATTATTGACAGCAGTTAATCCCATGCTCACGAGGGGCCCACACCACTACCGTGCACCCATCTACCCATGAAAAAGCGCAGGTGATTGCTTCCATTCGCGACAGTGCACACCACCTCCGCATTGAGACGGGGAGATGGATTCGGGGGCAGCGTGAGGACAGAGTCTGCCACGCCGTCAGCGAGCGCCATTGAGGATGAAAGTCACGCCCTCGGGCCTGTCCGTGTCTGAGCATATCCGGGCTTCGGTATGCTCGGTTAGTTGTGCCCCATCGGGCCTTGCATGAGCATCGAGCCACGGCCTCTGTAGGGCTGTTGGGATCGTTACCTCCTAGGGAGGTAATGGATCTGTGGGACTCGGTTATGCCCCACCGTCCAGACATTAACCTCACCATTTGTACTTGTGATTATGTATATAAGCGTGCGGTATGTCGGCATCCTTATTGCTACTAAGTTTTTCCCTAAAACCTTTGGGAGGGGTTTTTAATCACGGTAGTATCGCGCTTTCTTTCTCTCTTTGTACTTGGGTCCCATAGGCCAGTTGGTCTCCGTGGACGATAAAATCATATTCTATTCTATTCTATTCTATTCCATCAGACGTGCTGATCTCCTAAGTTCAACAACAAGTATAACAGGCATTGCACCCGATTCTGCAACAATTTATTTTTTCTTGAGTCGTGCTAATCTCCTAGATTCAACAACAGGAGGTATAGCAGGCGCTACAATAGGTGCTGTAACATGTGCTGGATCAGGTGCTACAGTACCTTCATGTCTCATGGACTCTCCTTGAAAGGAACCAACCTGCTCAAAGACCAAAGGGCTAGTGGGATTGGGATCATCCCCTTCCACTACTTAAGGCAAATGTGAGTTCACTGGAGAAACCACTAGAGAGGGAGAGAAAGGTCTACCAACAGCAGCTATCAGATCTCCAACATCTAAACTGCTATCATTGTGTACTGCAGGAGAATCACTTGAAGATATACCATCATACACAGCATCTTCAACGAATTGGACTGACTTGCTTACAATGACCTGCTTGTTGGAAGGATCATATAATTTGTAACCTTTCTGATTTTCTGGATACCCAATAAAGATGGCTTTAACAGCCCTGTCATGCAACTTCCCATAATTTTTTAGCTTCTCAGCAGGTATGGAAGCATAACAAACGCTCAAACACCCTCAAATGAGATACATCTGGTTTCATTCTCCAAAATGCTTCATAAGGAGTCACATTCTGAACTACCTTAGTAGGTGACCTATTTGCCAAATATGCTACTGTCACTATTGCCTCTCCCCAAAAAGTTTCTGACAGTTGCTTGTGACTCATCATAGATCTCAATAAATCAAGCAAAAATCTATTCCTCCTTTCAACTACACCATTTTATGGATGAGCATAAGGAATGATTAACTATCTTTCAATCCTTCTTCCACGAGAAACTCATCAAAGGCATTAGAAATATATTCATCTCCATTGTCACTTCTCAATTTCTTGATTACTAACCCTGTCTGCTTTTCGGCTGCTGCTTTGAAGGCCTTGAACTTGCCAAGCACCTCAAATTTGCAGTGCAAAGTGTACAGCCAAGTGTACCTACTGAAATCATCAATAAGGGTCAAGAAATACCTCTTTCCACCTATTGAAACATCAGGCATATGGCACAAATCAGAATGCAGCAGCTCAAGAGGTTGAGTTGCTCAATGAGTAGCATGCCGTGGAAAAGGCAGTTGAGATTGCTTTATGAGATGGCATGTAGCACTCTCAAGCTTGAAACATTTCAGAGAGGAAATACCTGTAACCATCTTGTTCTTATACAAAGCGTGTACCGCAGTGCCTTTAACATGACCAAAAACAAGCATGCCACAGATGCTCAGCAGTCAAATCAGCATATACAAGATCATGTTCAGTCTTACGAACTGAACCATCAAAGATATACAAGCCATTCTGAAGCGTCCACTGTGCCATGAACTATAGACTTTTCAAGTCAATTCCTTCAACTGGATCCCTGTCCAGCAGATAGGCTTTGAGAACAATGTGATGGCCTGCCTTATCAAATTTAGCAGCAGACATAATATTAGACTGTAATCCGAAAGCAAACATGACATTTCTCACCTTACTAATTATATCACGTCCATGAGATTGAAAAGCTACAATCCCTTTTCTTGTGGTAGGAAGAGAATATCCATCACCCATCTTCACATCACCTCCAGATCGAGGTTCAAGTTCAAACACATCTGAATCTCCGGTAAGATGAACCATGGCTCCTAAGTCCAAACATTTCTTCTATGGGGTGATGGCTACTGTTGCAAGATTCAGATATTCAGCATCAAAAGTGGCACATGCAACAGCACTTGTCTCTCCCTCAGACTTGACTGTTGTGCTTCTCGTGTCATTACCCTTTGAGCTTTTCTTATCCTTCTTACAATCTGACTGTATTGACCCTTTTTAGTACAATTCCAGCACTTGAACTCCTTGGATTTCTTGCCATCAGCTTCACGTTTTCTAACTTTCTAAAGTCTTATCAGCAAGCTTTTTCTTGACGTTAGCCCGAGAAGTAGAAACAAAATTAGATGGCCCACTCTCCCATCCCTTTGCTTTTGTTGCAGTAGAATGGTTACTTTGCCTATATCAATCTTCTCCTTGGACCTGATCTTCGAAGAGATAACATGATATGAAGGAGGAAGACCAACCAAGATATCTTGAATCGGCTGTTTTTCGGGCACCACTCCACCAGCAGCCATGTAATCCAAGTGCCATTGCTTCAATTGAGTAAGGTACACTGTGACAAATTTGAAGTCACCTAGTTGGGCATGTCTCATTTTGTTCTAGATCAGCATTTGGGTAGCGATACCCTTGGTATCAAGAGACCTCTACAAATGAGACCATATCTCCTTAAACTCGAATTTCATGTCCAATTGTCTCTTCAACCAATATTTTGATAAGAGCACAAGCTTTTTGATTTATCCTGCCAGCATCTGCTGACTTGGTGCTGATAAAGCCTTCATCAAACACCGCTCCCATGTCACTAAATATCAAATAATTCACCATGAACTTCTTCTAAGCATGGTAATTATTATTAGTGAGCTTTGCATTCTGTGAGAACTTGAATGGATCGATGAATATCTTATGTTTTCAGCAGCCAAAAGAAATGTTTGAGAAAATAAATTCGTCACCAAATACCTGAATCTTGAATTTTGTCACCAAAAAAAGTCTTGAACAACTCGAATCCCATATCAGAACTCGCTGAAAAATCCAAATCTCTCTCCCAAAATACTTCCTCCAGGCTAAAAAGCAAGAATCTTCTCCAATGCTGTAAATGAGATTTTCCACCACTAAATCTCAGCCAAAGAACTTCTGAACACGACGACCAATCCAATTAGCACAAAGCCCGCAAGATCGAATCAAGAGATAGAATAGAATAACAACTCTATTGAGAAAAGCACTAGAAAATATAATCTCTACTCCTCAGCATTTTTCAGTACATAATGTACAATGAATATATATACAACTGGTGAGACTAAGAATAGTAGTCTACCGTTTAACCACCACCCACTAATTACGGCACGGATTTAGGGTCGGTGCTCAGTGCAGATAAAGTGCTGCCTTCTGTACGTTTCAACACCTCAGCACCCATGTGCTAAGTGCTGAACCACTTCTGTTTCAACACATTGTGCTTAGTCAGCATATTTATATTCCAACAGAGATTTCACGTACTATGCCATGCATGGCATATCATCATGTAACTGCTAACCTTACATCAGTCAACCCCATTGTGTTCAATGTGTGACCACACATTGACTAATGAGCAGATATTAACTACCAATCTAACCTTGGAGAAAGTACATAACTCAACCCTACTATGTGAAGCAGGTGATGATCAAAGAAACTCCTCCAAACTATCCATAAACAAAGCACAAAATCCTTCCAACAAAAACCAGGAAAAATCAAGTTTTATAGAGGGACAAAAATACAAATACAAATTATACATTTTGTTTGAAGTTGACAGCCAACACAGAACACCCCTGACTTTGTAGAAACATATCGCATTGCTAAAATTAAATAGAGCCTTTGAAGAAAAACAAAAATCCAAGCTCCTAAGGCGTATGGCACAACGGAGCAATAATCCTTTTTCTCTCTCTTATTCTCTACGTCTTTGTAAACATCACCTTACAGTGTATAACCGCACTGACACACCATTGATAAGAACAAAAGGTTACAACAAAGAAATACTACTTTGAAATCAATTTAAATATAAAAAATACATATTCGAGGGGCGGATAACTGAAAGGAATACAAGTGTAACAGCATAATTTCTAGGACCCATTACCCACAGAGCTATCATATATAAATATACTGCAACCACCTGCATTTTCTTTACATTTGGTGGCTTCAGGATATATAAGTTCAAGGAGACTTGAGGAAGCTTCCCTCAAAATACAACTTGCTTGACCCAAATCTTCAATATTGAGCAGCCACAGGCCATTATATATCAAGTACCTAATCTTTCTGTGTGTTGGCATATCAATCTTTTCTTCCATTGGCACGAATGCTTCTTTTTCCCTGAGCTTTTGCAAGAGATAAGCAATTGCCAGTACAATTTGCTCTCAAAAACTATCAGGAACTGTGACTGTGCCAAGGGATCCATCGTGGGAATAGAAGGGCCCGCGCTAGATAAGGAGTTGCATTCAATCTTAGCCAATCGAACCTAAGAAAGGAAAGAGTTTGTCTAGTGCCTAGGCCTATTTGCAAGCCGAAGTACGAGGATAGAAGCTTCTTCAAGTAGATACCTATCGCGCCACATATCCCCATGCCGGGCCTGCGACATTCTCAAAAAGACACAAATAATTATTTTTCTCAGCCGTCCGTTGACATAAATTAGCATCCAATGATGTAAAAGAAGGTCCGTGTCATATTTTAGGGCATGTGGATAGGCTAGGCTTTTAGATGATGTGACACTCGAGGTAGGGCTGTTGCGCTAAAAATACATATTCGAAGGCCGGATAACTGAAAGAAATACAAGTGTAACAGCACAATTTCCTGATCCATTACCCATAGAGCTATCATATATAAATATACTTTAACCACTTGCATTTTCTTTATATTTTAGCAGCTTCAGGATTTAAAACCCAGGATTACATATACAATTTCAAGGAGACTTGAGGCAAGCTTCCCTCAAAAAAGCAACCAAATTTTTTTAATATCCCCATAGGTGTTCATATCTCATCTGAAGATGCTTGGGAGGCAGTGATTAAGGGTTTGGAAAAGCACCTCTTTTGGTGGTCCACAACTAAGCTATCCATGGCCGGACGAATTGTTGTGGCAAAGCCAGCTCTTAGCAGCACATATATGTATATGACTTCACTCATGCTCGTGCCACAGTCAAAAGTACAGCTCATTATCAGGATTTTGCAGAACTTCATTTGGAGAGGGGAGACAGAGGAGGGTACTGATGTCAAAGTCAATTGGAAAGTGTGTGTTGCCACATTTTGGAGGCCTTGGGGGGATGACCAATATTCTTTTGCAGAGCAAAGTGATGATCTCCAAGTACATGGAGAATTTTGAATAATGTGGACGAGTCTCCAAGCTCTATTGCAGATGCGCATCTCTTTTAGATCTACATCTATTAGGCCACTCTTCGCTTGGGTACGATTTTAATCATCAACAACATACACTCATGCTTCTCATTTTCCCAAAGGGGTTGCTTATTCATGAGAGGAGACTTTACAATCCCTATGTTATTTTCACCAACTTGCATACACTTGTACTGCTGCGAGTTATTGGTCGATCCCTTTGGATGGTGGTCCTCTGGTATCTCCAGTCCATCCATTGGCTCAACGTTAGTGGAAAATGACAGGCGTGCATATGATTTTTGACCAATATAATACTCAGATGCAGTTGCTGACATAAAAAGAGTTTAGAGCTAAATTTCCTCCTCTTAAGGTGGGATCAATCTGTTTGGAAGAAAGTATCTTCAATTCTTCCTTTACTTGCTTATGTTTAATGCTAAAGGCCTTAGAATCTATGTCGCCATCCCAGCCAACACTAAGAGAGTAGCAATAAAGAGTGGGAAGTGCAATTTTCAATTTCCAGTAAAGCTTATCAACAATTGGAAGATAAGGAGAATGCTTCCCAATTTGAAAATGGAGGGATTAATGGCGCCATTCAATGGAAAAACCAAAGAGACTAATCTAAATCCATGGAATATGATAGCCATCGTAACCCAATGAGGATTGGTGCAACCTACCTAATCTTGGAGTAAGCATGTTGGCATGATGGATGCCATCAGTAAAGAAGTGTGAAGGTTTTGTAAATGTATAGTACAAGCAACAATAGTGAAAAAGGAGGAGCTTGAGATGTATCGTCAAAGATGGCACAACTTGAGCTCCGTCCTAACAGGGGAGAAGGAAGTGGAGAACATAATTGGCACCATATTCAACAAACAATAATAGGAAAAATCTGAAAGGGACACACCTTCTAGCTAGGAAAGAAAACCATTTATTCTGCAAGCCTATATGACTATTGCCACCTCTGAAAAACAATCACTAAATTATGCAATGGCTAATTAAGAATGACAGACATGTTCTAAATTACAAACATGGTATATAAGTCTGTGTGTTCTTTCATTAACCTGCCATGTAATATTGACTTTCGATTGAAAATAAGAATTCAAATTGTCGTAAATGGTAGTGAGGAGGAAAATCACATTTTTTGAATTGAGAGTCTAAATGTGCCCTAATGCTATCCCATAAATTATCACAATTTCCAAAGTAAATAAGTATGGTTCCTTGGCGCTCCACCTGTGCCTGAGGCTAGGGCGGCAACAAAGAGAGGAGACCGCCCTCCTCTCTCTCTGTCTGGCACTGCTACAACCACTCTTACAATTTTGAAATCATCCTTGAATGCTACTGGGGTTTGCCGGTGGTTTAGGAAGTTCTTTTCTCCAAAGATTTTACTGACTTTGTTTTGAAGCAGCTTCAAGGCAGTCTTTTTGGTTCGGGCTAGTAAGCCACTAAGGTGGTCTTTTACTCTCAATCTTTTCAACAGGAATGATGATTTTGCTACAGCAAATCACACTGAAAGGAGGTGGAGCAAGAATGAAGTGGGAATTAGAAAGAAAGTTGTTTTGGATTTTTGTAAGCAGTCTTTCCAGTTGGATCTTCTGATTAGATGGTTTTTTTCCCTCCTCTTGCTCTTTCTTGGTAACAGAAAGATTTAGGGATGTTTTCTTGGAAGGAGCCAGAGTAAGTTCTGGATCATAATTCTACAGTTTTAAAACAGGTTATAAGATTATTTGAGATTGCCGAGCTAGGGATCTGATTGTGTCCAGGAAGACGCTTCTATATCAAGACCAGATATCATGAACTAAACTTTAGAGGAGTGGGTGCATGTCTAACTTATTGCAGGTTGGCTGATTGACGCATCCCGACAATACATCACCTTCTAATCTCACATTTATTAGTAAAGTTGCAGAATTTGATTATAGTTTGAAGCACATTGGCTTCTCTAAGCAGTGGGGGCGATTGTTCAGGATACTCTGCATCTCTCTTCTCTTCACTTCTAATTTTGCAAGAGGTTTCTTGGAGCATTCAAGATTGTCTGCAGTTTGTGGAAAGTGGGAATCTGACTCATGTAGTATTTTATTTAACGGAGATGTTGATACTGTAGTATTAGTTAGAAAGAAGAAGAAGTTAAGAGAGACTCATGAGTACTATAACTGCAGGTATAACTCAAATCTGTGTGGGATCCTTTGTAGTTAAATTATATCTGATCCATGAGGGATTTTTGTATTGTAATTCTTCCAATATGATCAATACAAAAAGTTCTTACCTTAAAAAAAAAGTAAATAAGTACTATAAGGAATAAGAAGGGGATTTATAAGTTGCTAGGATATCTAGCTGGCAAGAACCTTTATCTCGGTCTTTAATGAGATAAATATCTCTTGACTAAAGTTGGAATGCTGACTTCAACAATGTATTAATGGCTATCTTTCCTATACATGTCTGCAAGCTCTGGGACATACATGTTTTGGACCATGTTAAGATCACACATATAAGTGTCATGCTTTGATACATGGTTAACAAGCTCATTTCCTTGCTTCTTTGTCCAGGTAGAAGCTAGTACCTACTACACGATCCCATCATTCGCAAATTGAATTGGATCGGTGGGAACTATCGCAATTGCCATGAGAGGCATGCCTATATGAATATTGCCAACTGTGTAATTAGAAACCATCATCTAACACTACTATTACACTCTATTCTATTCTATTCTATAATTCCAGAACTCCTCACTACATCGTTTTGCATGATTTGGCTTTATACATTATTTAGGCCACAACGGAATCATCTTTAAGCGTTGAACCAACATTGAGAAGAAGAAGAAGCAAATTTTACGTCATGCCACTTGGCAGCATCCCTTATGACATATGACGCATACACCACTCTAACATTGCTTAGTTGTGTGAGTGTTGAGTCCTGCCGCCAACCACCTTATATTGAATGCAACTCTTGGCGGCCTCAAACTTGAGACATTTTTGTTCTAGGATTAGTGTGTTACACTAGACAAGTGTGTAATTCTGATTCCAATGGTAATAAGTGTACTAACTCAGTTATATATAGGCAGCATGACCAAATGTTTTCATGGAGTAATTTTTTTTTTTAATTATTATTACAAACATGCCGAGGGCTTTGACGCTTTCAATCATCCTGTATTGGCATTTACTAAAAAGTACATAGACGACTTAATTCACTTCTCAATATGGCAAATGATCACAACAAAAATGTCTGTTAAAAAGCTATATAAAAGTGCTTCAAGGTTTTTGATTTTATCTAAAAAATACTCTAGAATCGAGAGTGATAAGCAAAATTGAGTTTCCAGTGCATGACGAGCATAGGAGAAGGACGCACTATACAAACATTGTGCCAAAAACACCTAATGAAAAACTTTAATATATATGGTGGGAGAGATCATGGAAAATGAATAAAATGTAGTAAAACTAGGAATACAATAAAATCTTACTTTCAGCAAAGGCTTAGACAATATACATACCATATTTTATAAAAATATGCAATGGGTCAAACTTGACCGAGATACATTACAATTTTAGAGAATATTGTTTTTCCTTCCCACCTCAAATTCTAGAATATTATTTTATAAACCAGAATATACATTTGTCCAACATTTATAAGCACAAAGATTAGTGTTTTTTAATTGTTTTGACCTCTCTCAATGCAAGTTCTCTAGAATATAAGCTTTTAGTATAAAACTCATGTAGTATATTTGTTAATGGAAAGTACGACATCTTAATTGATACACATGATGTAGAGCAATATCGTCACGCTTGTAACATTTGTTAATGGAAAGAATGGCATCTTAATTGAGAGACATCACGCTTGTAACATTTGAACATGTACAACACATGGGATGATGGTCTTTACCCTGCTTTTGTATTGTCTACTACAACATTATGTTCTATTATGTTATTTATCAAGCATTGTCGGGTTATGTCAAATGACAAATCATCATGTAAGAAGCATAAGTTCAATGTCTTATATATTTACGAAGAGGATTGCTCCTCTTAAATGCACATATGATGTGCCATTTAAAGGATGTCTAGAAATGGTAAGAACTCAATTCACTTGACGACTTTCTATTTCTTGTAAGATGAAAACAAATTGGTAAGGAAAAAACACTTGCAGATTGATAGAAAGGAATAGTATTACCTAACTACAATACTAATGGTCACTCTCCCATTCCTTTTGGTTGTGTTATGCCAAAGAAAAACAAAACAAAATGTGAGCAATCATTTAGATGGTACTAAATGGCATCAACACAATTTTTGATGGCATCAAAAGTAAAGAATGAAGCACATTAGTTAGAACTCTCAACTTGGTGGGAATTTCAGTCTTGTCGTAAATGACCTGGACTTGGCATCAAAAGTGAGGAACAAAGCACGCTAGTTAGAACTTCCAACTTGTGGGAATTTCAGTATTGTTGTAAATGACCTGGACCTGGCATCAAAAGTGAGGAATGAAGCACGTTAGTTAGAACTCTCAACTTGGTGGGAATTTCACCATTGTTGTAAATGACCTGGACCTGGTGAGAGTAGTTTACAAATAGTGTATGCTTAGTACAAATAGTTTTGGTGTTCTTGAAGTCTTAATGGCACAGGACAAATGTGATGAGCAAGTCATTTGATGGCGCAAAACAACAAGCAACAAGTTGCCCAATGGAATCATGGAGTATCAGATAGGGAATAGAATTGAATAGAATTGATGGGAAGATGGAGAACGAATACTGACCTTCAAAAAAAAAAAAAGGGGAGAGAGATGGAGAACAAGCAGATAAGGAACCTAGGGTCAGCAAGAGAGGAATGTTTAACGCCATCCGTTTCTCATCTCTTTATCTTCAAACAACATATGCAGAAGAGGGAATGCATGGAATCATAACAACCCAATCTAAGGGAGACAAAAAATAAAAGTTGAGCTCAAATTGGATTCGCAAATCTTCAATTGAATAAATATTAAATGAATTGACAACTCAAGCATGACAACTAGGCATCGAATCTTGATTTTGCATTCATCATAAAAAATGCCACTCTTTATTTATACTGATGGGGTTATTGAGAGAAAAAAACCTCTGGTTTGCCAGATTTTACATTATTTTTACAAAATTTTGATCGAAAATTTATCACCATCTACTTGAGAAATCAGATTTCTCCAAGTTAAAAAGGAAATTTTGGGGAGGAACCCCCCAATTTATTGGGTTCTATACTATAGAGCCAAAAAAAGAAAAAAAAAACCATTAAAACCATTGGGGTCCTTAGAATGGAAAGTGGGGGGGTAAAATCTACCCATTGAAATAAAGGAGATCCTAAAGCTGACAAGTGGAGGGGGCAGATGCAATAAAAGATTTGGGTAAAGGCGACAAAGGGTTTTTTTGTTGTGTAGCGCATAGAAAAGGCGGCAATGGCCCGAAGCTACGGCTATGGCGTTTTCCAATGCCGGATTTGTCAGTGCGGCATTAGAATCAACACTATTTTAACGCCGGTGTCGTCTCGCCTCGTCACAGACTGTCAGGCCATGAAATGTACGTCTGCTAATTCCTCTTCTGGAAAAGCTCTGCTGCTCCTATTAATGTAATGAGGATTTATCAGGCACAGGTATGTTTTGATGCATGTGGAGCTGCGCTTTTTATTGTTTTACATGTGCGAGATGCCGGAAAAGTCCGGCTGGCTATGGCTGGCTCAAGTACCGCGGATTTGGTAGATGTCTGATGTGCGGAGTAAATTTTCTTTTGTGTTGTTAGGTTGGTTGGTGCGATACTCTGAAGTACACTGTAGAATTGCCGGAGTAAAAGCTTCTTTGTCCCTGGCTGTTTGCAGGTCCCGATATCACCTAAGCCCCCTATCTGGCTTCTTACAGGTCTCGATATCCGCCACCTTTTTTGCCCTGGGCTGTTTGCAGGTCCCGATATCAGCCATGCCCCTTTCCTTGCTTCTTTTAGGTCCCGTTATCAGCCAGTCTTTTTCGTTAATGGCGTCAATGGGCTAAGTTGGAACACGTGATGCTGAAGAATTCCCACGAGGTGCCCTTTTTTTCCTATTTATTTATTTTTATTATGATTGGAAGTACTCTAAATATTGTGCATTACGCTAGTATTATATGTAGGGTTTGATGGATTCTTCTGTTTAGAAACACTTGGAAGTGGATCGAGATTGTTTGTAAGCAAAATGAGAATAAAATTCATTGGGGTGATTGAACACGACAAATCACCACTTTTAAGACTATTGTCATGCTTTGCTCTTATGATTGTCTTTGGAACTGCCGAATCCACGCTTGTAAGTTTTTTGCATTCTCGGTGGTTGTTGAGGCTATTATTACCCAAAGTGGACTTCTTATACAGAATCAACACACTAAATCAACTATACGCGAAATCAACTATACGGAGGATTGCTATATAGAAACAACATAAGTGAATAAATTAGTTTGAGGGAAAGTATTGGTACAACAACCCTTATGCATCTCACCTAGGGTTTAGGCTGCGATACTCAACTATTGATCACATCTTTACACTGCAGACCTTGATTGAGGACATCAGGAACCGACGGTAATCAGGAACCAACGGTGAGACATGTATTGCTGTTTTGTGGACTTCGCAAAAGCTTTTAACACGGTGCCTGGGGAAAAGTTGTGGGCAAGATTGCAAGACTTAGGGGTCCTTGCAGATTTGCAAAATGTGCTATACAGACTGTAAGATATATGTTCAAGCCGATTGCATCTGACAAGCTAGCCACTCAGTAGTATTGGGGTCCTCCAAGGATGCCCTCTGTCCCTACATTGTTTGAACTGTACATTGACTAGTTGAAGAGCTGGCTTGCTGAAAATGGGGGCGACGGAGCTCACCTCTTGCACCAGATTATCAGGCAGCTCATATATGCTGATGATGTGGACCCCCTTGCTTACACTCCAGCCGACATGCAACGCCATCTCAATGCTCTGGACATATTATGCCAGTCGACTGCCATGCGAGTCAACCTGGCCAAGAATAAGCTGGTCCTCATATCATTTTCACGTCGGCCACGGGTCCCCTCTTCAGTTACCGAGGGTAAAATGTGGAATTGACATTCAACTACCGATATTTGGGAGTGGCGTTCCCCCTCTAGTGTGCATTGGGATGCTTACATCCGTCTACGGGCGGCAGCAGGTTGGAAAGCATTGTATGCCATGCAGAATAACAATCACAGAGCAGAGTTATATGACCGGGCCCATCAGTTGCACCTGTTCAGGGTCTTAGTAGAGCATGTCCTTTTATATGGAGTCGAGGTCTAGGGCCTCGTGGTGTCCCTCGCTACCTGGAATGATTTGGAGCAGGTACAGAAAGCCTTCTTGGCCTGAGCACTGGGGGTGAAGCCCACGGTTCCATATCAAATCCTGCTACAGGACACAGGTTTCTTATCTCTTTAGAGGGTAACCCCGAATCAGCGCATTGTTTACTTTCAAAAGGTAGTCACTATGGACGATGCTCGCCTCCCTAGTCTGGCTTATGTCATCGCAATAGGACCACGATGCCTCAAGGCCTGTTGGAAGGAAAAACGAACTTAGTGGCTCCCCAGATGGAATGTGCAGGAGCACAGGTGTATACAGGTGCAAACAGAGGCAGATCGCCACAGCTTGAGACAGTACCTTGATGACTGCTTCCTCAGCAAGCTCTAGATGCCGGCGCTTTTGAACAGGTCAAGATAACACATTACCAGTGCCATGTGAATCCCTCATGAGTGGGGTCCGCAATGTTACATGCATACCCATCTGCCTATGAAAAAAACGCAAACTCATTGCCTCAATCCTCACAGGAAACAACAAACTCTGACCTTATAGTTCCATTTGGAGAAATAAGGACCTTCAATTGTGATCCTAGAAATAGATATATGCAATCTAAATCTAGGCATTGATACGGATAAACAAGAAAAAAATAAAGATCTGCCATTCCAGACATTCAACTTGAACTACTATGGTCATCATTTGAAATGTTAATATTAAGCATTAGAATCATTCAAGCTACAAACATAAGTCACCGATTCAATACATTGTGATATTTAGCCAAACTAAGCAGCTATAGTTATTTAGAACAAGGATTACAAGATAAAGACACCATTTAAGAAATTAATAGCCACAACTTTTTGAAAAAAGGAAAATGTATTAACAAAACTTAGCTCATAATTTAGCATTGACTTTTTGTCGTCTGATTGAGACATGTCAAACCTTTGACTGTTTTCAGAAAGCTTATAGATAATACGCATTGAATACAACTAGCATAATCAATATATTGCAAGAATATTAACCCAATTTGAAGAACCAATTTTAACATAAGCTATTTTGACAACAAGTTAAGAGATCTCGATCTGTTGACCATTTATGAGAAATATTTATGTAATGGTCCCAGTTGAAGAAAGGCCCATAAAAAATGAAATGGTAGGACCAATAGGACAAAGATATTGAAATAGAAGCATAGTTTGAAGAGTCGAGTTCATCCATTGGAAAAGTTAAAGGATATCACCAAGTACGTTGCAAATCCCGCTTGAACAAAATCTTTTGCACGAGCTCAAACTTAAAATCAAATTGTGGAGGGATAAGTTTGGTTACCTGCAGTAGAACCAAATGCAAGTTAGCCTGAGAAGGGTAAATGCATAAGCCACAAACAGGTAACAATGAACTCATCCGCCCTTCACCATAAAATAAACACGTATAATCATAATAATAAAGCCATGTAGTTAAGAAACTGAATTATGAAATTAATGCAACAGAAATAGATCCCATAGCAAAGAAGCAAATGATGATTATAAGAGGTGGAGTGATGATGCAAGTTGATAGTGACTAGAGATCTACACTAGCCATATAAGACATGTAAGTTTATAAAATACCACTTAAACAGATTAGCAGATGATCAGTAAGTGAACTTTATGCGTGGGCTGTTAACATAAAATTGTGCAAGGCAGATATGTATGAAACTAGAATATCTACACAATAACCATTGACTGCAGAATAAGTGCATTTACTGGCCTATTGATTCGCTTGAGACATTGATTCAAATGTTTTCTAGCTAATATCAGCTTCTCCACTAAGTATAACTAGTCTAGGAGCACAGAATGAATAATTCCATCTAGCTTCAAATGTCTATCTTTAGAGAGTTAAACTCACATCACAGTATATAAACTTCTAAGGCGGAGTCTGTCTTGAATCTATATTACAGTTAAGAAAGAGAAAGCAGCAAAAACCTTAAGACTAGTTTATCCAAAGTACTGATCTAAGTTAAGGAGAAAGACTCAGCATAAGCAGAGCATAAGCAGATCTATAAGATTATGGAAAGCTAAAGTAGCCACCCTGTCAATGAAATCAAGACTAGATATGTCAGAAGAAGACTATTCTAAGGATAAGAATTTGGTTTGACATGTTCCATGCCTGGTTGATTTGTTCTTCTATGGCTGTGGCTGATTTTGCAAAAATAGCATTGGGCAGGTCTCCTCCCTCATCAGGAATGACAATTTCTTTGCTGGCAATCCCTTGTTCATTCTAAGCAGAGCTCTTTCATTTTGCTCTCATCGTAGTGTAAATGGAGCTCATCAGGTCGCAACTAGATTTTGTCCATAGACCCTAATCATAGAAAAAATAACCGATCTGTTCTGTTTGCTTGTAATTGAACTGAGATACTAGGAATATTCGAAAAAGGGATTAGCACAAAAAATATTTGTAGGTTAATTTGCAATGATTAAAT
This sequence comes from Isoetes taiwanensis, assembly GCA_021234155.1. Lineage (NCBI taxonomy): Eukaryota > Viridiplantae > Streptophyta > Lycopodiopsida > Isoetales > Isoetaceae > Isoetes > Isoetes taiwanensis. Next base: position 183,101 of record JAJEKV010000020.1, read on the forward strand.
GGATCAGTTAAGGGTTAACAAAGGTTACCGATGTTTTTTAGCTTTAGTTGTATAGGATATAGCAAGATTAGGGACAAACTCATATGGAGTCTAGGAAGCTTATACATACGGCAGTGGGGGCTTAGATCAGAAATCTAGACGTAATATGAGTTGTTTGGTAAGCATATTGACCATCAATTATGGTTAAGTGCGCAAACTTAGACATTGCCTTTGCTATATTATTTTATGTCAAAAGAAATCATAAAATTCAAACCGGTCATCTGGATACAACCCATCTTTATATGCTGGGTCTGCATTATTGCCCAGAATTTGTGTTTGTATCAGATGAAATCCCTAGAACATAATCAGGTCTTTATGTTCTAAGCCAAGACTTGGTATACTAAGACCTTATATATTACGAAAACCATGAATCAATTCCAATTAAACTCAATGTATTAACCTTTTCCATAAAGTATTTACAGTAATATTTCTGATTACATGATCTACAAAAATTATTCAGTTATTTTAGTAAAATAAATAACTACATAATTCAAGAAATCTGTTACCTCTACACAACTATTAAAATAACTTACAGTAGATCCAAAAGTGCCTAAGAAGCACTAGTTTCAGAATGTTTACCATGTCCAAAGATACCATTAACAAGTGTTTTAGTACAACAGGTGTAATCATTTCATAAACCCAAATTCCGTGTCCAAATTGAACTTGAATACTGAGTATAGAGCAAAGAAACACGTTACCTGCATCCACAAACAAAAAACAAGCATAAGAATGGTTGTAATATGAGGGATAGCAGATGTCATGAGTTTCTTTGAGGTTATCCCCCTTCACTGTAACAATATTCAGGCATGACGCCAAATGAAAGAATCTTTGTTATTAGACTAGCCAGTTTAGTATGTGAAACAAATTTTAAGTTACATCCATCCTAGTCTATGGATGCTTTTGCATCAGATCTAAGTCTATCACATCGACTACCTCGGTGTATCTCTTCCCAATGCATGTACTATTGTTGTTGGGTTTGTTGTCATAAGAAACGACTATTAGAAGCCAATCCGAGCCTATATTATTTCTTGTTGTCATAAGAGGTCGTTATATTCCTAATTCTTATGCCATAAATCAGAGATAATTTAGCACCCTATTGACTCCTTTTTGGTTACACACTTTAGATCTAGACAAAATTCTATCAACTGCTCAGATTAAGAAGAAGCATGTGTATTTCAGAAAAACTCTTCAAATCTTAAGAACTATAACCTTCCAAACCTTTAAAGTGCACCCAATGGTGGTGGAACTTTCTGGAGGTGCTGCATTCTTAGAACCATTTGCAGCATTGTTGTTGAATACCAGATCTTCCTTATACCTTATGTTCGAATCCTTATCATTTGCAACAGTTGCATTCTGCATTTCTTTACTGATGGAGATGTCTAGGGGCTTAGATTCATTCTGCTTCCCATCATCTGCATCCTTGGTATCATCCTTTCCCACATTTAATGCTGGAACCACAGCCAAAATGTGGTATTGATATATCTTTTTTCCACCTCTTCCCTTCAATTTTTCCTTTGCCAGCATCTTTTTCATGGCAGTATTTAGATCTCCTTTCTTTCTATCCATTGCTACTATGGCATAAGCAAGCCCAAACCTCCGGCCACACTCTACTCTTGTAAGCCTACTCTTCACTTTCATGCAAAATACTCCTGATTTATATGTGAAATGCCAGTACCTAATACCGAATGTTCTAAGGGGGCCGTTATCATACCTTAGCATGCATGCTATCTTGAGGTCGCTGTCAGTCGATGTCATCTCTTCAGGCCTTCGTTTCCATGATTTCGTTCCTCAGGGTAGAAACGTTGCCCTAAAATCCTTTATCCTTTTGACGTTAGTAAAAAATGTTTCTAACCTAACCATTATCCTGTATTATTTAATTTTGCATTTCTTGCCAGTGTTCTGGCCTTGCCTCAACCCGAAAGTTGTATGGCAAATTTTATCAATACTCCGTACCTTTGTAACATGTAAGTGTTCACTGCATCTAACCACACCTATTACATCTAATTTTTTTAGGAAGTTTGAAGTTTTATATATTTTTTCAGATTTCATTGCCCTGTGTTGCTTGAGTCTATATATCCACTCCTTATTTAAATCAGGGCAAACTGAACCCACATAAGTAAATTCTTTATCTAGGCCTTCTTCATATGGCCTCCCAAAGTACATTTAAGGAAAATAAAGGACATTAGCCCGACAATGCTGGGCACACGTTTACTAGTCTATATTATTAAGTTTTTAGGCATTTTGTAAGAAACTATCCGCGGCCTCTTTTTTTTGTCGGTTTTCATTTTCTGACCACTTTTTTTGCTCCAAAATCTTCTTGCCTATACATCCCTTAACGGAGTTTCGAACGCGAAGAAGGTTCCCAAGGTGTTGGAGCCAGAAAAGAGGCCTAGGGTTAAGGTTTAGGCCTATATAAGTTAAGGTCCACATGTCATGCCATGTGGCTCCGATGTCAATGCATAACCAATATAGTGAATCAACACCACCTTGCATCTTACTTTGGTTTCAATCTGCGGGGGTTTTTTAACCCGGACAGTAATAAGTTTGCTGCGCTCCTTCTGGGTCCCATAGGCCGATTGGTCTCAGTGGACGATAAAAAACTATACTATACTATACTATACTATACTATACTTAAAACCAATGTCATAACATATTGTTTCAACTCTGAAATAAAAATTATAGATAGATAGATAGATAGATAGTATTTTAACGTCACGCCACTAGGCAGCATCCAACTGGACATGTGACCACACACCACACTACATTGCTTTGTTGGGCCCTGCCCCCAACCACTTTACATTGCGTCTGTGGGTTTTGACACCCAACAGTTCAGAGTGCGATTCTGGGCGGTCTCGAACTCGAGACCTATAGTTGCTAGACCTAGTGTATTACCACTAGACTAAATGCCCAGAATACAAGCTCCCAATGTAAGCCCTGCAATGTAATATGTAATACAATATTAGCCATGTTTCCAATCTAAGCTCAGATATATTATGCAACACTATTTAATATGAAGTAGCGAGGTTCCTTTTAAGTGTTGCTTCATTGCGGCCCAAAAAATATACATGCTCTCAACTTATGCCCAACAACGATGGGCACCATTACTAGTTAATTATAATTATGATTATCATCATCAATTACTTACACCTACACAACATCCTTACACAATTCCAAAGGCCCCAAAAGGGCCGAACAAATTTTTAGTTAACACAAACCATTACATCCAACACTATTAAATTAAATTCCCATTGAAACCCCCTTTGGTCTGGGTGCATATTCGCATAGGTGGTGACTCTGAGCATCGAGAGCTTTCAATGATATGTATCACTGTAGAGTTTATTAGCAGGCTTATCACTGCTACGATTTTTCCCTCAAAAACTCTTTGGGGCAGGGGTTTTTTAATCCTGGACAGTAACATATCTGATGTGCTCTCTCTTTACTTGGGTCCCATGGGCCTATTGATCTCCATGGATGATAAAAAAAAATCAATTTTTAGATCGCTTTCCTCCACCGCCACCACCAATGGAAATTGATGATCACGAGGAGTTCGAGGTTCGAGAGATTTTGGACTCCAGGTTTCTTCATCGGCAACTGTATTATTTTGTCAATTAAGAAGATTACTCACCAAGTGATAGAACCTGGAAGCCTGCCGAGAATCTGACTAATGCTTCTGATAAAATTGCAGAGTTTCACCGACGTTACCTAGATAAGCCAACAATCAAAAAATTATAACAAATTAAAATGCAGAAACAAGACTATAATTCCAGTGGACAAAAGGGTCCAATTGAGCACAACCACATGCCTATGCATAGGAATGAATCTGAAGGCAGACTTCCCGAATCAATACTTTCTTCTCTTGATCAAAAGAAGACTCCAATTCTCTTTATGGCTTGTTACTAGAATTAGACTGATTTCATTGAGAAACTCAACTACACAAACTCAAACTCCACATTAAACAAACAAACTATGCAAGTCAAACCACAAACTCAATCCAAATTCAAACTCCTTAAACAAACAAACTACACAAACTCAAACTCTAATTCTCTTTGTGCCTTGTTACTAGAATTAGATTGATTTTCATTGTGGTTTTTCACAGTTAGATTGCTTCTACAATCCACATGAATAACCATCTAATTGGAGAGGACAAGGGCTGAGATGGCAACACTGCAAATTCTCTTTGACTTGGGCTGCATGTGGGCAAAGCTTGGCCTTCTATTAGCCTGTTATAAGAGAGGAAAGCCAATTCCTGCATTGATCAAAATAACTGTACATTTGAATTTACAAATTGATCACTTGCCTGCTTAGAGGTTCCAATCTACCACCTATTGCACCCCTGCAGCTGCTTCTTTTGTCGTTTTTGCATCACGCATTTGATGTCTATAATTTTTTGCATATAATACTCCTTCTCCCTCGATGATTTGCAGGTTTTCTCGAACTCTTTCCATTTGCTATATGACTGTTGTAGCCTGCAATCGACCTTTTCGACGTTCAATTTAATGGACTCTCCTTCCATTTTGTCATCACCCGTGAGGAATTTATAATGATAAATGATAAACGATAAACAATTCAGATACTTTATTCAAGACTCAATCCACAATCTACATTCCACACTCTATACTTCAGGTCCAATCTATAAAATATAATCGCAAAACACAAAGTATAAATCCTTAACCACAATTTAACCTTCACAAATGTAAAACCACAAACCATAGTATAAAATTCACTCAATCTACAAACCAAAACACCCCAACTCATAAATCAAATCTGATATGGGGGCATGCTAGGGGGAGTGGTCCAGAAGAAAAGACTAAGGCAATGGGGCATTTGGAGATATTTTAATCAACCATTAAAGGAAAGGGAGATATTTTTAAAGATAAGGAAAATACCTTATCTAAGAGAAGACGTCAAAATAGGTTTTGAAGCAACTATTTTTAGTTATCAAAAGGCATGGAGCGGGAGATGATCGAGATGGAACCGAAATAGTGATGGCAGCACCTTTTTCTCCGACAAAAAGGAACAATTGGGCTATAACAGGAGACAACGGCCAATAGCAGATACAGCAAGATTTCAAACCTGGTTCCGGCTTCTGCAACAAATCCGGCACTCTGATAATACATGTTCTTAATTCCGGCAGCAGCAACTTGGTCTTTGGTTGCTTCTTCTCAAATCCGACCTGTTTCTCTCTGATTGAGCCGAGGATCTTGCAAGCGGGGCTTCTGAGTTTGCTTTGATTGCTGGTTTCCTGATAAGCCTGAGATTGAATCAAATTCTCTTCCTTGGTGATTATGATTGCGCCCATCCAAGCCCATAACTGTTGTAAGATTGGATTGATCATATGTATTGTACTAGAGTTAACATTTTGGAAGAATTTGGCACTCATAGACACTGGGCCAACATGTTTTGCAACCAGCTACAATTGTTTAGAGAGATTAATAAAATGTCATGATTGGGTCATTAGCATGCTCAACCATAGTTCTTCAAGTGGAGATAGAGTAGACTGGAAGTAAAGGGGCCAAGGTTCGCCAAGAAGCTCAAGAACTTAGGGACTTGGTTGCGTGTGAATCATTTTGGAAATGAGTGGAAATGTTGTGAAATGTATGAGCTCCATCTATTATGCCCTGAGGAGACTCGATTCTAGTACTGCAATTGCTGGCAAGATATGAAGATATTGTCATTTCATGCAAGCTTCGTTACAACACATCAGTCTTGAACAACCATTTGACAACACCAGACGAAATGAGCTGTTGGCTGATGCCATAACTCGTTGAGCCAAATTCTCAAACGTACACGCTAACTATGACATGGATCAACATGTAGACAAGAGATGACATGCTTAGTAGCCAACACACTATTTATAAAGCAAGCGTTTGCACCACACCTATCTCTTATGGTCCTATCTCTGTCGGCTACACTCTTCTGCAGACTCCTTGCTGCTAGAAGATATCCCCTTACTTCCTCCACCAGCTGCAGATAGCATCTGCTGAGAGACTTCAACTTTGGACACTGAATTGTGCCACGTATCTGGGGTCAAGCATTGATATCCATAATTAATCATGAAAGGGGACATTTGGGACGATTCTTGTTTGGTGCTGTTATAGGAAAATTCCACCAAGTGAATGAAATCATCCCACTTGGATTGCTTGTTCCAGACATAGTTTCTCAGCATGTCTTCTATGATTCGATTCGTTTGCTCCGTTTGGCCATCCGTCTGAGGATGATATGCTGTACTCATGGAGAGCTTCGTCTGAATCGTGCTGAACAAGTCTTGACAGAATGCGCTCATGAACTTTGAATCTCTATCCGAAATTATTTCTCTTGGCATCCCTTGGAGTCGAAAAATCTCCTTAATGAACAATACGGCGGTATCTAATGCCGTATCTGTGGTCCTACAAGGCACGAAGTGTGCCATCTTGGACAATTTGTCTACTACCACCATCAAAGCACCTTTGTCTCTTATAGTTCTTGGGAGCCCCGTGATAAAGTCCATGCTAATCACTTCCCATTTCGCATTCGGCACAGGTAATGGCTCTAAAACTCCAGGAATTCGGAGTTGCTCCACCTTCGTCTACTGACATAGCTGGCACTCTCGAATATACTTAGCTATTTGCTTCTTCATGCCGAGCCAGAAGTAATTACTTCTGATCTTAAAATATGTCTTCATGAACCCTGCATACCCGGCTATTGGGCTATTGTGTGTGTCATGGAGTATCAACTTCCTAACTCCTGATGACTCTGGCACACACAATTTATTTTTGTGGTACAGTAGGTTACCCTCCTTCTTAAAATGTTTGAAGGTTTCCCTCTCTTTGTCTGTTCTTGCCTCCCTGGAGAGGCTTGCCCACACTTCTTTAAAGTCGCCATCTGATGGCAATGTTTCCTCAATCCTCTTGCCATACTCACTAGTGAGTGTCGATATGGCATTGTAGTGGACTTTTGTCTCTAAAGTTCTTCTAGAGAGCGCATCCGCAACTACATTCAACTTGCCGGGCTTGTAGACTATCCCAAAGTCGTACTCTTCGAGGAATTCCATCCACCTCCTTTGACTTAGATTTAGGAGTGGTTGCGTAAAGATATATTAGAGGCTTTTAGATTGCATGCATTTTTCTTTGAGTCTTCTCTGTTGACTTGGTGTGAGGCTTGAAGACATGATCCCATGTTGTAAGAAATTTCTGATGGACTGCTGCCAACCTCCCTGAGCTTGATCTTCTTGAATCTCTTTCAAATGTGCCACTGCAAGTGAAGTGTCAGCAATATCTAACTCATTCTCATGATAAAAAAATATGTAGCGCAAGTAAAGGCTTGGATTTCTCACTAGATGTAACTCTTTCACAGAAATATCATAAAAGCAGCTTAGCTAACGTTTGCATTTGCGTTGCATTTTGGTAGAGGTCAAGGGCCCCCTCCTTAACCCCCTCCTATTATTCTGCCTTCAAATAAAACCCTTTTTATGTCCCCTTTCCTTCCATATAACTTGCTCCTCCCTGTCCCTCGAATCTGCCTTCAAATTTTTCCCCACATTTCCTCCCTCCGGATCTCTCCTGCTCTGCTCTCAAAATCTTCTACTTTCTCTCCATTCCTGAGTTAGGCTTATGGCTATGGAGTCCCGCCTTGTTTTTGATGATACATGGTGGTTTTTTTTCGCCCCATTTGTCTCATTTGCCTTGATGGATTCTACCCTTCTTTCCCAGTTCATCATCCGCTCTTCTATCTTGATCTCCAGTTTTTTCCTCACTGCTCTTATCAAATGGGCTTCTCCCTCTGACTGTGCATGGAGTTCGGATCACCGCTGCAGTATCCCCACCTATTATTGGTAGCCTGTTTTAGATGCATGGATTAGCGTATCAAAAATTAGCCCAGATGGTGAAGGATCATAATGCAAAATCTCCCATGGATTTTAGTCTTGGCTGTAGCAGAGTTGTGATTGCCAGCAAGCCCAAAACAGCCTGCTAGCCTCTAAATAGTCCTAATTTCGCTAATCGATGTTGACCCTCAACCTGGCTAGAGGGTCAAACACAATAAGCCAACTTGAAATTATGCTCAAGTTGGGGTTAAAACCTCCAGATCACTTAAGGTGATCAGTCTATACAAGAATTTTTTAGAGAAAAAGTTCAAATATCAAATGTTCATACCTTTTCCAATTCAGAAATAAGGGGCCCTCACTCAAATCGATGTAGCTAGCATAGATGAGTTGATTTCTTGAGGTCAAATGATTGTGACTGGTGTAGAAACGTTATAGGCATGCAATGGAAAAAACCTTGACCGAGTCTGAGTTCAAATCTGTGAGATATTCAAGTTCAAAGTTGAGTCAATTTTTGGTCAATACCAGTCAAAACCACAGACAGATCTCAGAATTTTGGAATTTGAGTTGCAGGGAAAATTTTTGAGAAATTTCAAAATCAAGGTGATGTATAAGTCTCAAGGATGTGAGGCAAACAATCAAATCCTATTTTGGATCACTAAAACTATTTTTTTGGCACTGTTTTGTGAATAACAGTCTAAAATCATGTCAGACAGAATGTAAAAAATTATAACTTGGGTTTGGAGTGGTTTTTTTTTGAACTTTTTGTGCACACAGATGCAAATATAATTGGGAATGAGGGGCAACTGGTCATACGCAAAAATGGATTGCAGAATATCTTACTGTAAAACTGTTTGCATGGCAAGAATAGTAAGAAAACTTGACAGTCAAATCTTTCAACACTTGGCAGGCAATTTTCATTGATGTAAAGGTAATACAAGGTGAATATAAGTCATAAGATCATAAACCAATCATCAGAAGATCTCAAAAGGTCATGTAATAATATCATAGTAGGATAATCAGTCCAATTTTCTCAAATCGAACTGTGGAATGCTCTGAAACTTCATGAACGTCTTCAGATCATGCTCAGCATATATCAATGTTGAGGTTTGATGCGTCTGGGCCTTCAAAAATCTTCTGTCAATGTTTCCCCGGTATATAAGTTTAGACTTGATGGTTCCGGCATCTCAGGGCTTAAATTTAGGCTTAATATGATGCTTAAGAGCGGGAATACAAAAGTAGATAGTTTTCAAAGCTTAAGGATTCCATTCTGGCGTGATTCGAGCAGGTTTCCAGATTTAGGGTTAATCAGCAGTATTTTTCCAAAAATCTTGCGATACGCTGGTCGTATTTGTTAGGGTATAAACCAGGAATATGCCGTATTTTGCAATTTTGAAAAGCTGGGCTATGGTTTAAGGGGTTCCCCATAAAATAGTTGGAAAATTTTGATCATTTGGGGCAATGGTAACCCTAATATCTTTGGGAATATGCTAGGTTTAGACATCATGATTGGAATATTCCATGGGGTACATGTGTGACATGGACACTTAGGGCACAATGGTAAGTGAAGCACAAGGGTATAAGAAATTACAAACAAGAGTTAGGCTAGGGGTATTTGCAAGGGTGTGGCATAGAAAATGAAAATGAGGCAAAAGTTATGAAGAGCAATGGGAAGAACATCTCATAGGGAAATAAAATGCATGAGAGAAAATAGGATTAGGCAAAGCATGATGTGATATGCAAAGGTGAGCAAAGGAGAATATATGTATAGGGAAAAGATGACTAGGAAAATTTCAAAGGAGTAAGAATAGGGTATGAATATAAAGAGGGATAAAAAATGGCTAAGGGGTGGAACCAAATACCATGGGGTCTTCCAAACTTTAACTTCCAATCTTCAAAAAGCATCTTCCAATCTTTTTAACCCAGAATCTTATAAAGCATCTTTTGACTAACTTTGACCTCAAATGGAGTACCTTCCAGGGAAGTTGACCTTGAATATTTGTGCTGACCTTTGAAGATAGATATTGTTTGACCTCTACCTCAATGTTGACTACCAAGCTCTTCTTTGACTTAATCTTCCAAAATGACTTGACCTAACTTCAAGGCATAAACCATCAATTAGTATGTTGCCCTTTGGGGGCAACATCTCGCCAAAACAAGAAAATGGCTGGTCCCCTCAGCCATATTACGCCAAAAGGAGTAAATAGAGGGGTCTTCAAACTATGTCAGAGTGTGCAAATGAGAACAAGGTGGGGTAGGGTGTAGGGTGCAAATATTGATGAAATGAGTGTGAATGTGGTGATGTTGTGGTGATAATGAGATGAAGTGAGTGTAATGAGTGTGAATATGGTAGTAATATGGTATGAATAGAGTGTGATGAGTGGATAAGGATGAAAAATAAATATGAGGATGATAAGGAGATGGTGTGAATGGAGTGTGAAGGGTGTAAGGAGATAAGATGAATGTACTAGTGCTGAGATCTCGCCAAAACAAGAAAATGCATGTCTTTTCTTCTTAATCCTTGCAACTCTGCCATGATGGTGAAGCTGAAATTGCAGAGTGCATGTTTAGGGGAATAGAATAAAGAATAGATGGCTAGGTGGAGGGTAGGGCCACAATAAGGCAGATGAATGTGGATGGAAGAAGAGTGCTCCTGCAGATGACAAATCATTCTAGAATGGGGCTCGCATGAAACCAACAAACCGACTAGACTAGGCTTCTCATTCATCTCAGCAGATTTTCTACAATGGTGGATAGTGGGTAGCCGCACACATGCGGACTACCCATGAAAAATAAAGGGAATATCCAATTATATAATTTGGGCCTCATAAAATACAATGCTAATAGATGTTTGGCTGGTGTACCTGCCGAAGGCTTATCACCGGGATTAAAAAACCCCGCCCTTTCGGGTTTTCGAGGAAAAACCCTAGTGATAAGCCGCCGCAAGGGGCTTGGACAAACGTAAAGCGTAGAAATCGCTCCCAAAACCCACGAATGGAGAAGTCGAAGCGGATGCCACTCGCCAACTTTGTACGCACATCACCAACACAAAAAACGTAACAAAACAAACCTCCAGTGAGTGGAGGGATGGGACAGCGTGCCATGCGACGATAAAACAAAAACCTCGTCAAATAGGCGGGCTGGTGCTGGCGTGCCGGCGACAAATACAATAAACAAAGAAGGGGGGGAGGGTGGGTGCAAAGAGAATAAGGTACTGCTGAGAGAGAAGAGGAAGCGCCGATGAGACGTTGATGCAGAACCGCGCCTAAAATAGCGAACTCCCAACCAGAGCAGGCATGCGCCGCATGCATGCATGCAAGACATGCATGCTCGCCCCATTCTAGAATGGCGATCCGATGTCTCGAATCGATGGGATTAGTAGAAATCCTTGTCTTGGAATTGTTTGATAGTATATCCTTTACTCTGGCTAGCTGCAAACATAAACTCAATGAAAACACTAATCCTAAAAATCAAGACAAAGTGAAATCTAACTTATCTAATCTTAACTCTAATTATCTAAGTTCTAGAGCATAAAAAGGGACAAGCATATATGCTGATCCCAGTACCTTTTCAAGTGGATAGTGTTAATGGGGTTTGGAAGCGGCACCCCTGAAGTTAATTCCTTTAACCAATAAGAATTGGTGCCTGCAGGTTCCAACACCTCATAGGGACCTTCCCTAAGATTTTCAAACTTACTAGCTGAGTCTTCCCTTGATTTATTCCATTTTAGAACTAGCTCTCCTGTCTTGAAAGTCCCTTGTATTTTATGAGCAGCTTTGAAAGCAGCCAAATCCTTGGCCTTTTTTAGCAGATTGGCATCCTCAGCTTCCATCCTATATTCTTCTAAATGCAAAAGGGTGTCCAGTCTTTCCTGCAAGGCATATTCAAAGGGTAAACATAGCTTGTGAGCTAACCTTAGAGATGGGAGCTCAAGCTCCACTGGAAGCACAACTTCAATGCCATAAACTAGGTTGAAGGGTGTATGAGTGGTTGCTGCTTTAATAGTGACTCTATAAGCCCAAAGAGCATCCACCAATTTGAAATGCCAATCCTTTTGGTTATCATCCATTGTCTTCTGCAAAATACCTTTCAAAACTTTATTAGTAGCTTCTGCTTGACCATTACCTTGGGGGTAATAGGAAGAACTCTTAGTATGTTTGACCTTAAGAATAGTCAACAAATTAGCAATAACTTCGTTCACAAAAGAAGTACCTCTATCAGAGTGCAATTGTAGAGGGATACCAAACCGTGCACAGATATGTTCATGTAAGAACTTTGCTGTTGTAATGGCATTGGCCTGTCTTAAAGGAATAGCTTCTGCCCACTTAGTAAAGTAATCTGTAGCCACAATAATATGCTGATGTTGTCCTGCAGAAGGAGGGTTAATAGGGCCAATATAATCCAATCCCCATATTTGGAAGGGTCCTGGAGAAATGATGGGATTTAATGCAGCTGGAAGGAGGATCCTTTTGCCAAATATCTGACATTTGTGACAAGACTTTATAGCAGTATAACAATCTTTAAAAACTGTAGGCCAATAGTATCCTGACCTGAGAATTTTCTTGGCAGTAGTGTCTCCAGCAAAATGGCCTCCACATACTCCTTCATGCATTTCTCTAATGATCAGAGCAGATTCTTCTTCACTGACACACCTCAGTAATAGTCCATCCCTGTTGACTTTACATAGGACATCATTAATCATTTTAAATTGCCTACATTTTTCTTTAAATCTCCTCTGCTGGCTCGAAGTCAGGCTTGAGGGCATCTCTTTGAATTGTAGAAAGTTCCTAATAGGTTGCTGCCAATCCTGTTGGATCTGCTTTTCATCATCTGCCTGCAAATAAGCTAAGGCATCCACAAAGTCAACAACCTCTACTGCATCTTCATGGTCAAAGAAAATGTAAGGCAAATAAAGACTGGGACTTTTTACCTGATGTAATTCTTTAATGGAAATATCAAAAGTTTGTACCTTACAAGCCCATCTTTGAATTTTTGGTTTGGAAGTAGCTTTACCAAATAACAGTCCCATTGGATTTTGTTTCATGTAAACTTGAACAGAACTCTTTGATAGCATGTGACCTTGTCTGTCAATGAGAAACATAAGAGCAGCAGCACTCTTTTCCAATCTGGTGTACTTTTCTTCAATTGAGCTCCATTGTTTGCTAGCAAAAGCTATGGTATGTTTGTCCTGTAGAATAGTTAAACCTATAGCCTTCTTAATGATGGTAATATAAACCTCAAATGGCATATCCAAATCAGGTTTTTTTAAAAGAGTGGCTTCACAAATGGACTTTATAAGAAATTCAAAAGATTCTTGGCAATCTGATGACCATGTGACAGGGACATACTTGCTCTCAGATTTGGAGACCTTGCCTATTCTTGTCAGTTTGGAAATAGGACTTATAATATGAGCAAAGTTAGGAATATACATTCTAAGAAAACTGGTCATGCCAATAAAACTTTTGATTTGCTTTAAATTCCTAGGGGGTACCAGTTTTTTGAGAGCTTCAACCTTTTCTTGTGCCACTTGTATACCATTGTTGGACACCTCATGCCCCAAAAGTTGCCCTTTGGATGCAAAAAAAATACATTTCTTTGGATTAAGGTTGACTCCAGAGTCCCTGCACAAAGAGCATATTTTTGCAAGCAATTCCAAATGATTAGTAGGATGAGATCCTAAACAAAGATCATCCAAGTAAACTCTGAATTCTTGAGGAGACATAGGTCTAAAGATAACATCCATAGCTCTTTGGAAGGTGGCAGGTGCATTCATTAATCCGAAAGGCATCCTTTTCATTGCATAAGTTCCCCAAGGGGTAATAAAAGAAGTCTTTGGCTTTGATTAAATCCTGAGAATCCATCTAAGAATGAGTACACCTCTTTTCCTGCTACAGCATATAAGATTTCTTCTAAGAAAGGCAAAGGATAACAGTCCTTAATGGTGGCTTTGTTGAGATCTCGATAATCTATGCAAATTCTCAAGGCATCATTTTTCTACAGGTACAATGCAAGATACCCATTCTGGATTAATGATTTCAATGATAACACCTGCATCTAGCATTTTATCCAACTCATCTTTGATTAGTCCCATCAATGAAGCATTAATTCTTCTCAGTTTTTAAAAACAGGTTTACAACCTTCTTTAATCTTAATTTCAAATTGGCATACCTCAGTTTTAATACCAGTGAGCTCAGAATAATCCCAGGCAAATACATCCTTCCTCTCTTCAAAAAACATTTGTATGTTCTCCCTATTTTGATATTCAATCAAATCTCCAACAAACAGGGTTCTAGTCTTACCATTTTTTGTGATTGCAATCTCTTCAGTGTCCCTTTCCTCTGATGCATTAATGGTTAAAATGGGGCAAAGTGCTTTTACCTCACTAGCATCAAGATCTTCTTCTGGAATAGCTCCCTCAGTTAAATGTGACATGAGAGTCTCTCTACATAAGGCATCAGCTTCCAAATTTTTCTCCCTTGGTATGTGAGTGATCTCCCATGAAGCAAAACTCGAGAATACTCCCATTGCTTGATTTTTTAAGAGCTCCATATCTGCATTTTTTGTTTGGTAATCTCCTGAAACTTGTCTACAAATTAATTGTGAATCACCATTGATGTGGATGTTAGCAATATCCATAGCTTTGACCTCCTGAAGACCTGCAATCAAAGCCTTATATTCTGCTACATTAGAAGTGACTTGGGGAAAGATTCTTCCTACTTTAGCTAAGAGTTTGTGAGAAGAATCTTTCAAAATAGCAGCAGATGATGCAATATTTAATTTTTTAGAAATACCTCCATCAAACCATAAGAATCCTGATGGTCCTTGTTTACTGGGGGGTGCACATTCCGTGATAAGAGGAACCATTTCATAATTCTTTGGTCTTGTGTTTTTTATTCTGTAAGATCCCAAGGGTTCTTCAATTAACATTTCCTTAATAAAGTTTACCTCTTCTTTGGAGCCATAGGAGCCATCTTGATTGTAGATTGTAGCAGTTTGAGAGCCATTGGAGATGGTGCATCTCCCTTGAGACCAGACTGGCCTAGCATCTACAGTGGCCAACCATCTCCTCCCTAAAAAGTAAATCATAGATGTCAGATTCATCCCCTATATCTTCAAAAGCCACTACAATAAAGTTAGCAGCTACAGTTATGCCCTCTGTGTTAACAGGCACTTTAGACACCACACCAATAGGAGTAATCTTGGCATTATAAAAGGATCTTAGTAATATAGAAGCTTTCTTATCCACCTCGAAACCACACTTCTTCATAATGTGATATGGCATGATGTTTAGGGGGGATCCCCCATCAAGTAACACATTTGAGAAAGTATAACCTCCTAAAGCAGCTGAACATGTGAATGCACCAGGGTCTTCTTCATTCTGTGCTAGAACAAGGTTAGTGGCATCAACAAAACTTACACAAGCATTTAATTTCTCACTACCAGTTTGCTGAAGTACTCTTTTTCTATAGCTAGGTGCAATCTTTAGCAAGGTGAAGAGGTCTACACTTACTTTGGAGTTTTTGAGCAACACATCAACTTCATCGAGGTCTTGGTCTTTCTTACCATATTTTTGCTGTGGGGGAGGAGCTATCATTTGAGTAGGTGATTCCACTACAGGTGGTGGAGGAATTGAAGGCCTGGCAGTGGGATGTCTACTTGATTCAGCATGTACATTGGCTTCATTCATGCTTCTAGTTTGCACTGCCATAACCTCTTCAGCTTTTAGAACTTTTGTAGCCTGAATAAACCTTATAGAAGTACTTGGTTCAGCAAATCTCACAAGAGGTTTGGGTTCTGGTCTCTTTTCCTTTTCCTGCTTAGCAAAGTATTCCTTAACAGCACACTTGATATCAATATGGCCAATTTCTTTACAAAAAGAACAAACAGGACATTCCTTTCCAAAGTTACCTTTTCTATTGCATTTAGGACACACTTGCCAATAGCAAATTTCTGATGGATGGGAGTTCCTATTGCAATGAATACATTCAGGATAAGTTCTACCTGTTCTTGTAGCCTTGAGCTCAACCAATTATTTGGTTAATTCTGCTAAAGCCTCAGTAACTTTAGATAGATCTGCCTTGACTTCTGCAACTTGAGAATTAGCTTCCTCCTCTTTAGATTTCTTCTTTTTCTTCTGTATGGCATAAAGTTGAATGGAAGGGTGATGGTCATACTGTGCATCAGTAACATCAGGATAGAAAGGATCATGATTATGGTAGGAAACACGATGTTTGTCAGGCAGAGTAGAGAGCATCTGAGTAAGGTCAGTGGTTTTGGCAAAAACTTTGTATATAGAATCAAAACCTTCAGCAGCTTGGACCTTGAGCAGCTTCCTTTGGATATCTGGTCTTCTTTCCAAACTATTGATAAAAGCAGTTACTAAAAAAAGGGTTGGAATCGTGACTTGAGCTCTTTGGCACCTGCTCATGTATGTACTGAATCTTTCTTTGTACTGATTCACGCTTTCCCCTGCATGTATAGAAAAACTTTGCAACTCATTAACCAAATCTTTTGGAGCATCCAACTTACCAAACCTGTCCAAGAACTTCTTGACAAGCTCATCCCATGAGGTGGTTCCCATTAACTTTTCATAAGTTAGCCAAGCACCAACCTCACTCTCTTCTTTAAAGCACTTTTCAAATTTTGAAAGCTTGCACCCTTTTTTAAAACCATAATCCCTGTAATAATCTTCAAATATTCTCAAAAAGTTGTTAACACTCATACTGGAATCAAAAGTAGGCAAGGGAACAGGAACATTCAATTCAAATTGATATGGCAGGTTCTGAAGCAGGCTAGTTGAGAAACTTGAGGGCAACGGCCTTTCTCTACAATGATCTGATGCATCAACATCTTCTAATGGGTCTTGCTCTGCTGGAAATTTTTGTTTTGGAGCCATGAGTTCTGAGATCCAGGAAGATCTCGATAGAACCTCCAAGATGTTGACCCTCAACCTGGCTAGAGAGTCAAACACAATAAGCCAACTTGAAATTATGCTCAAGTTGGGGTTAGAACCTCTTGATCACTTAAGGTGATCAGTCTACACAAGAAATTTTTAGAGAAAAAGTTCAAATATCAAATGTTCATACCTTTCCCAATTCAGAAATAAGGGGCCCTCATTCAAATTGATGTAGCTAGCATAGATGAGTTGATTTCTGAGGTCAAATGATTGTGACTGGTGTAGAAACATTATAGGCATGCAATGGAAAAAACCTTGACCGAGTCTGAGTTCAAATCTGTGAGATATTCAAGTTCAAAGTTGAGTCAATTTTTGGTCAATACCAGTTAAAACCACAGACAGATCTCAGAATTTTGGAATTTGAGTTGCAGGGAGAATTTTTGAGAAATTTCAAAACCAAGGTGAGGTATAGGTCTCAAGGATGTGAGGAAAACAATCAAATCCTATTTTGGATCACTAAAACTATTTTTTTTGGCACTGTTTTGTGAATAACATTCTAAAATCATGTCAGACAGAATGTAAAAAATTATAACTTGGGTTTGGAGTGGTTTTTTTTCGAACTTTTTGTGCACACAGATGCAAATATAATTGGGAATGAGGGGCAACTGGTCATATGCAAAAATGGATTGCAGAATATCTTACTGTAAAACTGTTTGCATGGCAAGAATACTAAGAAAACTTGACAGTCAAATCTTTCAACACTTGGCAGGCAATTTTCATTGATGTAAAGATAATACAAGGTGAATATAAGTCATAAGATCATAAACCAATCATCAGAAGATCTCAAAAGGTCATGTAATAATATCATAGTAGGATAATCAGTCCAATTTTCTCAAATCGAAGGCGTGGAATGCTCGAAACTTCATGAGCGTCTTGAGGATCATGCTCAACATGTATCAATGTTGAGGTTTGATGTCACGGGCCTTCAAAAATCTTACATCAATGTTTCCTGGTATATAAGTTTAGATTTGATGGTTAGGCATCTCAGGGCTTAAATTTAGGCTTAATATGATGCTTAAGAGCGGGAATACAAAAGTAGATAGTTTTCAAAGCTTAAGGATTCCATTAAAAGTGATTCGAGCAAGTTTCAGTTTAGGGTTAATCGCCAGTATTTTTCCAAAAATCTCGCATATCTGGTGGTCGTATTTTTTAGGGTATAAACCAGGAATATGCCGTATTTTGCAATTTTGAAAAGCTGGGCTATGGTTTAAGGGGTTCCCCATAAAATAGTTGGAAAATTTTAATCATTTGGGGCAATGGTAACCCTAATATCTTGGGAATATGCTAGGTTTAGACATCATGATTGGAATATTCCATGGGGTACATGTGTGACATGGACACTTAGGGCACAATGGTAAGTGAAGCATAAGGGTATAAGAAATTACAAACAAGAGTTAGGCTAGGGGTATTTGCAAGGGCGTGGCATAGAAAATGAAAATGAGGCAAAAGTTATGAAGAGCAATGGGAAGAACATCTCATAGGGAAATAAAATGCATTAGAGAAAATAAGATTAGGCAAAGCATGATGTGATATGCAAAGGTGAGCAAAGGAGAATATAGGTATAGGGAAAAGATGACTAGGAAAATTTCAAAGGAGTAAGAATAGGGTATGAATATAAAGAGGGATAAAAAATGGCTAAGGGGTGGAACCAAATACCATGGTGTCTTCCAAACTTTAACTTCCAATCTTCAAAAAGCATCTTCCAATCTTCTTAACCCAGAATCTTATAAAGCATCTATTGACCTCAAATGGAGTACCTTCCAGGGAAGTTGACCTTGAATATTTGTGCTGACCTTTGAAGATAGATATTGTTTGACCTCTACCTCAATGTTGACTACCAAGCTCTTCTTTGACTTAATCTTCCAAAATGACTTGACCTAACTTCAAGGCATAAACTATCAATTAGTATGTTGCCCTTTGGGGGCAACAATCGACCTATTAAGGAATCCGCCCACATGCTGCTTTTTTCTAGAGCAATTGGTTTGGCTCCTTACGGCGATTATTGGAGATATCTTCGCCAGATTGCTGCCTCCTATATGTCCAATTGTAATCATATTGAGCAGGGCCAGAACTGAGTAGGGCCGGATTGCATGCTCTGCAGGGCCGAATTGCTTGCAGAGCAAGAAAGGGACGTCATTTTTTTTTCAATGTCATTTATTCTTTTTTAAAGACACGTGTCTCTCTCAGGTTTTTTCCAGGAAAAAAAATATTAGCATCAAACAGAAATGGGCATCGCCTTACATATGTTAAGAAAAGAAGGTACTTATGTTGGTGCCAAACATTTTTTGGTAGACAACTTATAGTTGGTATTATTGAACGTGGTTCCAACTTCATTTGAATAGCCTACACGCCAAATCATTTTCTGAAATAGTGATGCTTATAAATTATTCTCTGAATCTATAAAACGTTGAATTGAGGCAAATTGTTCCATCTTAACCATTAGATCATTACCTCTTTTTGTTGAAGGGAAATTTTAAACAAGGTGCTGTGCACGGAGGGTTGCCCACAATGGCCTGGAGGGTGAAATGGCTTAATTCATAGTTCAACGTCATGTTTTGACGATCAATTCAAATTGCTACTTCTAAACAATAGAATACTTAATACCATGACTTTATGGTAATTGGCCTGAAGAAATCTTTGGTGCTCGGCATGGAAGAAGTATTGCAAAAACTCATTTGGAACTCAACGCTGAGAACAGAGCTTCTAAAGCCAACATCTTCTGTGCCTTAGCCATTTTTAAGAGCAACTTTTCAGCTTCCTCAACATTCCTAGATTTACAAAGTCCATCAATCAAAATGTTGTACATTTTCTCATTAAGGAAGTGATACGCCTCATTCACTTTAGCTTCTTTACAAAGGCATCTCACCAAAATCCCTACAATATAGCAATTTGGAGAACAACCAGACACCAACATTTTCCTGTAAATATTATGCACATTCTCATACAAAGATCCTGATATCAATATAACAAGAAGATGATTATATACATTTACATTATGCCTATAACCCCTTTGTTTCTCTGCCCATTTGCAAAATCCTAATGCAACTCTTGCATCAAAAATATACCCAAGTAGTTTAGTCACAAGCTTAGAGGCCTACTCCCGGATGTCAAAACATTACAAAAATTCCCTTCCATAATCTTTGGAACAAGGTTTCCCACTACATCATTTTTATTCAGACAAGCTGCAAGAGAACTAAGAACAAGTCTTTCCTTTGAATCAACTGTATCCAACTCTATGTGCTGGCCAGGCTGTGTCTTCAAAATGTTCCCTTCAAAATGCGAGCTGAGCTGAGCATAACGACGTACCTCTATGAGCATCTGACCGTTCTGTTGCAAATTAGATCTGTCGACCTTGGAACACTGTAAAGGTAGCTCCCAATTGGAAGGCATCCACCGATCAGACCTCCTAGATGGACTAATTAGCTAGCAATATTTCAGAGGACTTGCATGAAGTACAGGGCCCAGCATCAGATTGGAACTTCCTGGCCTGCCAGTTATCTGGTTGGAAATTTATAGGCAACAAAGGGTTTGGATCAGTCGCCAGCATATCCTAGGTATATTCCAGCATATACCTAGGATATGCCACAAACCCACGTAAGCGAGGGTCCCTCCCTAGGGGCAACCCAAAAACGTTCAATTATAAAGACTTCCTCTATAAGTGAATGTAAGTTTAGGTCAGTATAAAAGGAAAATAATGTTAAATTTATCATGTTGTGAAACTAAAAATTATGGATAGAAGATCAAAGATTTGCTTAGTGCTTTCTTATATTCTCTTGTATATTTTGCTTCTCTTGCATACTTTGCATGGATTGACTTAAGGCTCTGTATAGAATGCAAGTTTATATTAATATGCCATAAATACATATTGTGTGATTCTCTTCACCAACTCACTTAATGATTCTAAAGTTTGTGTGATCGAGACATGCTCAGAGTGAAGCATACTTGGCCACCTATACTGTGGATGACCTTGTCATGATTCAAAAATGGCATGGCACTGGTACAAATTTTAACGTTTTGTTTAAATGGTCATGCAAATATGGCTTGAGTAAAAATAGAGATGCCTATATTGTAAGGCGCTATTATCTGAAGCCTTAAACGCCCTACACGGATTCTTAAGGCACAATGATATGATTATATGGTTCATACACCAGGATAAGTTTCCCTCTCTATTAGCTCAATCAGGGAAATGATCTGTGAGCATATGCAACAATCATGGCTAAATCATGATTTTTGAACAAGACACTTTATTTCTCAGGAACCAACAATAGGGCTCCCTTCTTTCTAATCCTTTGTCTCAAACTCTTCTATTTTTGCCCTCCTGTATTTATCCTTCAGATGTCGGATTTAACATATGACTGTAGATTCTTCAGGCGCCTCTTCAGGCTATTTAATTTGCTCATAAAAGAAACAAAAAATTACAAATACTATACTTCAACATTAGGATATTTAGAAAGCATATAAATACCTATGATCGGATGCTCCTTTGCAAAGGCTAATGCTGCTTTCATTCTTATTATTGTGTTGTCTGGTCTGGTGTCAAATCCCAGACATCCAACTCCAATACCTCAATCTTAGCTTTTATATGTAGCACAATAACAGGGGGTTTTGTTTGTATTTTTATACAGTTTTTGCTATGGTTTTCATATGATTTAATGGGCGTATTGTGCGAGGTGTACTAATTAGTACATCTAGAGTGCGCCAAGTATTTGCATGCAAACTTATGCCAACTTTTTTTTTCCACCCCAATGGTCAAGATCGAAGGGCTTACAACAAAAGCCCTCTTTAAGAAGGCAAGATCGAAGGGCTTACAACAAAAGCCCTTAAAAAAAAAAAAAGAACACATACATGCAACCATCGTGCATACAAATCCTAGGGTTTCAGAATTGGACAATTAGCAGCAAAGAAGCTTTTTATCTAATCCGCCATCGACATCTCCTCCTTTTGGGCTCTAGTTGCAATTCTTGTTTCAACAGTGACTTCATCCCGGTTACCAACTCTTCTTTATCCACAAATATATCGGGTTCATGGAGCCCGAAGACAAGGGCAAGAAGCGGCGGATGGATTTGATCCGCTTTTGGCTTCTTCCCCGGATTTGGCGGCTTGGCTTTGGTGCGTAATCGTGAAGCAAATGTGTGGGCTTATCGAGGGTTTTGTGCATTGCGGGTTCGGTTAAGTCCTCTATTTGGTATGATGTCCTTTGACCTAATCCGACCCGAGAGCACAACTTATGTTCTTGTTCCCCGCAGCAAACCCGGTTGAATCCAAAGTTGGAATGTTTAGGCATATGTCTCCATCATATCCTTCTTCTATACTGAGCTAATTGTTTTACGGGTACTCATTCGGGTTTAATTGTTCGGGATTATTTACGCCTCTGTTTCTTCTTTTCGCGGTGTAAATGATGGATTTTTGCTTTCAAAAGGCGTGAAGGATGGGATCAGACAAATGAGGAAATTAAGCCCTACCGGTGTAAGATTAGAATAGGTAATTGTAGAGTTTTTCTAGCCTAAATCAGAGTTTTTCTGGGTTAGATGGGCATCATGCGGATTTTCAAAAGATGGACGTACAATGGATTATTTTTCGAATCTAGTAATGCTTCAGTAAAATGGGTTTTTTATTATACAAGTTGTTTTGGATCTAGATCAAAAACAGTGGAAAAGGAGATAGGCTTGAGCAAAGAATGAAAAACCGATAGATTGAACTAAATCCTCGCCCACAAATCTGAAGAAACCTTTTAAATGGGGCGGTGGGATAGATCCATTAATTTTTCTCTTTTGATTATATCAAAACGCTCATCTTCTATTCATTCTAAAGTTGAAGATTACTTATTCAGTTGCTTTCACTAGTAGAGGCATTTGCTGGGCTCGCTGGCAGATGTGTATTTCTGGATTTCTTGGCTTTATGCAGATAATTTGGCCAATTTGGGTGCATTGGCAACAGGGCCACAATGGTCGATTATAAATAATGAAATTTCTTAATGCAAATGCTGAAGTTCACGTTGTTCTTTGCAAAAGGGTTTCTTAGCT
Organism: Isoetes taiwanensis; assembly: GCA_021234155.1. Lineage (NCBI taxonomy): Eukaryota > Viridiplantae > Streptophyta > Lycopodiopsida > Isoetales > Isoetaceae > Isoetes > Isoetes taiwanensis. The sequence continues at coordinate 205,917 of JAJEKV010000020.1, forward strand.
TACATCGGATTGCTGAAGGAATACTTGGAGAAAAGCACATTGCACTTCGTTAAATTTTCTTGGCAATGGTTTATTACTTACAAGCATCTCAGGTTAAGCAAAAGCATTTTTGTGCAAGCCGACATGGTCAGCATCGTCAAATAACTCTGCAGAAGGTGTAAGGGATGAAACCATGCTCAGTTTCAAGAGCCTTAAATTATTTTGGCCATCATCCCTATAGTATCTGGCTATTGTATCTTCTTCTAAGGACTTAGGCTTGGCAAGTCACTTGTGAATAGGGCAGAGGCATATTATATTAGTATAATCCAGCCACTATCATGCATGCAAATGTTGGATTAGAAGGTCTATTATCTCATTTATGGTGATTACGTACAATTGCTTCTCTATTAATTAGAGAAATTTTACTTTTAGTATTTGCAATATCGTTCTAGCTTTGCATATAAATTTGGGCAATGAGACTACTGATAACGGAAACATGCCCTTTATTTTTAGTAAGGTCATTGCAATTACTTAATTTAGTTTTGTGATTAGTGGATGGTGGTTATAAGCATCCACATTCATTAATACGTGACTATTTGAGAAAAGAGTTTCTAGCAAACTATTTAATCACTGGCTAGGCATATATGGTCTTGGTATTATAGTATTATAGACCATTTAATATATCATAACTATCATATATCCAATACACAACATAACATTAATTCATTTAAGTATAATGTAATGTTTTTTGTTGGAGGCCCCGAAGGGGCCAAAATTTTTTTTAGCTATAACACAAACCATTACATTACATACTTCAAAATTAAATTCCCCCTTAAACCCCCTTTGGTTTGGTTGCATATTCACACGGGGGGTGACGTAGGGCAGCGAGAGCCCCTATAATTATGTTTCGCATGTACAAAATCAGCACCATATAGTACATTACCTCAAATCTTATAGTATTTTGTAAATTTTCTTATACAGTATAGTAATTTTTGTACATGCATACCCCACAAACGAGGAACTTTATGTACGGTGTAGATCAAGGAATAAAGGGTGCATATGCCTATCCAACAACTCTCGATGCCCGGAGTCACCCCCCGTGTGAATATGCAACCAAACCAAAGGGGGTTTAAGGGGGAATTTAATTTTGAAGTATGTAATGTAATGGTTTGTGTTATAGCTTTTATAAGTACCTACAGATTTCTAGCAGCACTTTATAATATAGTATACTTTTCCATCAACATTTTTCAATTCACAGACTATACATGTTTTAATGCTTCAACAATTACCTGTGTATGCCAGATCTAAGCTTTTCGCACACCAATGACAAGGCATGTCTATAGTAGAATGCACATGCATTCCAGCCACAATACTGGAATTTGATTACGGCGAATCCTTGCAGATTTGGCTTTTAGTCCCCTCGTCCAAGTCTTCTAAACCAGCTCAAAACAAAAAAATTCCTGCAAGAAGAGCAATTTTTGCTTCCAGAGCAAGAAATATCTGTGGGCTCTGCGTCCTTGCACAGTGAATTTGTCTAAGATAGATCAAACTCGTTAACAACAAATTTGGGAAAAAAACAGAGTTCCTTGTAGTGTAGCACAGAAACAGGGGTTTTTTGATCCGGAAGAGGTGCCAGTGGCTGTAAGCAAGAAAGTAAAAAACTTGCAGGGAAGAGCCTGCAAGACATTGAGTAGGTATAAGAAGAAGACCATGGGGAAGATTTGCAGCAAAAGTAAGCGATTCAAGAAGGCAGGAGGCTTGGAAATGGCTGGGAATTTTTGATATGGCAGAAGATGATGCTTTTGCTTATGATGGAGCTGCACTTTCCATGTGTGGGTGCAGACATCTTACATATTCACGCAAATCATATATGAAGAACGGTTACATTGAGGACGAATACATTCGGGGATAGAGAAAAGAACATGTATGCACATGAGAATCTAAGCAGAAGAATGATGTGAGAGCTAGGATAACAGATGAGATATAGCTAGGTAAGGATACCTAGGTATGAACAGGCGTAAGATGGGGGAGTGGTGGGGGAGGCAATGGGCCTGGACAGAGATCTTTGGAATGCAAAAGGGAAGGGTGGGGGAGGGGGGTGTGCAATAGGGGTAGTAAATTGCAGAGGAAGAGAATATGGGTCGGAAGGAGTCGGGGATGACAACCCTTGAGAGCAATTGGGAAGGGAGTTGCAAGGGGAGGAGGTGAGATTATCAGAAAAGAGTGTGTAGATAGAAGGGGCATATGGGAAAGGAGGGAAGGTAACGAGCAAAATCATGACAAACACCGTTACGAGAAGGGAAGGGAAGGGCACGTGGAAGTTAAAGCTTTTCATTCGTTTCACCACCCACCCCTACAAACCCAAACAAACAAAAGCAGCTTAGGGGAGGGTGCCCATGAAGCGCCCACTTAAGGAAACAAATGTTATTATGATGGATTAATTTTCTTTTAACTCCTCCTTTTAACATATCATAATGAAGATTGGGTCTTTAGCTTTCAATCGATCCCACAAATCGGAGTTTTTGATAAATTTTGAGTTTACTACGAAGGTTTTAAGTGAGGAGGCTAATTTAACCCTAATGGACCACATGTATGGACTATTAAGTGCCATTCAATGGACCACTAAGTACCCTTCAATGGACCACTTGGGACCTTCAATGGACCACATTAGACCTTTAATAGCAAACTGCTTACTTGCAAGGTATATTACATCAATTTTTTTATAGATTTATGTCTTGCACTATTCTAGAGGCCTGGCATGGCCCTAAATCCCTGCCATAACTGCATGGAGTTCGGCCTTCATGGTCTAACAACAATTTGTAAACCATCCAGACAACACATCTTGTGAGAAATAATTTACAAAAGTATTGGCACGAAGATGCGACCCTTTTAATTCTCAAACAACAAATGAGAAACAATGTATTTCAATATTTTTACAATGGATTCTTATTCAGAATAGATACAGAAATCAATATACATCAAAAAATAATTTTAACGTTTGCCTGAACTTGGCTGAATGTAATATATCAGTGAAACATCAAAAGTTCAAATTTGTCAAGTTTAGAAACACACCAACCACTGAAGAATATGTAGCATTATAACAGGGGGTTTTTTTATGATTTTATACGCTTTTTAGCATGGTTTTCATATGATTTCATGGGCGTATTGCACGAGGCATACTAATCAGTATATCTAGAGTGCACACTGGATTCTCATATCATATTTAAATGGCATTTTATCTATGGTTTTGCAATGGTTTTGCTTGCATGTTTTTATTCCTTAAAAAATTAAATTAATTTAATTTCATAAATAAACAGCATGCAAGCAACGAGACATCCAACTTTAGGGTTCGTGGACTAAAGGAGATTTAGGTTTAAATTGTGTTATTGGGAGGTATGAACCGGTTTTACAGTCGACAGGTAGCTAGTAAAGCAGAGACGATGCTAAAGCTCAAGGCGCCCGATTCCTTTAAATTTTCCTTCTCCATCTTCAAATTTGTCTTCCCTATAGCGTTTTCCATAGCGTTTTCCAGGTATGGGACTAGAAATTGCATGCACCGAGGTTTCGCTACAAAAGCAATTCCTCCTTCCTAATTGCCGCTTCAGAATGTGGTTATGTGTCTTGGGCTTCCGGACTGGATGAAACGTTTGCAAGCCCTTCGAATATGGAACGGTAGAGTTGGCAATGAGATGGCAGCTCAGGCCCTTGATCAGTTGCTAAGATATACTGGTTTTGGAGCTGGAGATTGATAAGAGCCAGGACAGACATAAATCAGCCTTGCAGGTTCTTGAAATTGTAACTTCATAGAAAGAGCCAATTTGGGCCTTAGGGGGCCGGATTTGCATTGGGCTTCTTCAAAAGACAGAAATCGATGCTGCATGGGAGATTTTTGGGCATTCAAAGAGGGGCCAGAACTGATTTGGTTTCTGGAGATTCTATTGGGTCTTTCTGAGAGTCGGATATTGTCTCTGAGAGTCGGTTTTTTCCTCAAGCATCAATTCTGCAGAGTTCTTAGCGGGTGTTTTTCGGTCCAAAGGGGTCGGCCAGCAGTTGGGTTGTTTCTTGCCTCAAGCCCGTCAGTCCTCCCATTTATTTTCCATTCAGGTATATTTTCTGCAATTATTTTCAGTGGTCGTTTGCTTGACTGTCAGCTCCATTGATCTCTCCAAGCTGCAAATAGGTTAAAGCTATAGAAGGTTTTATTGTGGCCATTTGCTTGGCAGCCACATACCAAGTTGCAATCAGGTTAAAGGTACAGAAGGTTATTTTCCATTCAGGTATACTTTCTGCAGAGTTTTTTCTTCTGGGTCAGCATTGATTTGCATTGATTCTTGGTGGACAGGTAAGTGTTGTTCCCTTACAAAATGACAGGAGTTTGAAGATGGAATTTCTTAGACTCTGTAACTAGTAACCCATGTTGTTTGCACGCCTCAGATTCAGATCTGGTTAGCTATGGCATATGATGCCCATAATAGACATGATGACTGCATTGCTCTCTACAAACGTCTTGAGAACACACATCCAATTACAGAAATAAGGAAACAAGCAGCTGGTTTACGATATATATTGGAGGCCCCCAAGCTAAAAATCTCGAAGGATGAAATGGTTTCTATTCCTCTTCTTGATGCTGAGTATGGCAGGTATGTTCTGACAGCGCCAATGTAAGAGAAACACAGTAAGCCTCAATTTTGGATCCTATTATGCTTGTTTTTTAAAAGGGATAATTATCTAACCTGGAACACAACATTGTACATCAAAGATTTTTTCTTTTTAAGTGACTGCAGTTAGAAGGTACAAGGCTTCAACATCGCAGAGTCTATTTGGAGGATTGGCTAGTATGGAGACCAGCGCGTTGGGAACCAGGGAATAAATTACTAATCGCATATTTCTTATTAGCCAGAATGACTTTAGCTAAACTTGCTCGATATTAATCCCAAAACTTTCTGTGGCTTAGCTAAACTCTACATATTTTTCCTCTCATACTTTCTCGCGTTTAGCTAAACTAACCCAAACATCAACCCAAAAATTTCTATGGTGCGGCCAATAGAAAATATTAAGCCAAATTACTATACCTTTTTTTTAATATATTCCATTTATTTTGGCCATTTTCTTTGTGAAAACATTCTAAATTAATGCTAACCAGCAAAGTCTAGGACTCAAATTAATTCATAATGCTAGAAACTAAACTATTAATCATATATTTCACATAAACTAGAATGATGTTAACTAAACTGGCCCAAAATTCATTCTAAAAGTTTCTATGGTTTAGCTAAATAGTACAAAATTTCACTCTCTTACTTTCTAGTGTTTGGCTAAAGAGCTCCAAGGTTGGTGCAGTCCCGAAAAAAGTTAAGCTAAAATTATAATTTTTTTCCCAATTTTTTCCATTTACTTTAGCCAAATTTTTTTGGAAATGTGCTAAAAAATCGCCAAATAGCTAAGTTTAGCCCTTAAATTATTCCATGTTGGGAACCCAATCCTTATTTTTGGGTAGCAGTCACTCACTGTTTGGTTGACATTTGTTGGTATCTCTCTTATGTTCCAGGAATGACAAGGTATAACAGTTGTCAGGTAACGGCTGGTAAAAAAGAAGTCAATATTCTACAATTTAGTTTTATACTTAAATAGCAAATTTGATGTACAAAAACATGTAAATATCAATGCATGGCGTTCTTCTGGTGTACAGAATCATATAGACATCAATGCAAGGGTACAAAGATTTTTTTCGATGTTGAACAACATAATGTAAGTTGTTACGATTAGGTTGAAACATTAATTTAATCACATTGAGTGCAGTAGACATGGTTATTGTTCATACAATGTATTTATTTGGGTTGGGAATGCATTTAAATACTTGGACTCTACTGTGTATCTTCTCCCTTTTTAACTAATGATTACCATGCACTCCAAAACTCTTACAGCTTCTTGCTCCACTGATGACACTATTGTATCCGCTGGTAGTTATTCTGAAGTTGCCTTTGATTCTACTTGCCCATTTTATAACAGTGTGTTTGCGTATATTTGGGCAGCTCTTGGTATGCAATGGAAATAATTTTGCTTTAGTTAGGGCCCGAAGGGCCCAAATTTTTTTTTAATATAACAATCAACACACAACTACAATTAACATTATTAACATAAACCATTGCATTTAACACATTTAAATTAAAATCCCCCTTAAACCCCCTTTGGTTTGGGTGCATATTCACACGGGGGGTTACGTAGGGCAGCGAGAGCCTCAAAAATATATTTATAATACATGTACAAAATTAACACTATTAAGTACATTCTCTTAAACCTTATAGTATTTTGTAAATCTTAATATACAATATACAAAAACTTGTATATGCATACCCCACAAACGAGGATCGCTATGTACGGTCCAGATCTTAGCATAAAGGGCAAATATGCCCATCTGACAGCAACCACAAAAGCAGACTGTGTAACGAGAGATGTTCTCTTTAACATGTTCAATGATACAATGTCTTCTACCCAGTGATTTACTGCCTTTGGGATGTTTGAAAATGTAAACTTGTCTGCACTCAGGCCCTCTAGTTTCATTCTAACTACACACATGCTTTCATGCTGCCAGAATTTCCCGTGTAATCTTAGAGTCTCCAACACTGTAATCAGTAGAATTTTCAAAATCTATCTATCTTAAACATGCCAGCCAACTTCTGCAAGGTGTCACAAAATGACTTCTTGTCCCACCATTGCCACAACACAGAGAGCCTAAATTAGAATTTGACCACTATTTTTTTCTCTAACAAGTTGATTGCATTCAATGCAGTATGAGACAAATCTGTCTAATATGAGAGAAGAAATTTACGATGTGCTCTGGAAGAAGGAAGTCTGCGGGTACAACAGACATGATTATAAATTCGTGCTGGATTAACTAATAATATCTGTATTATTTAAATAATAAATTGAAACTGCACCTGTGCTACTTCTGCTTCCCTGTCTAGCATGTCTGCTAAGTTCTCCACATGCAGGGTCTGTCTTTGGCGTATGTTTTGCCCTCAGGGGAGAAGAATCTAAGTTACTGTTGTCTACAATTTTTTCTAATGACATATCCTCATAGCTTTAGATGTTGCTATATTCCCTGGACACTGCAAGACCATCAGTCAATGAGTTAGATGAATAGTAAAGACAATAATAACCACTAATGAATAGTTCATCACAATTTCTGCCATTTTATAACTAGAATAGAATTGGAAGTAACTTAGCTCATCACCATATTCACCAACTCAAAATTCATCTGCGTTATTTCTGCTTCTTTATCTAGCAAGCTTTATGATGTTGGTACAAGCATAGTCTATGTTCTACATGTTTCTTTGTCCTTGTAGGACAAACACAAGCATTTAACGAGTTATTTGTGTGCAAAATTTGCTCTTGTGCCATATCCTCATTGCACTATCCTCCTTGTACTTGTATTTGGCCACTGAGATGCAATCAGATTATGTTAGAAACCATTTGCAATTTTAATATTATCAACTAAATTAGATCAATAAATCTATCACTCGATGATGCGCTTGTGCTATTTCTGGTTTTTTATTTAACGGTCCTGCTAATGTTGGTAAATGTGTTGTTTGCGTCAGACTTGTTTCCCTGTGCCTGATACCCAAAACATAAGTATTTACTTGTGCCAATCATCTCCAATTCCATATCCTCTTCATTGCTATCTCCACTTGCCGTATGCTGATACAAAGGATACCATACAGACTTGCAATATCCAGCAATTGACCAAGCCTTAGAAGCACATCAGGGAAATGTATTCACCAATTGAAACTGCAATTGTGCAACTTTGGGTTCTCTATCCACTGGCTCCATTAAGATGGCATATGGCTGGTCTTTCTTTGACTTGTTTCTTTGTGTTTCCTACCAAAAACACCAGCATCTCTACTTGTGTATACAGTTTGCTCCAATGCCATGTCTTCGTCCTCACTGCATTAAGATGCATCCCCATCTGGTGGATACTGATATCTGCTTGATATCAAAGTTAGCAAAATTTCTTGAGCAATATTGGGCAAGCCACCTACAAAAATTTTCTTTTCTATATGTGAATGTATGTAATGCTTGAAGAAAGGGGCACCCAAAAGTATGTAGGCATCTGAGATGAAAAGAATGACAACTTAAATGCCATGGCTCAGTTTTCTAATTTACTGCAGATAACACAAGGGGACAACTAACAAGCTTGCACTTTCAAGTTGCTCATCAGTCATAACAAATAGGGTATTTTTGAGCCTTAACCAGGCAGAATGTTGAATGAGCAATTGGACAAATGAGGGCCATCATAAATAATCACATTGGGCCTCAGTGGTTTTGGTATTTGGTCCATTAGCTTCTATTCAGAGAACTCTATCTGCCTTTAACAAACAACAGATAAATCCCATAACACAATGCATGGGGTGAATCAGTTCATATTTCAAACCATACATCTAAATCCCATTATTTCAAAGATTATAAATAAAAATGATAAATTTTTATGCGCTTTTTGTTTCTATTGACAGAATTTGATGCTGTGGTAGTGTCCGAGCTACCAACAGATCAGTGCCAAGTTAGAAAAATGGTGTAAGTGATAAACCCTAGCTCAAGCTTTCATGACCATAGAATTGAATTCACGGAGAAAAGCCTAAATTATCTGTTTTCTCAAGATGAAGCAGCTCAAATTGCTATGGAAAAAGAAAAGGAAGAAGGTCATGGTACTTGTTTTGGATGATAAGCTGAGCACCTCTCGCCGAAGCTGCCTCCTTTGATCGATGCTGCATCTAGAGCTTCTCGCAAGCGTCGGACGAAGGGAAACTGGTGGTCGAATGAAGGTCCATTAGTGGGCGAAAAGGAGGAAAGATATTGGTGGATAACGGGAGTTAAAGAGTTCAAGAATGGTAATCCGACGGAGGAGGGCCACCCTCCCCTAGCTAGCGTTTGCGTTTACGTTGCATTTTGGTAGAGGTCAAGGGCCCCCTCCTTAATCCCCTCCTGTTATTTTGCCTTCAAATAAAACCCTATTTTCTGTCCCCTTCCTTCCATATAACTTGCTCCTCCCCGTCCCTCGAATTTGCCTTCAAAATTTTCCCCACACTTCCTCCCTCCGGATCTCCCTTGCTCTGCTCTTAAAATCTTCTGCGTTCTCTCCATTCCTGAGTTAGGCTTCTGGCTATGGAGTCCTGCCTTGTTTCTGGTGATACATGGTGGTTTTTTTTCGCCCCATTTGTCTCCTTTGCCTTGACGGATTCTACCCTTCTTTCCCAGTTCATCATCTGCTCTTCTATCTTGATCTCCATTTTTTTCTGCACCGCTCTTATCAAATGGGCTTCTGCCTCTGGCTGTGCATGGAGTTCGAATCGCCGCTGCAGCATCCCCGGCTCGAGAGGCTGGCCTATTATTGGCAGCCTGTTTCAAATGCATGGATTAACGCATCAAAAATTAGCCCAGATGGTGAAGGATCATAATGCAAAATCTCCCATGGATTTTAGTCTTGGCTGTAGCAAAGTTGTGATTGCCAGCAAGCCCGAAACAGCCTGCTAGCTGCTAAATAGTCCTAATTTTGCTAATCGACCTATTAAGGAATCCGCCCACATGCTGCTTTTTTCTAGAGCAATTGGTTTGGCTCCTTATGGCGATTATTGGAGATATCTTCGCCAGATTGCTGCCTCCTATATGTCCAATTGTAATCATATTGAGCAAGGTCAGAACTGAGTAGGGCCGGATTGCATGCTCTGCAGGGCCGGATTGCTTGCAGAGCAAGAAAGGGACATCATTTTTTTTAATGCCATTTATTCTTTTTTAAAGACACATGTCTCTCTCAGGTATTTTTTGGGGAAAACATATTAGCATCAAACAAAAATGGGCCTTATGTTGGTGCTAAACATTTTTTGGCAGGCCAACTTATGGGTGGTATTATTGAACGTGGTTCCAACTTCATTTGAGTAGCCTACACATCAAATCATTTTCCGAAATAGTGATGCTTATATATTATTCTCTGAATTTATAAAACGTTGAATAGAGACAAATTGTTCCATCTTAACCATTAGATCATTACCTCTTTTCTTTGAAGGAAATTTTAAACAAGGTGCTGCACACAGAGGGTTGCCCTCCAGGGCCTGGAGGGTGAAGTGGCTTCAATCATAGTTCAAAGTCATGTTTTGATGATCAATTCAAATTGCTACTTCTAGACAATAGAATACTTGATACCATGACTTTATGGGAATTGGCCTGAAGAAATCTTCGGTGTTCGGCATGGAAGAAGTATTGCAAAAACTCATTTGGAACTCAACGCTGAGAACACGAGCTCCTAAAGCCAACATTTTTTGTGCCTTAGCCATTTTTAAGGGCAACTTTTCAGTTTCCCCAACGTTCCTAGATTTACAAAGTTCATCAATCAAAATGTTGTAAACAACCACATCAGGATCATATTCCTCTTTCATTTTCTGATTAAGGAAGTGATACGCCGCATTCACTTTACCTTCTTTACAAAGGCATCTCACCAAAATCCCTATAATATAGCAATTTGGAGAACAAGTAGACACCAACATTTTCCTGTAAATATTATGCACATCCTCATACAAACATCCTGATATCAATATAACAAGAAGACGATTATATACATTTACATTATGCTTATAACCCCTTTGTTTCTCTGCGCATTTGCAAAATCCTAATGCAACTCTTGCATCAAACATATACCCAAGTAGTTTAGTCACAAGCTCGGGCTTTAGAGGCCTACTCCCGGATGTCAAAACATCACATAAATTCCCTTCCATAATCTTTGGAACAAGGTTTCCCACTACATCATTTTTATTCAAACAAGCTGCAAGAAGAACAAGTCTTTCCTTCAAATCAACTGTATCCAACTCTATGTCTGGGCCAGGCTGTGTCTTCAAAATGTTCCCTTCAAAATGCGAGTTGGGTTGAGCATAATGACGTACCTCTACGAGCATCTGATCAGTTCTGTTGCAAATTAGATCTGTCGACCTTGGAACACTGTAATGGTAGCTTCCGGTTGGAGGGCGTCCACCGGTCAGACCTCCTAGACGAACTCACTAGCTAGCAATATTTCAGAGGACTTGCATGAAGCACAGGGCCCAACATCAGATTGGAACTTCCTGCCCTGCCAGTTATCTGGTTGGAAGTTTACAGGCAACAAAGGGTTTGGAGCAGTCGCCAGCATATCCTAGGTATATTCCAGCATATACCTAGGATATGCCACAAACCCACGTAAGCGAGGGTCCCTCCCTAGGGGCAACCCAAAAACGTTCAATTATAAAGACTTCCTCTATAAGTGAATGTAAGTTTAGGTCAGTATAAAAGGAAAATAATGTTAAATTTGTCATGTTGTGAAACTAAAAATTATGGATAGAAGATCAAAGATTTGCTTAGTGCTTTCTTATATTCTCTTGTATATTTTGCTTCTCTTGCATACTTTGCATGGATTGACTTAAGGCTCTGTATAGAATGCAAGTTTATATTAATATGCCATAAATACATATTGTATGATTCTCTTCACCAACTCACTTAATGATTCTAAAGTTTGTGTGGTCGAGACATGCTCAGAGTGAAGCATACTTGGCCACCTATACTGTGGATGACCTTGTCATGATTCAAAAATGGCATGGCACTGGTACAAATTTTAACGTTTTGTTTAAATGGTCATGCAAATATGGCTTGAGTAAAAATAGAGATGCCTATATTGTAAGGCGCTATTATCTGAAGCCTTAAACGCCCTACAAGGATTCTTAAGGCACAATGATATGATTATATGGTTCATACACCAGGATAAGTTTCCCTCTCTATTAGCTCAATCAGGGAAATGATCTGTGAGCATATGCAACAATCATGGCTAAATCATGATTTTGGAACAAGACACTTTATTTCTCAGGAACCAACAATAGTGCTCCCTTCTTTCTAATCCTTTGTCTCAAACTCTTCTATTTTTGCTCTTCTGTATTTATCCTTCAGATGTCGGATTTAACATATGACTGTAGATTCTTCAGGCGCCTCTTCAGGCTATTTAATTTGCTCATAAAAGAAACAAAAAATTACAAATACTATACTTCAACATTAGGATATTTAGAAAGCATATAAATACCTATGATCGGATGCTCCTTTGCAAAGGCTAATGCTGCTTTCATTCTTATTATTGTGTTGTCTGGTCTGGTGTCAAATCCCAGACATCCAACTCCAATACCTCAATCTTAGCTTTTATAAGTACCTACAGATTTCTAGCAGCACTTTATAATATAGTATACTTTTCCATCAACATTTTTCAATTCACAGACTATACATGTTTTAATGCTTCAACAATTACCTGTGTATGCCAGATCTAAGCTTTTCGCACACCAATGACAAGGCATGTCTATAGTAGAATGCACAGGCATTCCAGCCATAAAATAAGAACATTGTCAAATTCCGATTAATTGTTCGAATTGTGTGTGTTAGGGGCCCTAGATAATACATATTGTGTGATTCTCTTCACCAACTCACTTAGTGATTCTAAAGTTTGTGTGATCAAGACATGCCCAGAGTGAAGCATACTTGGCCACCTATACTGTGGATGACCTTGTCATGATTCAAAAATGGCATGGCGCTGGTACAAATTTTAACGTTTTGTTTAAGTGGTGCAAATATGGCTTGAGTAAAATCGGGATGCCTATATTGTAAGACGCTATTATCTGAAGCCTTAAACGTCCTATAAGGATTCTTAAGGCACAATGATATGATTATATGGTCCATACACCAGGACAAGTTTCCCTCTCTATCAGCTCAATCAGGGAAATGATCTGTGAGCATATGCAACAATCATGGCTCAATCATGATTTTTGAACCAGACACTCTATTTCTCAGGAACCAACAATAGGGCTCCCTTCTTTCTAATTCTTTGTCTCAAACTCTTCTATTTTTGCTCTTCTGTGTTTATCCTTCAGATGCCGGATTTAACATATGACTGTAGGTTCTTCAGGCGCCTCTTCAGGCTATTTAATCTGCTCATAAAAGAAACAAAAAATTACAAATACTATAGTTCAACATTATGATATTTAGAAAGCATATAAATACCTATGATCAGATGCTCCTTTGCAAAGGCTAATGCTGCTTTCATTCTTATTATTGTGTTGTCTGGTCTAGGGTAGAAGCATGAAAGGGTGGGCAAAAAAAGTGCCCGTATTTTACATTTACAAATTCAAAATGTAAGGAAATCCCTCCCCCCCAGAAATTATTATTCTTGGAATGAATCATTAATAGGGCAAATGATTTTGAACTCTCCTCCCGCGCTCTGTTCAACCTTCCTCCCGCTCGAACCTCCATATCCGAAAGCTTGACATCCATATTCGAACCTCCATAGCGGAAAGCTTGACATCCATATTCGAACCTCCATAGCCGAAAGCTTGACATCCATATTCGAACCTCCATAGCCAAGATAAGGACCTCCATAGCCAAAAGCTTGCATTTTCAGAGAGCTGAAGCACCAGGGAAGAGATCATGACGAAACAGCTTGGAACAAAGACATCTCCAAGGAAATCTCCTCGCAACAAACCTGTAAAGCCCATGCCAAGGTCTCCCACTAGAACTGCCGCCCGAAAACTCAAGAGTGGGTCTTCTTCAGATCGGGAGGTCTTGCCGCCCGAGTTTGACAAGGTAAGCATCAGGCAGCTTAGGAGCAACAATTTTGATAGCATGTTTCCAGGGCTAGTGCAAATAGTGCAGGATGTTTGGGGTTCTGAAGCCCCTGCTCTTAGGGGTTATCAAGAGTGCAGGATTAAGCCTGGTTGGATGGCAGATTTTTTTTCTGTGTATGAGCACGTTTTTTTGTAGGAGGGACATTGCAAATCATCACATTCCATTGTATTTTGCCCGAGCATATGCACTTCATTACAAAGGAGTAAGCATTGATTGGGATGAGGTGAAAGCAAGTGCAAGTCTTCATTCAAAAGGCTCTCAAAAAGAATCTGACCGATTGAATTAGCTTCTGAGAAAGTCTTCCAATGTTAAAGCTATTAAATGTATGCCTCAGGTAGAATTGGGGCAGCAGTTGGAAATGATGAAAAGGTGGAGGGAAACAAGAGCATTAGATTCTGCCTCCATGCTTGATGAAATACAGACTTTAAAAGAGAAAAGGAAAACAATGGAAATTGAACTGTTGAAGCATGAGAGTGATAATAATAATAATAATAATAATAATAATAATAATATATTGATCATGCCCACATTGGACCTTGAAAGGTCATGGAGCAAATATTTACATTTGATTAATTTTCATAAGCAAATTATGATGAGAGTCCACTGCCTTGACATACAAACCAAGATCATGTGGCCTCATGCTGAGGATAGTATCAAGGCATAACTCATTAATTCCAAACCTGTCGCGAATGTCCGAGTATGCAGAACACTTCGTAAGTACATGTGTCTCATCCTCTAGTGCTTGTTGATCACAGAAAACACATACCCGACTCTCCTTGGGAATCCCTGCCCATCTACCTGTCTCTATACCAAGATGATGCGAGCTGGTCCTGTACCTAGCAATCGTTTGCTTGAGATTCCTTGACATATTGGCTTTCAAATAGTCTTGATCTGCATAAACCATCATCGGGTTAACGTCCTCAATATACTTTGTCATCCTGCTACCTTTTACCGACTGTAGGCGTGCTACCGCAAGAGTCCGGTAGAGATCTCGGCCAAGCTCCGATTCGGCCAATTCTCTCTTTGTAACACCCCAACTGTTTGCCCACTCCATAAGATCATGATGCCAACCTAATGTTTGCGTGTGAAGAAAGGCCCGTTTGGAGGGGCGGTGGTCGGGTTGCAGCTGCACTCTATTAGCAAAATTTATTGTTTGATAGAGTGCTTCTACCTCCAATGAAGCATACCGCCTCGACCAACATGATGGCAAAAGGTGTTTGATTTTTCACTCCCAATTCTTCTCTAAGAAATATCTTCAGGACCACCTCAACCTGTTTCCATTGCCTGGATGATAGGCTAGGCCCCCAAACGGGAGAGCCATACAAGACAACAGTCTGCACAAGAGTTTTAAACAGAAGCTTCTTCAAACACCAACTATCTAAGTTGGCTTTCCAGCATCTGGTAAGCATAGCATATAGCGCATTTTTACCACCTGAAATCCGTTTTTGAATACATTCCGTTTTTGAATAAGAGCTTCTTGACAAGACTTGTGCAGAGTAAAGATGCAAAAAATATGTGATTCAAAGATTATGGCAGGTTTAAAAGCAAGCGGGAAGCCAACTGATGTGCAAATGGCTTTGGCATCCCATTTAGAGGAGGAGAAATCAAGTTATATTGCTGACTTATTGCAAGAATTAGAAGCTGCCATTGAAAAAATCAGCAAGGATTTGGAAGTTAATTCCAACTGTGAGAATAGAATAAAGGAGATGACTAAGCATTTGGAAAGATCAGACCCGATAGGCCTGCAGCCCGCTCCCATACTCGCAAAGAAGGCGGGCGCTTCATTCTCACATATAAGCAATACTTGCGGCGGTGCAATGATTGCCTTGACTTCGACCATGGTAATATCTCCACTTTGTGGTCATACATATTGTCTATTTTGTCTTATATTCGGGGTTTCAACGACGAATACATGTGTACATGATTGTTCATGGTCCGAGGACTGCGAATCGCTTAGGAATCCCTTCCGAAGGTACATCTATTTCTATTTTGATTACATAATTAGTTTGAGTGTACTTAGATGTAGTTAGTTTCCATCATGTACATAACTGTATTAACATTTGATTTGGCGTGGTTTTGTCTTTACTGTATAGAGGAAATGTATTTGCTACGTAGATTTTTACATTTACATGTGCCATGAAGTGCTTTTCTGGAATTCCTTTCTGGGGTGTATTAATAGGGTGTATTGCATTGATTGCATTACTTTGCATTTACATGTGATCGAAATGCATATGAATTTGGTATTTGACTTTCCTTTACATTCAATCTTTGAATGATGTATTTGATAGGGTGTATTGATAAAATATTTTGTTCTGAAATACATTTGAATTTAGTATTTGGTTTTCCTTTACATTGTGATAGCTATGTACACTAATGTACTTCTATTTTGTTGTTACATTATCAGCAGAAAGTTTGCCTGTAGTAAAACCTACTTGCATGTAATTAACATTTGTTCTCATTTTTGATTTGCATCGATTGTTTTTTTCTTCAGATTTTGCTTCTATCTACTCTACATCTTCCCTTGATTCTGAATCAAGTGTTTACATTTCTTATTGACACCCAATTGTGTCAATGCAGACATGGGTAGTATCAAGAAAGGAAGAAGTAAAACTGCAGGTAAACTAAACAATTCATGTTTCGTGCACTATGCTTAAGTTCTGAATATAGCAAAATTTCATGTTGTAGGTGAAAAGAAGAATGTTATTGAGAAGGGGTTGCATTTACCATTCTCAGACATCCCAATTGCTTATCGATGTTGGAAGTCCATCCACATCTACATCACCTTTGAGAATTGCAACAACTCATAAGCAATCAGTGCAGGATTTGGAGACAGAGGGGTATGTGGAAGGTAGAGTGATTACATTCTCGATTACATTAAGATTGCATCTGTTGTAGTTAGAGTTCACTAATGTTCAATATTTTGCAGCAGAGGTTGTTTTCCAAAAAGAGATCCCCCTGTTGAAGCTTCTTTTGCTATTATTGGAGCAACTAGTGAAAGCCCGAAAGTAATTCTCTCTCCTTTTCGGGGTTTCTATTTTTTTCTTTTTGTATTTTGAAACTTACGTTGGCGTGTTTCTGAGATAAAATTATGAAGATGTTGGTGACGACATTGAAAACAGTCCTGAAATTCTTTGTTTGAAGTTCAAGTTGAGGAAAAGGCTTGTTCTTTTGTGCGTGTTTCTTTTTTTTGTCTTGCTTTCAAAACATTAGAATGAAGCACTTTCTTGTCTTTGAGACTTGCAACGATTCAAAGGAGCTAGATGATGTTGAAGAAGCCTTGGAGATTGCAGCCAAGGCAACGACTAAATTTATGGTCAAAGCTGATGCCAAAACAATTTGAAAAAAGAGAGTGCAAACCGGAAAGCAGGGGACATCGTTTGCCAAAGCGGTAATTGCTAGCTTACATTGACTTACTTATACTTCAAGTAGCTTATTATATTTTACTCGTTTTGCAGGTCTAAACCATTTGGAGAGATTGGAAGGTATCAATTTATGCTTTATTGTCATGGATCAATTGTTAATATGACACGAACATTGATTTACTTATACTTCAGTAGCTTATTATATTCTACTCGTTTTGCAGGTCTAAACCACTGGAAGCAAAGATTGGAAGGTATCAATTTATGCTTTATTGTCATGGATCAATTGTTAATATGACACTAACATCTTGGATCGACAATGTAAAATGATGACAAGGATAAACTTATGGAATTCACGCCATTCAAGAACGTCCACGCCGGGCTGAAATGAAAGTGGTTGCATCGGACGTAGCAATTTTATGTGCAACTAACTCTAAAATGAGTAGCCGCTTAGTGGATCTTTATGGCAGGTAATAACCTGGTTGTGACCGAGCTGTATTTGTTGCTATTCCTTGTCTCTAATGTTAATCTTAATCTAATCCAGGTGCTTGTATGAGACATTGCCTTTTCGGTGGAAGAGCAAAATCTTTTTTATCCACGCCTTTACAACTATATAAGGTTTAGAGAAGCTACCAGAAGAAAAAGAAAGGGTGAATCATTTGAAGGATCACTTTGAATGTCATTGAAATAGTGAAATCGGGGATGAAGGAGATTGTGGTAGCTAAATGCCATCATATCCTTGCACCTATCCTTGAGAATGACCATTTTGTCTTTGGGTAGTTTTTACGCTTCGCACCATCGATTCAAGATCCTACCGCACTGTGAATTCACGTCTTGAATCCTCTTACGAGGTTATCGCGATTTAACGAAAGCAATCAAAGGGTATGTAATACTTTAAGTTGTTGCTTTGCTTTTCTTCGCTAATTCGGTCTGCTAAATTTCGTGATATGTAGGTTGCACACACAAATGTTAACCACATCGATCGGTCAAGTATCTAGAGGCGTCGATTTCATGAAGAGAAATAATGTTAATCGGATTCAGCAAGTAGAGGTGCCACAGCAGCCCGATTTAACATCATGTGGGTTGTATGTGATGGGATTTATGCACAAATATGTTGAAGCTCTTGTCTCTGGTAGAGATATGGAAGTAAGTTGTATGCCTTCCCTTGTATGTACTGCATCTCATGTTCCTTTAAATATTTCTAACCTTATTTATGGATGTCACAGATTACATCTAAATGGTTCTCTCATGAATACGCCCCATCCGCGACGACAATTTCTAATAGATGCTTTGGTCATGCATTGTGATGCCAATCCGAAAGAACGATCAGCCAGCCAGATCCTCGATTCGAAATGATCATGAGTCTGAAAGTATCGATTTTGCAAGATGAACTATGTAACAGGGCTTATATATATCTTTTGTTCACATTTGTGTTCACATTTCCTATCATAAGGAATGTAAATGACACTATGTTGAATAGTATACTCGATAGTATACTTTATGACTATGTAAGTTTTTTTTTTTTTTTTTTTGAAGAAAAAAAAGATTTACGATTTAAAGAAGCATTGTACCCTTTTTGGTCAATCAAAACAGTTACTTGATTGTTTCGACTGATATATTTTGTGACCTTGTACCACACCACACCCCACAACACCACACCACAATCCACAACACCACACCACCACACCCCACCACACTCCACCACACCACATCATACCACCACACACCACTACACACACCACCACCACCACCCCCCACCACCACACTCCACCACCGCTCCACACTCCACCATTTGATGTATGGTGTATGGTGTGTGGTGAATGGTGTGGTGTGTGGTGGGGAGTGTGGTGAATGGTGTGGTGTGTGGTGGGATGTGTTCGTTCTGGTGAATATGATAGTTGGTGTATGGTCTATGGTGTATGGTGTGTGGTGTGGTGTGTGGTGGGGTGTGTGGTGAATGGTGTGGTGTGTGGTGGGATGTGCTCGTTCTGGTGAATATGATAGTTGGTGTATGGTCTATGGTGTATGGTGCGTGGTGAATGGTGTGGTGTGTGGTGGGGTGTGTGGTGAATGGTGTGGTGTGTGGTGGGATGTGCTCATTACGGGTGAATATGATAGTGTGGGGCATGGTATGGTGCATGGTTTGGTGTGGTATACACACCCTAACGGTTTAGTGTTCATTTCATGCAGGATGGTATTGTTCAAGAGGTTTCGGACCAACATCCGAAATTTTTGGCGGATGCTTCAGATGCTTCATGATACATTTAAAGAAAAATACTCGAACATATTTTCCTATTGGTGCTTTGGTTACCATATTTTGTTAGTGTCTGAGATCATAAATTCTGACCTTGAAATTCCTTGTTGGCTTTAATGTTTGTTTTGGTATACTATTTTGGTAATTGTACTTTGCATTTTATAATTAATGACAAAAATGTCATTAACTTGAGTTGCACCAAAACTTGAGTTGCAAACTAAGTACCAAACATGTTTCTTATATCTATCTGAGAAAAGGATAGAAATAGTTCGATTAACTAAAAGAACAAGTGGAAACTTAGAGAACAACCAAAGCAAAAAAATAGTCACAACAATTTTGTAGAGAAGAGGAGTTACATCATTAATGAAAAAGCTTTACAAAAATGGAGTCACAAGGACTATTGCTTACGTATTTAATTAAAAGCTTTACAAAGAATAGTCACAAGGACTATTACCAAAAAAAATTGAAACCAGGGGATTACAAAAACAAGGCTTGATCTTCGGGCCATCTTGACTCTATATGAAGGTGAGTCCTCCATGGCATACATCTTCATTTCGAGGAGTCGCTCCTCGTCGAGGTAAGCCTCATGCACCCACTCGATCACCCGCAACGGCTTGGCTGCGGTCGATGATCCATGATGAGCTTCTCCACCTCGGGTGGAGTGAACTTCGGCCCCACGGATCCTCGGGAGGAAGAGGAGGACCGTCTTTGGCGGGGAGGAGCGAGCACAATGGTAGGGATAGTGTTCTGCGGGAGTGTGGTCTTGAACTTGGCCATGGCGGAAGTGAAGGAGATGGACGGAATGGGGAAGGAGTGAAGGAGATGGCGGAATAGACGATGGGGACGGAATGAAGTCAGTAGGCAGAATTTTGGGAATAAAAGGGATGTTTGCATGCATACGATTTTGTTTTGGGAATTAGGCGTAAGAGGAAAGGGATGTATCCATGCATACGATTTCACACCTCGGGAGCCGATCCACCCACCCTCAATATTTTTGCAAATGTAAAATGTATAGGTTGAACCATATTATGAGACCAATTGCTTGGTATGCAGTTAGCACAACCCTAACACAAAGTTAGCAATATCCCACATGCATATATCACAAAAATCGCGTGATATATAAATAGGTTTTTTTTTGCTTCATTGATAAGTGTGGATAGAGATTAGATGTTGAAAAGTTATGGCTCGCTGGCTTGTAATCTTCAGTTACAGGCCAGCGTGTCATAACTGTCCAAGATGTAATCCTAGTCCACCCTTTTTTTTAGTAATGGGCTCAAATATCCCACATGCATTCAATGTTCCACATGTTACCAAATCAACAATTGCCAAATCAACAAATGCCAAATGAATGGATTATGTTAAGGCATATTGTGTACCTATGCATATTGTGTTTGGTAAAGCGTGAGTCAACAATATAGAGATAACAAGGAATATTCCTTATTACCTTTGAAAGGAATATTCCTTATTGCATTGAAAGGAATATCCCTTAGCCTAGTTATCGGGAATATTCCTTATTACCTTCAAAGGAATATTCTTTAGTTTGTTTTGATTGCACCCATAGTTACAAGGAATATTCCTATTACCTTGAAAGGAATATTCCTTTTTGCATTGAAAGGAATATTCCTTAGTGCCTAGTTATCAAGAATATTCCTTATTACCTTCAAAGGAATATTCTTTAGTTTGTTTAACTGCACCCATAGTTACAAGGAATATTCCTTATTACATTGAAAGGAATATTCCACATTGAGTATAGCCCTTTCATTTGAGCTAGGCTTGTGGGATATATGCCAGCATCAACCATTGGCCAATTGGGTCAGAAAAAGAGGACAGTGGGATAGATTTTGAGAAAAGGATGTTGAACAAATCATTGGTTAAGGAATAAATCATTGGCATGGTACGAGCCATATCAGAAACAGGGGAGAAGGGAATAGCGGGGATAAAAATTCCTTTTTTACCCGTGGTGACCGGGTTGATTCCGATGGCGGGAGGAGATCGAAACGACTAGATCACAATCCATATCCCCAATTCAAATGCAAACTCACCGGCGCACCCGATTCTTGAGGAGATCAATGCGAAACGGGGAAACCAATTGAACAAAATCAAACGGAGAGGCGATCTACGAGTTTAGAGGTACTCCTATTCTTAAACATGCTTTTGTTCCTAATCTAACAATTGCTTATGATGTTCTACACGGATGCACGAGAGGAGACTTAACAATGTTGGAAGCATGGATCGAGCTATGGGAGTAGCAGCGGACAAGGGGGATGAGGAATCCCAATTATCTAAAGCAGAACTAGAGAGTATTCTCATTCAACTTAAACAGGAAGTTGTGCATGCAAAAACAATCAACAAAGTCTTGAAAAGGGCTGAGGTTTGGAGATTCAATAGCCTCAAACCATACTTTACCAATCTCTATCATAAATGGCCTTGAGGCGAGAAGCACATGTCTTGCTACGTTAGACTTCACCAACTTCCAAACATTTGTCACGGACACTCTTCTCACAATTTTTGGGAGCAGGGACCATTGCTGATCTCACAATCGCAGGACCTTACGGATGAATCTTGAGTTTTGAATCTTGAATCTTGAGACCTTACGCTACGATGTTTTTTACAACTTACACTAAGTATACTTGATCTTGGAACTATATAAACAATATATTAATGTTTGTGTTTTAATCGGTTCACATTCGATTACATTAGGTTTGCAAGTCCATGCCTTAGTGCATAGAAAAGTTACTTCAACAACAAGGGTTAGCGTATTATGAGATTCTACAATCTCGGCAAATTTCCCAAACAATATTTCATGCCAATAGTTAGTCGGGTTCATATGCATAAGATGTACCTTTAATCTTATGTTTGGATCGGCTCCAATGGAAATCTCACCCCACCATGAATTTCGGGATGGACAAGAACTTTCTTTCCTTGAATAAGCTGTACTTTTGATGGCAACGGGGAATCAATTCAAAGTAGTTACCAGCTATAACTTCATTACCACAATAAAATTCATTTCCATAGTCATCCTTGGTGTCTTCTTGAGGGCATGTTGTTACGTACCTTTGGATGAGATAATAAGGGACCCTTTCATAATTGTGCAGGGGATGTGAATGATGCAAAATAATCTCCAACTTGCCTTTATCTCATCCACATTGTCCACGTCATTTGCCACAAGTCCTCCCGCTTGCCATTACCCATCTTCTTCAACATTGTCCCCTGTTTGTAGGCTCTAGTTTTCTCAACTCCCACCGCCACAATGATCGGCATTCTCACAAGCGAGGCCAATCAAAATTAATGCATGCCTTACAAAAACATGAAAGAGATCTACACATTAACTTTGTTGGATCATTTGGATCTATGGATGATACGCAATGAAGAGATTGCACCCTTTCTTTGGGAACACATCAAATCTTTGGGAACGGTCAATGTCGGACACCTTCCAAAATACCCTTTCCACATCAGAAATTTTTCTCTTCAAGAACCTCACATGCGGTTTACGCATTTTTTATCACTTTCCCATCCTTTTTTTTCTTTGTTACGCCTCGAGCCATAGTTTGGCCATGGCTCCTTCTCAAATCATGTGTGCCCTTCCCATGTCCCGAGCCAAAGAAATTCCGGTGCATTCTCGATCTTATGCTCTTGATGATACCTAGTTACATGATAGAAAGCTCTTCTCGACTTGAATTGGGCTGCACACACCCGTCGGACCAAACTAAGTGGTATTTCATATGACCAAGCACCATTTTCTTTCAGCCAATTGAGGTGCATCTTGAATGCTTTTTGTACAAAGTGAGTATCATGTGTTTTGTCATCTGAAATAAAGAAGTGCACACATTTCCTCATTTTACCCTGTACCTTGAACATCGTGATGTGGACCAATATCGTTGATTTGTTCATTGTACCAATGTTGTGCTTGAATCTCGTTGAATGGCTTCAAAGTATAATTCTCCGAGAAATCAACAACTGATAATACGGTATCATCACGAAGACTCTTCATGGATTCCTTGAATTGTTTGCTCTGCCAATGTGCCACAAAGTTATGATATACAAACTTCGACATATGATCAAACATGTTATCCAACATATTACTGGAGCTGCCTTTCTTGTCAATTAGCTTTAGTCTTCGTGGAAGTTCCTTTCTTCGAGGGCTCATTAACATAACCATAGACTTGCCAATCAAGCGTTTGATCAATGCGCTCCTTGTATTCTCTTGGACACAACTCAATTAATTGTTTCCCACAATTTCCACAATCGATTTGATACATTGTAGCTTATGCCACTTTCGTTGCTTCTTTGCTGTCACATACCATAGCCCTCCAAAATGTGCTAACATTATCAAATGTCTTGTCCTTGGCTTGACATATTCCAAAGATGAGCTTGAGATCGCACATACCACAATTACACGAACAATTTTCATGGAGTCTTGACCTCATCAAATTAAATGCACGCTTATGCGGATCGATTGCTCATGTTTCACGCAACAACATGTGTTTCTTTCCTTTAGCTTTCTAATGCAAGAAGGTTTTAAGTATTCAAATTGCCTAAGCCCAATCCGAACCTTTGGATCTTGATCCACAAAATTGCGGAATAATTCAAGCTGTAAAATTACGATTGAAATAAAATTAGTCACCTCATTACATTACATTACATACAAATCTTTTACATATTCAAGACCCTAAACTCCCACACATACATGTACATTCGACATGAATTTTATTTCATTTACTATGAAGTCACAATTTTTTTGACAATTAATACATCTCCACACTAATTTCTTCTTAGTTCGCCTACATCTACAATACATCCGAATATACATGTAAACAAATATACATGTGCGTGTTGCCATGAAATAATTTGACATTTCCATGTAGAACAACTAGGGCAGATTTGCATCTACATTACATTCAAAAAGTAAAGAAATCTGTTACAAACTTTACATGGTGTTACAAAATAAAAAGACATCTTTATTCTCGCAAAAAGTAAAGAAATCTACAAACTTTACATCGGTGTTACAAAATAAAAAACATCTTTATTAGAAAAGCGGGATGCAATTACAACTAAATTCTGATCATTACTGTGTAATGTCAATATATTGAATTGGTTGTGTCCTCTTCTTCATGACATCTCTAATTTTTGGTGAAACCTTTGAGTTATCTAACAAACCGAGCAATCATATCCTTCATAGCCCGATCTATCGTATTTGTTCTTGGATTTCGACCGCTAATGCCCACAGATTTGTTCCACCTAGTGACATTCTTTTCCTTCTCTCCATCGCTAGTTTCATATTTCTAGGATGTATTTTCAGCAACTTAGGCGCTAGTGAAGTCTTCGTAATTCTCCTTCCTCTCCAACCACCATAGATAGTGCGAGAATGCTTTTGCGGCAAGTCGGTCATTGCTATTTGCATTTTTGACGTCTTGGAGGCCATCCTTTAAATTCTTTACCGGATCTGTTTTTCACGATAGCCTCTTGAGGCCTTCCAATGACTGGTTCAAATAGGAATTGCAATCTTTTGTCCTGCAATAATCTTCTTGCAAATATACTTTGCTGTTTTGGAGTCAAATTAGATACCTCATTCATTATGAGATTTACAGAAGCATTCACCTTTCTTCTAATTGGCTTTGTCACGTATCCACCCCTACAAACCCTCTGTTTCGATTTTCTTTGCCTACTTGTAACAGTGCTTTCCGAAACTTCATCAACAGGAGGATTGAAATCTGAACCCGATGCTGACCTCGAAGTGCTTGCATGAGAGTCCAATCCTTCTTCCATAGTTTCTTCTTCAACTGGTGCTTTAAGACATCGATCCATTCTGCAGAAAGGGGATACAACATCCTGCACAAAAAATCAGATTATTAACCAGATGGGTAAGAGCATGTTAGGGCCTACATGTTTTGGAAACTACCTGGAAAATACTCTGGGTAGTCAAAGATGATGATATATTTGAGTTCTTAACATCTTCTTGACATCATAAGGTACCTTACAACATGTATGTACTACTACTCTTGAATATAACACAATTTCTTTTAGTCAATCTTGCAGTCTAGGTACTTTAAAATACAATTATGTACTTGGACAGAAGTACACAGAAAAGTACCTTTTTGGTAATTTTTTATGTAGGCCCTAACATGCTTTCACCCAGATTTGTATTACTGCTTGAAGGGATTTGTATTACTGCTTGAAGGAAAGGGATTTCAATTTCTTCAAGATACATTTGTTTCTTGAAATGCATTCGATTTAGGAGCAGCTATAATCGATTCGGGCCAAGTTTTCGTTGAGGTAGAATCCGGAGCCATGTTTGATCGATTGAGGAAAGTTCAAAATGTGCGCCAAAGTTTTTTTTTTTTTTCGCAGGCAAGATATTTAGATTTTATTGATAGAGAAGCTAGTACAAGATTTCGGGAGGATTTGGTATAATTATGGAGAATATTGTACGTCAACCGCCTTTATTAATGATAGGCAACTCCATATAAAATTCAAAATGTACATTACAAACACTTTAACCCAGTTCAAATTTTTACATCAATATACAAAAAAATTCAATCACCCTTTCATGCTTCTACCCTCTGGTGTCAAATCCCAGACATCCAACTCCAATACCTCAATCTTAACTTTTATAAGTACCTACAGAAATCTAGAAGCACTTTATAATATAGTATACTTTTCCATCAACATTTTTCAATTCACAGACTATACATGTTTTAATGCTTCAACAATTACCTGTATATGCCAGATCTAAGCTTTTCGCACACCAATGATAAGGCATGTCTATAGTAGAATGCAGAGGCATTCCAGCCATAATACTGGAATTTGATTACGGTGAATCTTTGCAGATTTAGCCTTTAGTCCTCTCGCCCAAGTCTTCTAAACCAGCTCAAAACAAAAAAATTCCAGCAAGAAGGGCAATTTTTGCTTCCAGAGCAAGAAATATCTGTGGGCCCTGCGTCCTTGGAGAGTGAATTTGTCTACGATAGATCAAACTCGTTAACAACAAATTTGGGAAATGTAGTGTAGCACAGAAACAGGGGTTTTTTGATCCGAAAGAGGTGCCAGTGGTTGTAAGCAAGAAAGTAAAAAACTTATTTGCAGGGAAGAATCTGCGGGGCATTGAGGGGGTGTAAGAAGAAGACCATGGGGAAGATTTGCAGCAAAGGTAAGCGATTCAAGGAGGCTTGGAGATGGCTGGGAATTTTTGATATGGCAGAAGATGGTGCTTTTGCTTATGATGGAGCTGCACTTTCCATGTATGGGTGCAGATATCTTACATATTCACGTAAATCATATATGGAGAACGGTTACATTGAGGACGAATACATTCGGGGATAGAGAAAAGAACATGTATGCACATGAGAATTTAAGCAAAAGAATGATGTGAGAGCTAGGATAACAGATGAGATATAGCAGGGTAAGGATACCTAGGTATGAACAGGCACAAGATGGGGGGAGTAGTGGGGAGGCACCGAGCCCGACGAGAGATCTTTGGAATGCAAAAGGGAAGGGTCTGGA
This sequence comes from Isoetes taiwanensis, assembly GCA_021234155.1. Taxonomy (NCBI): domain Eukaryota; kingdom Viridiplantae; phylum Streptophyta; class Lycopodiopsida; order Isoetales; family Isoetaceae; genus Isoetes; species Isoetes taiwanensis. The sequence goes on from JAJEKV010000020.1 coordinate 232,680, forward strand.
AGGGGGGTGTGCAATAGGGGTAGTAAATTGCAGAGGAAGAGAATATGGGTAGGAAGGAGTCGGGGATGACAACCCATGAGAGCAATTGGGAAGGGAGTTGCAAGGGGAGGAGGTGAGATTAACATCAGAAAAGAGTGTGTAGATAGAAGGGGCATATGGAAAAGGAGGGAAGGTAACGAGCAAAATCATAACAGACACCGTTACGAGAAGGGAAGGGAAGGGCACGTGGAAGTTAGGGCTTTTCACTTGTTTCACCACCCATCCCTATAAACCCATACAAACAAAAGCAGCTTAGCTAGTGTTTGCGTTTGCGTTGCATTTTGGTAGAGGTCAAGGGCCCCCTCCTTAATCCCCTCCTGTTATTCCGCCTTCAAATAAAACCATGTTTTCTGTCCCCTTCCTTCCATATAACTTGCTCCTCCCCGTCCCTCGAATTTGCCTTCAAATTTTTCCCCACATTTCCTCCCTCTGGATCTCCCCTGCTCTGCTCTCAAAATCTTCTGCTTTCTCTCCATTCCTGAGTTAGGCTTCTGGCTATGGAGTCCTGCCTTGTTTCTGGTGATACAAGGTGGTTTTTTTTTGCCCCATTTGTCTCCTTTGCCTTGACGGATTCTACCCTTCTTTACCAGTTCATCATCTGCTCTTCTATCTTGATCTCCGATTTTTTCCTCACCGGATAAAGGTTGGTATCGTGATGTAGTCTGTTGGTTGCAGAAATGGAATATCAGTGTAGGTGAGTTGGTGGGCAAGAGAGATAGAATACGAGATTTGGTGTGTCAGAAGTTCCAAATTAAAACCTAGAGCGCAGTCCAAGAGGTAAAGATGTCTTTCTACCAGCAATCTATAGCAAAATATCTATCAGAGAATATATCTATCTCAAATAGGCATTTGCTTGCTCGCATGCATTTGAGCTCACACTATTTGAAAATTGAGACTGGAAGATGGCAGAGGATAGAAAGGGCTGACCGTATATATGAATTGTGTCCTGATGGCATGATTGAAGATGAAGCGCACAAGTTCATTAGTTGAGCTCTTTGGACTCTCAACAAAACACTTGTGTTCTTATATAGATGAGGTGCTACAGAAAAGATGTAGTTGCTTGGGAAAAGAAGTAAAAATATGTGGAGAGTGAGGAGTTGGAGGTTTAATTATGGTGATATATTTGTGTTTTGTACTTTCTCGTTCTATAGACCTGATAGGTCTCTAAAGGACGTAATAAAATATTTCATTTCATTTCATTTCATTTCTTATCAAATGGGCTTCTCCCTCTGGCTGTGCATGGAGTTCGGATCGCCATTGCAGCATCCCCGGCTCGAGAGGCTGGCCTATTATTGGGGCCTGTTTCAGATGCATGGATTAGCGCATCGAAAATTAGCCCAGATGGCGAAGGATCATAATGCAAAATCTCTCATGGCTTTTAGTCTTGGCTGTAGCAGAGTTGTGACTGCCAGCAAGCCCGAAACAACCCGCCAGCTTCTAAATAGTCCTAATTTCGATAATCGACCTATTAAGGAATCCACCCACATGCTGCTTTTTTCTAGAGCAATTGGTTTGGCTCCTTACGACGATTATTGGAGATATCTTCGCCGGATTGCTGCCTCCTATATGTCCAATTGTAATCATATTGAGCAGGGCCAGAACTGAGCAGGGCCGGATTGCATGGTCTGCAGGGCCGGATTGCTTGCAGAGCAAGAAAGGGATGTCATTTTGCGGCGTTGCCGGGCTAATGTCCGGGGTTGTTTTATGCCTTGGACATTAACATATGTATGTGCAACTTCCGACAACACTATAGATTGATGCTTGCAAGAATGGACATGGTTTTCTTTTGTAATTGTTTTTATTGTTGAAATTGTATAATAACAGACAAGAAAACAATGCTTTATAAGTTTTGTGTGGGTAAACCTTTCTCTAAAGTTGAAAATTTAGGAAGATAGACCCAAAAGTTATGCTCAAAATGTCACCTGATTCAGGAAGTCCTCGACTATAGATTTCCTCGACTATAGATTTATTTATTTTTAAAGACACGTGTCTCTCTCAGGTTTTTTCCTGGGGAAAAAATATTAGCATCAAACAGAAATGGGCACCGCCTTATATATGTTAAGAAAAGAAGGTACTTATGTTGGTGCTAAACATTTTTGGGTAGACCAACTTATGGGTGGTATATTGAACGGGGTTCCAACTTCATTTGAATAGCCTACACACCAAATCAAATAGTGATGCTTATATATTATTCTCTGAATCTATAAAACGTTGAATTGAGGCAAATTCTTCCATCTTAACCATTAGATCATTACCTCTTTTTGTTGAAGGGAATGCCCGTGTATTTGAAGAAGCCGTAACTACGTTTAAAATGATAAACAGAATGATACTGAACTGCCGTCCGAGAGCTTCAATTTTTAAGGCAACAACGAAGGCAACACAGTCGATCCTCACCAATCCTTCCTTTTTGGTCCCAGCTCGGAAAGAACGCTAAGCCAAACGTTAGCTTTTCCTGTGAATATCAAGCAATCAGAGCCTCTGCTGAAGATTTGCTGCAAAATCTTATGCCTATCTGTATCATTTGGGCTTAAGTTCCAATCTATCATAGATGGAAGGACGTTTTCCACATCAGACAACCAGTATTGTGTGCCGAACAGATGTTCAGCTCTATTTAACATCGCATAAACTCTAAACGACAATTTCTGGAAATACAGGGGCATTTTCACAAATATCTCAAAATACAAGGACTTTATAGAAAGGGGTCTCCCTATTCTGCGCCTGGCTAGCCATGATCACAGGAGAAAGAAATTGGTCTAGCAGGTGTTGTGCCTTCTAACGATAGTATCTCAATTCTTGTATCTAGACACTTAGAACAAAGCATTTCGAATATGAAACGCGTAGCATAATAAATCGCTACAATAACCCTATGTCCCCAAGTCCAACGTGATCGCCATAAGCAGGAGCTGTGCTACCATCTATGGTAGAGTGCCTGTTTCCTGCTGCAAGGGCATGACTTCCTCCTCCAATAATTGCATCACAATCTGGGCACCTGGATTGCTGCATTGCTCCACCACATTCACCTATTGCATATATATGACCATTTGGGCATTCATACCAATGTCCTTTAGTTCCAACTTCTGCACTTACCGCTTTAACAACTTGCATCTTTATTTGCTTCTGTGCGCTTTTCATAATGTTGCTTGCATCCTTATGATTTGCATCATGTTGAAGGATTATTTCACATATTCTTACTGCATCCGCAAATTGACTGATGCCTGTACATGCAGATGCCCATTGGATCAGTGCTCTGATTGCCATATTCCTGCTTACTGTGTTGGTCAGGGATTCCATTTGCACTCTAGCAGGTAGAGGGTTGTACCTCTCCTCCGTTACAAGCTTTGGAATGGTTTCTAGTTTTGACACAAGAAAACTTTGGCTAACTACAACTCGAAGATGACTTATTGCTTCATAAAACTTCTCTTCCATGCAGCAGACTATAGCAAGATTGAGGTGAGCTTCTGGTAATCCTGGGTTTAGCTGTATAGCCTTCCGGAAATATTTGGAAGCTTTCATGTGTTCATTTTTTTCCAACATCTTTATGCCATGTCGTACCTCGTTATAACCATAGATCCGCCGCTTCACCATTTCTACTTGTGCCACACTTTTCTTCACAATATTTGAATAACGGTAGGTTCTCCTAATAGGATGCCTGCATTGAGGACTGCCGAAACAGAAACGTTGTAAAAAGTCATACTAGAAAGTCATATTAGAATTAGCAAATGTGATTATCATTATAATCTTACCAGGTCTTGAGCTTTATGGCTTGAGATTCAACTGATAATGCTCCATCCACTGAAGTCGACTCATTCATATCCATCCACTGATCTAGGCCAGTAACTTCAAAAAGGTGACCACAATCTATCAGCTGGATAAATCTGTCAGATGTATCACTTTCCTCCAGTTTTATTTGTGAAATTACATCTAACGTATCTGGATCACAGATTCTGCACACAGAGGGACATGGTTCTCCACACATGCCAATGCAGGAGTGGCCACATTTATCAAGCTTTCTATTACATGGTAAGTCACAATGTGGACGTTCACACTTCATAGCAGAGAAGATCACAAGCAAAATGTTCACATTTCTAAGGACATGGCTCCATGCAAGGTATGCAAGGTTCTCCAAATTTAAGAGAACAACGGCTATGCACGCATTTTTTTTCGCACTTTGCAGTGCAGGGCGAGCAGGGTAAGGAACATATATCTTTGCAGCTGTGCCCACACGGAAGGTCACACCCACATTTTTCCCTGCATTCAGTATGATGAGTTCCTTTCTTGCATTTTCCACATGTTCCTTTGCATTTGTGTAAGCATCTTGGTAGATTTCCTCACATGGTTTTGTGCAAGAGATTACACATGGATCTTGATGGCATTCTAACATCATTGAATGACAACATGGCAGGTCCTTCAATACCCTTGTATTGCAGACTGAGTTCCAAGGTTTGCCACATCTTTTGTTGCATTGGTGACCACATCATAACAGTTTTAAAGATGTACATATGCAGGATGCACCATCTGCAGGTTTTGCGCATGGTACAAAACTTATATGTCCACAACTTGGTATATTTTTTTCTACGAGCACCTGACAGGGTGGACATTCTTCCCCCATGTGGCACGATGCCATGCACCTATGCGGACAGTTACCAAATGGCTTCAAACATCTTTTGGAGCAGAACATTGTCTCATGTGTTCCTATATGGCAACGTCTTGGACAAGCATGCCCACATTTTAACTGGTATTCACATTGTTGACTGCATCCACCATCTTCGACCTGTTTAAATTTCTCAGCTACAGAAATTGTTGTTTCTGTATTTTGGTGACTCTGACAGCATAATATAAGTTCAGGACCTATGCAGCCAGTATCCTTGAGATTTTGAATGACATTTCTCCACAACCTGCTCTTTTCTGATAGAATGTTGGCGTTGCCAAATATGTGAAAACCTTCTTTGGCTCTTGACAAGGCCACACACACACGATTTTCACTTTTAAGAAACCCAATAGTGCCTTTACCTCCTTCCACATCGTTTCTTACAAGCGATAAAAGAATTATAGTTGCTTCTTCTCCTTGGAAGTCATCCACACTGGATATTCGTGGAAATGTAGTTGGAGAGATTTCAGGTTCAGATGGGCTTCCTCCAATCGGGGTGATTGATAAGAATGGATGATTCTTTAATCTGGCATGCAATTGCATCTTAATTTCTTCCACTTGACCTCCGTACATGGCCAGAATAACTATATCAGTTGGCTTGTAACAACCTTGGTTCAGAAGGTAATTACAAAACTTCGACAATTAGCTTTCGCTTCTGGAATATTCACCTTGCTATTTGCTTCGCTGGTCTTTTCTCGAGAGCCCGTGATCAAAAAGAAAAGGCTTGATTTCACCCCTTTAATGTCTTTGTATCCATGAACACGAGGGTGATCTTTAAGATCTGGATATATGTTAGCAATTAACTTTGAAATGGATGGCTTCATCCTCCTTTGAGTTAACAGTGTTACATGGTCGATTCCTCCTACAACAAGACGCTCAAATAGTGAAACATCCAACTTATACTTGATAGCGAGTTTGTACGTTGCGGTTGAGGGCCGCAGCTGTTTGTGATCTCCAATAAGAATGACGTGTTTGGTGGAAGGACTCAGACATGCCAAGATATGGCTTTCTAACACCTCCGCTGCTTCTTCAACTATCACTATCTCCGGTTTCAGTGATACGATAGTATCATGATATTTGGCTGCTGCACTTGTAGTCATTCCTATGATATTAGATTTCTTTAGGATAGAGAGCTGGATTTCTCTATTCACTTCATTAAGTTCTCTGCAAGCATTCTGATATTCTTTGGAAATATTTGCTAGCTCTGTTTGTGCTGCAGAATGAATTTCATCAAGCCAGTATTGGTGCAGTCTTTTTCTTGCTACAACTGGTAAGATCCATACATCCGGGGTGTTGACTATAAGATGGAGAGGGAACTGTCCACCCTGATTTTCAGGCGCTTGTAAGTTATTCATGTTTTTTATTTTTATACCTCTCCTTTTAGGTACTTGAACCCAATCTTCGTTGTCTCCCACTTCGTCGTTGAAGTTGTCCACGTCCTCAAAAAAGGGTAATGGATCATCTAAAAGCCAGAGTTTGACAATATCAGATTGGGCATTTCCTTGAAATAGGCTATTTATTTGTTCCTCTGTAGCAACACCATATAGCATGTCACGTGCCACATACTCAGTGTTCAAAAGCTTCACACAAGAGTTCATTTCTTGTTCTAGATCCCACTTCTTCCCTTTTGCATTTGAGGCAGCTCGTACTTGAGCTGGAGGCAAATTTCTATCATCCCTGCGCTTTTGGATTCTTTGTTGTAAGTTGCAGCCTCGCAATATTTCACTCTTCCCTCTTCCCCCTATGCGAACTAGCTGTTTTTCATGCATATATATGTTTTCTAGAAACTGATCCAATGCATGATTAGTGTAGCACACTACCATTATTGGGCCCGCTATGTTGGAGGAAGCCTCAGCTTTTTTCAATTTGTCGGCTTTTAAATTTGCCAATAGTAGCCTTACAATGAGGGAGCCAATGTAGGTTTTACCAGTTCCAGGTGGTCCTTGAATAAGAGCCAGCCTTTTTGTCAAACCATGTTTGAGAGCTAATTTTTGGCTATCGTCAAGGCCACATGCCCACTCAGGCCATGGTTGCAATAAATGGATAAAGCTTGTCCCCAACTCGTTTTCCATCTCAGGAAATGCTGATTCAAAACAAAAAACATCAGCCTTTTCACTTTGCAATAAGTAATCAGGTGCTTTTACGCTTGGCTCCAAGGATAATAGATGTTCCTTAAACGGAATAGCTTCCATATCCTCCCGTTGCAAGCTTCTCAAAGTGTGAGAATAGGCCTCAAAATATGCCGAAGCAGATTCAACCATGACATATTCCCTGGTTGTATCAAGGTTTTGTTGATTATCCATGTCATGGACGAGCTGGATAACTACTGTACCTTGGGATAAGGACTTTGTATCACGACCTGCAATTGTTGTCCAAATAAATGTTTGGAATCCATCACACGATAGACAGAGTAATGCACCAAACATTAATCTTTTGCTAGAAGCCCATGAGATCTCTTTTTTCTTCTCTACCTTGAAGGAAACTGTGTATTCAATCCCACTGCTTGCAGGGAACATTTCTTCAATCCTAACATTTGAGTAGACCCTTACATCTGCACTATGAATGCCATTTCTGTAATCTTTGATGCCATTCCTAAGAGGCTCAATAAAGTCTTCTCTAAGCAAGCGGAAATGCGTCTCCAGGTACTCGATGATAGAAGTATATCGCATCCCTATCTTGTTGACTGGTAGTGCTCTGTTTTCCTGTAAAAGAAGCTCCTCTTGCCCTGGTATTATACATGTTTGACGAAAATCAACTCCCTGTTTCAAGCCATCAAGCATTTAGATTTGGTCTTACGAATAAGGATACTTAGAATAGCTTGTAGAGTGCATTTTAACGAAAATAAAATGAAGTGCAGGAGTTTTCTTTTTTAAGTGCTCATTTATATTACGTCTGTTTTGATTTACAGATTTATCAACTAAAACTATGGGTCTTAGATCAAATATGAAGGTGGCATCATTGTCACTTCCAAAATCTCTTGTTCAGATAGAAGCATCAGTGGGCTCTATAATTATTTCAATGACTGGAGGCAGTGCCTTCTTTTCAAAACCTTGTAATGATTGTAGACTAAATGCCAAGGTTCTCGGGTGCTTATAAGCAGCCAAAGGATGTTTATGCATACAGATAAAAATAAAAACACGTTGCAATCACAATATCAATATGTACAGGCCAAAGTTAGTGTCATGAGATGAAGTATATGCTATCCTTTCTTTTACCTAAAAGCTTCAATTTTCAAGGCTGATAACGACGCCAGGCAGGAATATTGATGGGAATTTCTCTAAAGACTCACGGCTACAATGTCATGAACTTGGATTCCGTTGAAGATACGATGTATTACTTAAGACTAATCTATGAATCAGAAAATCAAACTTATTACGTTTATAACTACATGAAAATACCAACCTTTAAACATCCATCTGGCCCGGATACTGCCAAAGAACGTTGAATCCTTTTCTTTTGTGTAAGTAACCTCGATATTCTCTCCGCCAAATCTTCCCTCTTTGAACTAGTTGGTAACCCTTCTATTGCACCTTTTAGAGAATCCAAAGGAACCTCCTTCCATCCAGCAGCAGTGCGGAGCTGCAACTCCTCGGCCAGATGGACAAATGGTTCTACATTTTCAGCAGTGGAATTTGTAGAGTTGATAAATGCATGCATGCCAAGTAAATACTTAGAAGTAGTAAGGGATCCATATATTTGATTAGTTTTTTGTCTCAACATGCTTGATCTTATTTCATCCTTGGCAAGCAACCTGGCAAGCAAGCATGCATTAGTTTGGGAAAGATCAGACTTTTCAGCAATGTTGTTGATGCTTTGAAGTCCCAAGTTGGAACTGAGGTATTCTATGTTGTCAGATGCATCTTTTTCAAGGTGAATTCTGAGCCAGCTCTCTATTCTATTATTGGGAGCTCCAGCCAAGGCCATTCTAGCAACATCTTGAGCATTTTTGTTATCTATTTGATGCAAAAACTTACAGCGGCTACCATTACGGCAATCATTGGTAAGAAAGAACCTGCATGTCCCCAATTTCTGGTTAGATTTTATCTTAGCTTGAGGTTTTTCTGGCTCTGGCTCAGCAACTGATATGAGAAACTTGGGGACTTGTGTAAGCTCCTCTAAAGCAATCTGCACTTCATCATCTCTGTGCACAGAGATTAAATCACCTGAGCCATCTTCATACTTGATAGAAATATCAGATGCCCTGTATTTATCGCGCAACTCATCATAAATACTTATGATCAAGTTTTTAAACTCTTGCAAGGTGCTATTCCTGTCAAGCCGCACCACTCGGATCTGATCCTTAAACTGGAGCTTTACTCTGGCAAATGAGCCAGGATGTGGAATTCCCTAAAATATAATCGAAAAGATAAACACATGCAGGCTTATTTAATAGTACCAAAGATCGAAATGTGGAGCGGAAGGTAAGACTCACCACTGGGGCTGAAGAAGGACCAGGCTCCCCTGCGCCATAACTTGTGCTTGATGAAGCTTTCATTTCTGTGTGTGTGTGTTTTCTTTTTCGGCAGGATGGCGTTCTATAGGAGGAGTCTGTCGTACGTAGTGGGTGGTGCCCATTTTCATTTTTATATTCAAGTCAAGTCTAAAGCTTGACTTGGAAATGACTTTAGAATCTTAAAAAGCTGTTGAAATCGCAACGTGGTCTTAAAAATCTATTCTATTCTATATTATTTACTGCAAGATCTTTTAACAAAAAGAAGGGTGAAATTAAATTTATCCTTAATGTAGCGATGTCGCGCAATCACAACGGTTGATGAATCCATCCTCACAATCTCCAACGATCATGATTCTGTAACCACCCACCAATTGTTATGTTTGTACATAATCTAGAGCAAGACAAATCTCAAAAGCATATAGTAGAAAATGCAAATGCAAAAATAATGCAATTGGGCTTAAATATGAAATGTCTCTTGCTATTAACATATCACAATCGTAGTCTTTCGAAAGTCTTATAGTATTGTTTCAACTTTACACGTATGCATAGGAACACGACAAATGTCAAAAGCATACATTAGAAGATGCAAACACAATAATAGTGCAATTGGCCACTTGTTATAGCATATTAAAAGAAAATCTTCCCAAAGTCTTGCACTATCATACATATTATGTACTCATTATTTAAAAATAAATAAAAATAAAAATTATTGTATTACACATCAAACATATTACAACAAACAACAAAAAGCTAGGCATAAGCACAACATTAGTATCGGATTTTTTTTAAGATCTTTAAATAATGCAAACACAATAATAGTGCAATTGGGCTTGAATTTCAAATGGCCACTAGAAGAAAATCTTCCCAAAGTCTTGCACTATCATACATATTATGTACTCATTATTTAAAAATAAATAAAAACTAGTAAACGTGTGCCCGGCGTTGCCGGGCTAATGTCCTGTCACGTGTTTTGCCTCGGCCTTTTAATGTCCATATGTGCAACTTTTGACAACAGCACAGATTGATATTGGCAAGAATGGACATTATATGTTTTTGTAGTCATCTTTGTTATTGAAATTGTCTAGTGACAATATCATCAATGTATTAACTTTGCGTTTAAAGGATGGATTTTAGTAGAGAAAAAATGTTTTAGAAGGAATGTGGGAGGCAATTAAATTACCCTATGGATCCTAGAGGTATGTTGTCATATGGGCCTTCAATGTAGGATTGATCACACACATGTTCTAGTTGATAGAAGTACAGGATTCATGTGGAATTGGTACCATATGAGTCCTAGTCGAGAGAAATATATGCTTTATAGTGTAGGCATAATAAGATGAACTTGTTTGGAAGTAATAGTGAAGGACCAAACAAACCAAACATGTTACTAAAATCAAACCTAAGCATAAGAACAACTCAATCAACATGGCTTTGATCAACCTCGAGATCCCCACGTCATAAGCAATTCCACATCAGTAATGATTGCCCGTCAATTCTTTTTTTTTTTTTTTTGAGTGAATGGGGTTTTTTCCATTAATTATAGAAAAAGGCACAACATATTGAGTGAGCCTTTATAAATAGGCTACTCGTTAAAAAGCATGCAGCTAAATACAAATAAGATAGGTGTTGTAAGAAGCACATAGTAGAGTCCAAAATATTAATCAACCTTATTAGTAGTTGATTAATTTGTTGTGTTGCAACTAAGAGATCCCATATACAATGAGGATCAATGTAGAAAAAGTACAGCAACATATGCCTTGACAGGTCAAAGACCAATTCCTGCAAAATAGATTAGGTGCTAATAAAATGCTGTAATTTTATGAAGATCTGTATGTGGTCCCAATAGTGTGAGGTGCAGGTCAATGATTAGGAAGAGAGGAGTGATGTCGATGGAAGTGGTAGGAGCTAAGATATTCAAAGTGAGCTTGGAAGTGAGGTTGGAGTATAAGAGTGTTGCCATTTCCCCAATTCAACTCAGTAATCAGCCTATCAGCATTTGTAGTGGACATTAGAATGATTAATGTGCCATATGCATCTGCCAGACCCCTGTAATGGTAATAACATTCTCTATAGTTCTCAAACTGTTGATCTGTCATTCTTCTGCTGTTGCATTCCAAAAACCACCATAGCTGCACCATTAGATATGTGCTTCTGCAGAATTCCATGGCCCAGTCTAATTCCTCATCAGGGATGTCTGGTATGTCGATATCTGTGATGCCCCTGACTGTACCTGTCCACATGTCATCTGTATATTGGATATCATGAACTAGCCTCTGTCCTGGGAACAGTCTGTATTCTGCAGGCTCAACCGAAGTGCCAATGTCCCTACTTAGGTTCCTCGTGTAATCTACCAGATAAACATTAAGTGTCAGTAAGTGATTCATGACAATGTAGTTTAAATATTTTATAAGCTCCCAAGAATTTGCCTATACTTAGCCAATTGTTATCCAAAGAATCTAAGGAATCTTTATGCAGGTGTATCTGACTTGTTGCAACCATTTCTATGTCATAGATAACTTGAGTTTTAATCCAGAATATGGATATTGTCTTACCACCATACTGACACATGTTCCTATGTTTCCATACATTCCATAAAGCAACATAACATATAGAATTTTTAAATGCATCATCATTCATCAGGAACTCAAGCAGAGTAGCAGGACAATTGATATTAAAAGTAAATTCAAACCATCTCCAAAAGGAATTAAACATAGCACAGCCAAAGATATGTTCCAAAGATTCGACATTGTTGCAACCAAGAGGGCAGTTGGGATTCACAGGATTTGTTGAAGAATTTGAGTGCCTTGACAAAGTTTCCAGATTTGGCACACTCTTGTTGGCAATTAACCAGATAAAGTAGGAAATCTTGGGGGGCAAGTATGAATTCCAAATGTTTTTAAAAAGCCTATCTTCTGAATCATCAGAGAGTCCCCAATAAAGCTTAGATTTGGAGGGATGATGAGACATATTTAAACAGGTATAAACCTTGGAGACATTGTAGCTAGGCTTCCCCATAAGGGACCATTCAGCAGTGCCAGGATTATCAAGGTGATTGATATTGCTAGTTTTATGCCTGATGAATCTAAACAGAAGCTTATCAGATGAGCTACCTCTGATTCTATTTTTCAGATTTGTCCAAGAAATCCATCTTGTTTGATCCCACAAATCACCAAGCTTTGAGATACCATGGTATGTCCACCTTTTATAAAGCTTAGGATGTTTTATAGCCAAAGGAGTAGTATTATCTCTGGAAAAATTAGGATTCCAGAAAATGCTTGTGCTCGAGTGGCTATTCTGAATACTTGAATGTTCAAAATTAATATAAACTTTGTTCCAAGCCAAGATAATGCCTCTCATAAGAGGAGATATATTTGATGCAGGTTTGAGAGTTGTGAAAGCTGATGATGGCAAATTATGACTGATGGAAGGATGACCTTTAGGGTGACTGCAAGATAGCCAGTATTTAATAAATAGTGTGGCTGGATTATTCTGCAGGAATAGGGATTTTCAGATATATTTTCCAGCCAAGGCATAGCCCTGAAGAGCCAAGTTCTTACATCCTAGGCCACCCTGCTTCTTGCTTCTAGTAATGGAATTCCAGTTAACCAAATGGTGCTTTCTCCAAATGAAGTTTCTGACAATTCTCTCGATTTGTTGGTAAATGCAATTTGGGGCTAATAGGGCAGAGGAGTAATAAATGTGAGAGGCAGCAAGAACAGAATTAGCAATTATGGTTCTCCCTGCCAGAGAAAGACAATTTCCATAATTGCCTAGCTTTTTTCTGATTTTGGAAACTATAGGGGTCCATAATCCTTTGAGACTGGGATTGAGGGACAAAGGCATACCCAAAAGGTTGGTTGTCTCAGTTGATCTGATACACTTGATGCCAGCAATGCTATCCAAATCTAAGTCTCCAATTATTGTGCATTTATTTCTGTTTAGATGTATCCCAGAGGCTGCACCAAAGTTGTGAATTATATTCAGGAAGTTGGTAATGTTGCTTGACTCATTCTTGAGGAAGCTGAAGGAGTCATCTGCATATTGCAGAATGGAGAGGTTGGAAGTATTATCAGGAAGATTCAGACCTACTATGTTACCCACAGATTGTTGATGAACAATCACTCTAGTAAGCATCTCTGCTACAGCCAGAAAGAGATAAGGGGCTAGAGGGCATCCCTGTCTGACACCTCGAGCCAGAGGGAAAAAATAACCAGGGGAACCATTCACAAGAACAGTTGATTGTGATCTAGAATTTAATCCCAAGATTAGCTTAATGATCTTTTCACTGAAGCCCAGCTTTTGGAGGGAGAATTCTAAGAAATTCCACCTTACAGTGTCAAAGGCTTTTGAAAAATCTAACTTCAATAAGATACAATTTTGTTTTGTTAGATTATTCCAATGCATTCCCTCCATGGCTGCAATATAGTTATCTAGGATATATCTATTTGGGAGAAAAGCAGATTGATTCTGGCTGATGACCTCTTGAAGATGAGATTTAACCCTGTTGGCTATAATCTTAGCACAGACCTTGTAAGTGCAGTTTGTTAAAGAAATAGGCCTCCAGTCTGAGAAAGATTGGGGATTGTCAACTTTAGAGATTAGAGTGATAAGGCCAGAAGCTAGAGCAGGATGCAAATGGTTGGAATTCCAGAAACCTTTGATCATGTGCATGAAGTCACTTTTAATAGTATCCCAAAATCTAATGTAGAATTCAGGGGGAAGACCATCAGGGCCAGGGCTTTTGCCTTTGGCAAGACTCTTTAGGGTAGAGAAGATCTCATCCGCAGTGGGGATGGCCTCCATAGAAGGGGGCATGATCAGATTACTATGAAGACCATTGTTGTCAATCAAATCAGTAAAGGCTTTTGCTTCAGCAGTTTGGATAATGCTGTTAATAGGTTGGGAGAAAATATTTGCATAATTAGAGCAAAAAGAAATGATCTGTGAAAATATTATCATTTTCATCTTTGACAGTGGTCAGTTGGCTCTTTAGAAGTCTAGATTTGGCAACTCTATAGAAAAACTTGGAGTTTCCATGGTCCATGTTGGAAAGGTACTTGATTTTGCATTGCTCCTTGAGCTCCCAACTCTTCAATTGTTTTGATGACCCTTTCATAAGTTTGAGCATTCGAAGCTAGGTAGTCTAAGCTCCTGTAAAAGGATGATGTCTGCATCATAACTTCTGATCTGAGATATTGCCCTTCTTCTTTTTAAAGGGGCTTTTATACCTCTGAGATTCCAACTGAGAATCTTCATGGTAAATTTAAGGATAAAGCAATCTAGGAGATGGTTAATGGAGTTTGCTAGCTCTTCTGGATTTTTGTCGAGTATTGGCAGCAGGGGTATTCTGGATTTGGCCAAGAATATTTTTTACCCTTTTTCTTTCCATTTCTATTGGAGGATTTGTTTTTTGAGTGGTCAGCAATTGGACTATCATGATGAGCAAGCAGGTAAATATCTCCATCCCATGTGTTATCAAGGTTTGGAATATGGTGATCAGGGGCATTTTCTTTGTCAGGGTGAGATTCTGCAAAGTTTTTTTCTTCAGCTAATATTTCAGGGTGAGAGCACTGCCAGAATTTAGATTTGCAGCACTCCTGGACTACAGTCTCAGCTAAAGAAGTGTCAATGGAGTTTGTAGGGGTAATTGCATTATTATCCATATTATTATCCATAATAGAGCAGTTAAGTAACAAATTATCTGCTACTTTTAGAATGGAAAGATCTTGCCTGGGAGTAGCTTGTTCCAAGTACGGTGACTCTGTGGATCTCAATTGATGTAGGGTAGAATTTGCATTGCTTGCTGTTGTTTTCTCTGATTGATGCTGATCACATACTGCTGCTAGCACTGTGTGCTCATGATCTGTATGAAGTAGATTGTGTTCCCAACCATTTGAGATATTTCTAACCTGTTCGTCCCTATCTTTTGGGCCCACTGACATCTGTTCAGAAGGATCTGGCAATACACATGGCAATACCTCTGTGGCTGTCATTAATTCCTGTAATCACTTGTGGATTATGATCGGATATAGCATTCTTTAATTGGTTTGACCTTTGGAGGTTTGGGAGGATGGAGAAAGCCACGTCATTCATATAGCATCTATCGTGTCTTGCATACGTCCTCCCTGTTCCCAGCCATCCATTACACCATGTAAATCCATAAAGCCCATATTCTCTACCAATTTACACCACTGAAGTTTCTCAAATCCGTGTACAATTTCTGAAGACACCCCTTGTCTATCCTCAGCTGCCCCCACCATATTGAAATCCCCTGCCATAAGCCACGCTACCTGACTTCCAAAGCTTTTCAATCTATATCTGAGAGTGGCCCATAAAGCACCTCTACCCCTGGGGTTGTTATGGGCATAAATTTTCACCAAACCCCATATTCTACCTTCGTGTTGCCATAGAATTATAGCCCATCTACCAAACACATCTACACCGCGGAATCACATACTTTTACGCCCTTCTTCCAGCGATCGAGTGCCTGCACTAGAGGTATCTTTTCTTCGCAGCAATACCCACGTATTCTTTACCTATTGTGTTGAACAATGCATGTATCTCCCCCTGTTTACACTTATGCTCCTGCAGGCATATTATGTCTGGATTTATCTCCTTGATTGCATTTGATAATCTGCTTTTCTTGTATTCCGAGGATTTTACTCCCCTGATATTCCAGCTAAGGATCTTATAATTCATGGGACACTGTTTGGAGACCCTTTCTTCCTTTTCATGTTACCCGTCCCATCTGTGTCGATTACCTCTGCCTTTTTATTTTTTTTCCCTGTTACACTAGGCGGGTCCTCGTCCACCCCCTTCTCCTCTTCCATTGGAAGGTCTGCCCACATATTTTTGTGTGATGGGAGGGCATTCTCTATAGCAGCCAGCTCACCACGTACTACCATTTCTCCTCGATTTCCTTTCACCTTATCTGGCAATGCCTCCTCTGAAATCATTACTTCTTTAATGTATTGAGAGAAAAGATTGTTTACCTCAGAAACTAAATGAGTGCTGAGAGACTTCTGAGGAGGGGACTTTGGGCGAGGCCCTCCACTCTTTCGAGCAATATTTCTGGTTCTCCCTTTTTGCCTGGCGCCTCCCACTTCCCAAGTTTGGCCTTCTGCTTTTGACGAGCCCTCTACAATTGTAGAGATGATGGGCTCCAAAGTAGGTCTCATGGTTGGAGATGCCACGTTGCTAGTGTTAGGTGTTTCTACTTCCCGACTTGGAACACCTGGGGTGGTTGTTGCAGAAGTAATGGGGTGGCTCTTTGGGATCCCAGCACTTGTGGGGGGGATGTTTGGGATTATCGCTCTGTGCTTGATGTTGAGGACTTATCTCTTCCTTAGAGCTTGCCTGAGGGTTCTCTTCCAGCCCTTCAATTTTTAGATCTGGGAACATTCTGTATATTTCCCACTTGTTGGTCAGTTTCAAAGGGAATTTAAAAGAGCAATTGCCACACTTAACTATCACTCCTTTGGGTATGCCCGCCTTTGCTGGAATGGCTACACAAATCCTTGGCCCTCTGGCTATGGAGTGTGAGATATAAGCACCTATTGTGTTGGCAATGACCTTTAAAAACTCAGGTATCAGCATGTCTGGAGGAAGGTGTTCAATCTCCAGCCAGCATGGGATTTTGATTGCTGACATTTGATGGGGGGAGAATCCAGGCGAATAGTATTGATATAAGATGTATTCCCCCATGAAAGTGTCCGCTGCGCGAGCAACCATCTTATCTACTGCGTCTTCACTTTGGAATAAGATGAGGAAGAAGTTGCCACCTAGTGCCTTTAAAGATTCATGCTGAGGCAGACCTAACCTTTTCAAGTGAGTTGACAACCAAAATTCCAGTTTTCGGAAGTCCAGGAATCCTCCGGTAAAGAATCCAATAACTGCTCGTGATACCAAGTTCTCCACCACTTTTACATGCGTGCCATGATCTATCTCTGCTATTGGGAAGTTATCCTCCACGTCTACTTCCATGTTCCCAACACTTTCCGTTCCATTTTTTTCAGGATGGCCTTTATTTAATTTGCCCAGATCTTGGGGAAAACCTGCTTCTACTATTTTAAGTGCTGCATCTACTCTCAGACTCCTGGCTGTCTCTGTCGGCACGTTATTCTTTATCCACTCTGAAAATCTAGGCTTGTTAACCCTTGCTAAAGTGTCGTTATTTTTCCAAGCCTCCCTTGCATTACTCCTTGCAGCACCACTCGCTTAGTCTAGATTTACAGTATTGTTATGCCCTTCTTGAGTTGAAGTTTTTGTAGTATCGGTAGTTTGTGAAGACAGTTTTTTAGCCTCTATGCTTTGATGAGATATCCCCCCTTTTGTGATGCTCTCTGTACTCCATTTCTCTTCCATTATAGCGCCTCCCAATCCTACGGATTTGTGCTTCGTCTCTGCTAGTTTTTCATTTTCTTCCAACTCTTTCTCGTTTGCTTCTGTTTCTGCTTCTTCCATATGTGAAATTCTTCTATATGTGAAACTTCCATTGGTGAAACTGATCTGCAAGGTTGTGTGAATTTTTTCTGCCCTCCTGCACTATCTCTTACCCCTGCCCCTAATATTGCAGATTTCAATTTTCGGATAGCACCGATGGCACTCACATTTGCCTTAGAGGCCAGATCTTCCCCTGCTGATACCTTATCTACTCGGTTGCCCTTTGGGGGATGATTAATACTATGTGAAGCAGGGACGGCTGCTAATGAACCTGGATTCTTATCTGATACACTCAGGAAATGATGTGAAGCAGGGACGGCTGCTAATGAACCTGGATTCTTATCTGATACACTAAGGAAATGATTTACCTCATGCTGGGCGAAAGCCCCAATTTCTGAAACCGATTTGTTGGAGGCCCCTTCGACTGGGGACGGTTTGCAGACCCCTGGGGTCTGCCGGATGGTTGTGGTCCAGCCTAAGCTGCCGCTGGCAGGGCGAATCGGAGGCCCTGGGGCCCCGTTGTTTTTACCTGGGTCGGACCCAGGCCGAGTTCCGACAGCCGCCACGCCTTCGTCCATTTTCTTCTCTCCTTTTTTGTTATTCATAGCATATATTATAATTGCTCTTATTTCTACAAACCTTGTCTCTTATAAGGCATCACATTTTTTAAGATGTTACAAATGTTCAACAAATAATCATCGTTTGGTGTCACGGGTGGCATTACCACACAATTCCGCATAGCAACTGATTGGTTGAACCATAGAATGACCTTCAACATGTTGTACATGAAGGGAATTACCATTTTAGTTGAGCAATAAGTGGATATTCAAAAAAGCCAAAAGATCCAAAATCTGACGTTCCACCATCTGATCTAGCCAACATATGTGCTGGCCTTGGCAACATACAAAAATCTCTTAGGCAGAAAATCTTCTACACAACAAAATGCCAATTCGACAGTCTTACAAAAGAGACAAACAATTGGAGGTTAGTCAAAGCACTACATACAATAATAAATAGATATATGTAGCAGCATAGCAATGTGAGCCATTTGATCATTGGTGATGCTTATACGTACATTTGCCCACTTGTGTTACGCTTGGACTAAACCTACAACAAAATAAAATAAAAAAATATCTAATCACATGCTAGTGTAATAGTTATGTGGGGATTCAAAAAGATGGGTGCTTACTTGAACCAATATATGATCAATGAAACAGGTGGATCAATAAAAAAAGGATGTGTTGAACGCAATAGTTAATCTAATGTCTACTTTAGAACAAAGCTTGGCAAGGTTGAGACCAAAGTCATAAAACATCATATTTTTGTTGCAAGGTAGAGACCATTTGTGAATAGAAGATTATGTTTAAAATTAAGTCAAATACCGATGTAACGGCAGATTCTTGTTGGAAAGATGGTCATCGTTGGGAAACAAATGATCAATGTATTTAATTTTCAACTATGTAGGAGTATTATGTTACTATTGTTGCCTACGTTTGTTGGTTGAGTTCCTTATTGAATTGTTTGAACTTTAAAATGGATGTGTGAGGAGTGCTTGTGGTCTGAAGTTTGGGGTCACTCCGTTGACTCAAGTAAGTTGTACTTGTCTCAGCGACTTGTTGAGGATCTATAAAAGTACACCTATATCAACTTTGAATCTTAAAGGCATGAGTTGCTGAACATTGATTATAAGAATTTTATCATGATCCAATCAATGAACACATAACCAACATTTCAACATTTCCATAAAATAGAACCTTTTCATGTGCAAAGGAATTCACTCATCTTATTTTACAATGCAGAGCCCTTTTAAAAAATTGAAATCTATTAAATTCAATTTGACTCTTAAGAGCATGGCCAATTAAGTGAACAATTAATTTTCTTGGTATATTGTCTATGGCATGCGCATAATGCAAATGATAAAAAGAAACATAAAGGTTCCAGCCAAATAATGCTCATAGAGCAAGATCATATTCAAGAAAGCTCAAAGAATGAAAGGGGTTGTGCTCAAAAAGGCGTGTGTCAATATGAACTGCTGATATAGGGTGTGTGTCAACATGGGCTTCTGATTTATGTAGGGGCATGTGTCAAAGCCTAAGGGAAAATCTCATATATCAACCACTAAGGATATCTTCATTTCAGACCATATTTCCATTGTCTCAATATTCTTATGTTATGTGAGACTTTCTCTAGATAGTAATAGGTGCCGGGCAATACCTTCTCATTGATCTACCAGAATGAGTTGCTCTGCTTACAATCTTATCAGATAATATATTACCTGCACCTGTATCAGTGATTGTGACTGAAAAACTATTCAGAAGATTCATCTATGCCAGGATCTCACAACTAACATCATTTGTAAAAAGCTTGCTGAAACTTGTGAAGCTAGACACGGCTCAGAAGCTAAACTATTGCAGACATGTCATCCTTATTTGTTCTGACCACATCTCTCTCTCCAGTCTCCTCCAGAAAATTGCAAATTTGTTCGTATTCGCTTTGTGTAGGGAAAAAAGGTCAGAAAATCCCTCCGCTGTAATTTTAAAGGGGTCAATAATAGTCATCTTATGTTAACATATGTTAAATGCTGTGCTTAGAACAAAACATAGACATGAAAAAAGTACCCAAATAGAAGTAAATGAAAATGATGAGTGGTAAAAACTGGAAGCAGAACTACAGCAGATTGAGTCAACCATTTCATACAAACAAATATCTTATCTCTCAAACAATTGAGTTGTGCAGATGTTTCAAATTGATGAGTTGTCGTGTATCCCTTTGCATCAGGCACAACTGACCAATTCCACAGTGTTTTTCTGGCCAGGCGCAGCAAAAATGCAAACAGTCAATCAACAAACCGTGAAGTGTGCATCTCATTCTAGATACCGCCATACAAACCTGGCTGTGGCATGGCTAGAGAATTAAATAATCTGCTGGTGCTGCAACGGCCCCTATTATTCTCTTATTAGTGGACCCTAGAAAAGCAAAATCCAATCCAAGCTGCATAGAATAGTACTCAGTTTCACTTCAACTCAAATGATCTTCCTACAGACATATATCCTCAGATCTGACTCCAACCCAAATGCTTTTTCTGCAACCAAATCATAGTAAAGTGCAAACATCACACAACTACTTTAATGGCCAAAATAATAGATTTCGCAGCCAACAAAGTATGAGCAGTGGGTTAACAATGGAGTATATAACAGTGCATTATGCAAGACATATGCCCACCTGTCTATTGAAAAGCATAAGCACTATGGAAGTAAAGCTTAAAGCAATAGAAACAGAATTTCATTTTATGGGAGTAAAGCTTAAAGCAATAGAAACAGAATTTGATTTGGTTGCTAAAGGAGAGACGAAAAAAGGTTACTCCATTCGGGAGCAAAACTAAATAGGCACATCTAAATATTCAATGGCACTGACTGATTCAGACAGGATTAATGAAATGATAATAAGCTTTAATTAACCGGTGAACTAATTCTTATAGCTGGAGTGCCAAATTTGGCTGTTGCGTCCTTAAAAGCGGATCTGTTCAAGAAAACAGGAATAGACTAATATCCCGGATTTGTTCTATCTAGCCAAACCTCATCTTGAAGGTTCGATCTGTATATAAATAACTGTATTAACCTTATCGCCTCTGTTCAGAAGATTTAAGACAAAAAGTTGCAGATATGGCTTCTCTAAAAATCCGTCCATATAATGCATGTTGCAGCTATGGCTTCTACATGTGCTGGGTAATAAAATCATGAGCTTTTAGAGGATGCAGCTATGGCGAACAGGAATCAAACTGGATTCAGCAAATCCAAACTCAACCCTTAAAAGATTTAGAATACCTGTTCCGACCGAATTACATTAGTGGTTAGCATTACACAAAGAAACTAAAATCGGTTCAACGTTTCAAACAAAGACCAAATATAGGTAGAAAGAGGACATTTACATGCAAAGAGAAACCTGTGGATTAATCCTGTTTGGATACTGCCCTTAAAAGTTTTAGAAGGGTAAGCAAACTCAATCGAAACTTAATCCCTGGATGCAGCAAATAAAGAACTCAACCTGTTCCGGCTTACTTTTTAGCGTTTCCAGATCCAGAGCTCCTAACTTCAACCGACTATTGCCTCCTGCAGATGGATTTGCATTATTGAATAAGAAGAAATGCCATTTTAAGGCATGATAACAAATAAAATGAAAGGAGAATCAACCTGCACCCAATGGTTCCAAGGCTCCAAGGCATACCCTAAGATGGGCTGGAGCTTAAACCTGCCGCTGCAAGTCTTGAAGAAAGAATGAACGTATAAGAATGAACGAAAAAAGAATGAATCGGAAATGCATAGGAATTAGTGTTACCTGCTCCATGCGTCAAAAAAATGTATACGATGGAAACAGCTGATTTAGAGACTGTACCTGCGTCCCCAAGCTCCAGGCGAACACCTTCTACCGTCTCCAAAACTCCCAACCGTGCCCTCTTATTTTCTAGTGACATTGAACCCAGCCGCCCATCTTCAAAGCATGATCCATCGCCCGAGAAGTCTGCTGCTTGACCGTTTCAAAAATCTAGTATGATTATTTTGAGGGGGAAGGGGAAATTTTAGTATGGGAAAGGGGAAATCGCCTGAAAACAAAGGTCTCGCCTGAAAATCCATTTTCAGGTCCCAAAAGTCACACCCTGAGGGCACACCGGCATCAGCAAGACACCCCAAAAACTTTTTAAGTAAGTAGATAAAAATTATTGTATTACACATCAAACAAATTACAACAAACAACAAAAAGCTAGGCAGAGAAGATCTATGGTAGAGTGCCTGTTTCCTGCTGCAAGGGCATGACTTTCTCCTCCAATAATTGCATCACAATCTGGGCACCTGGATTGCTGCATTGCTCCACCACATTCACCTATTGCATATATATGACCATTTGGGCATTCATACCAATGTCCTTGAGTTCCAACTTCTGCACTTACCGCTTTAACAACTTGCATCTTTATTTGCTTCTGTGCGCTTTTCATAATGTTGCTTGCATCCTTATGATTTGCATCATGTTGAAGGATTATTTCACATATTCTTACTGCATCCGCAAATTGACTGATGCCTGTACATGCAGATGCCCATTGGATCAGTGCTCTGATTGCCATATTCCTGCTTACTGTGTTGGTCAGGGATTCCATTTGCACTCTAGCAGGTAGAGGGTTGTACCTCTCCTCCGTTACAAGCTTTGGAATGGTTTCTAGTTTTGACACAAGAAAACTTTGGCTAACTACAACTCGAAGATGACTTATTGCTTCATAAAACTTCTCTTCCATGCAGCAGACTATAGCAAGATTGAGGTGAGCTTCTGGTAATCCTGGGTTTAGCCATATAGCCTTCCGGAAACATTTGGAAGCTTTCATGTGTTCATTTTTTTCCAACATCTTTATGCCATGTCGTACCTCGTTATAACCATAGATCCGCCGCTTCACCATTTCTACTTGTGCCACACTTTTCTTCACAATATTTGAATAACGGTAGGTTCTCCTAATAGGATGCCTGCATTGAGGACTGCCGAAACAAAAACGTTGTAAAAAGCCATACTAGAAAGTCATACTAGAATTAGCAAATGTGATTATCATTATAATCTTACCAGGTCTTGAGCTTTATGGCTTGAGATTCAACTGATAATGCTCCATCCACTGAAGTCGACTCATTCATATCCATCCACTGATCTAGGCCAGTAACTTCAAAAAGGTGACCACAATCTATCAGCTGGATAAATCTGTCAGATGTATCACTTTCCCCCAGTTTTATTTGTGAAATTACATCTAACGTATCTGGATCACAGATTCTGCACACAGAGGGACATGGCTCTCCACACATGCCAATGCAGGAGTGGCCACATTTATCAAGCTTTCTATTACATGATAAGTCACAACGTGGACGTTCACATACTTCGTAGCAGAGAAGATCACAAGCAAAATGTTCACATTTCCAAGGACATGGCTCCATGCAAGGTGTGCAAGGTTCTCCACATTTAAGAGAACAACGGCTATGCACGCATTTTTTTTCGCACTTTGCAGTGCAGGGCGAGCAGGGTAAGGAACATATATCTTTGCAGCCGTGCCCACACGGAAGATCACGCCCACATTTTTCCCTGCATTCAGTATGATGAGTTCGTTTCTTGCATTTTCCACATGTTCCTTTGCAGTTGTGTAAGCATCCTGGTAGATTTCCCTCACATGGTTTTGTGCAGGAGATTACACATGGATCTTGATGGCATTCTAACATCATTGAATGACAACATGGCAGGTCCTTCAATACCCTTGTATTGCAGATTGAGTTGCAAGGTTTGCCACATCTTTTTGTGCACTGGTGACCACATGATAACAGTTTTGAACATGTACGTATGCAGGATTCACCATCTGCAGGTTTTGAGCATGGCAGAGGACTTATATGTCCACAACTTGGTATATTTTTTTCTACGAGCACCTGACAGGGTGGACATTCTTTCCCCATGTGGCACGATGCCATGCACCTATGCTGACAGTTACCAAATGGCTTCAAACATCTTTTGGAGCAGAACATTGTCTCATGTGTTCCTATATGGCAACGTCTTGGACAAGCATGCCCACATTGTAACTGGTATTCACATTGTTGACTGCATCCACCATCTTCGACCTGTTTAAATTGCTCAGCTACAGAAATTGCTGTTTCTGTATTTTGGTGATTTTGACAGCATAATATAAGTTCAGGACCTATGCAGCCAGTATCCTTGAGATTTTGAATTACATTTCTCCACAACCTGCTCTTTTCTGATAGAAGGTTGGCGTTGCCAAATATGTAAAAACCTTCTCTGGCTCTTGACAAGGCCACGCACACACGATTTTCACTTTTAAGAAACCCAATAGTGCCTCTACCTCCTTCCACATCGTTTCTTACAAGTTTATAAAAAGAATTATAGTTGCTTCTTCTCCTTGGAAGTCATCCACACTGGATATTCGTGGAAATGTAGTTGGAGAGATTTCAGGTTCAGATGGGCTTCCTCCAATCGGGGTGATTGATAAGAATGGATGATTCTTTAATCTGGCATGCAATTGCTTCTTAATTTCTTCCACTTGACCTCCGTACATGGCCAGAATAACTATATCAGTTGGCTTGTAACAACCTTGGTTCAGAAGGTAATTACAAAACTCGACAATTAGCTTCGCTTCTGGAATATTCACCTTGCTATTTGCTTCGCTGGTCTCTTTCTCTCGAGCCCGGTGATCAAAAAAGAAAAGGCTTGATTTCACCCCTTTAATGTCTTTGTATCCATGAACACGAGGGTGATCTTTAAGATCTGGATATATGTTAGCAATTAACTTTGAAATGGATGGCTTCATCCTCCGTTGAGTTAACAGTGTTACATGGTCGATTCCTCCTACAACAAGACGCTCAAATAGTGAAACATCCAACTTATACTTGATAGCGAGTTTGTACGTTGCGGTTGAGGGCCGCAGCTGTTTGTGATCTCCAATAAGAATGACCTGTTTGTGATCTCCAATAAGAATGACGTGTTGGGTGGAAGGACTCAGACATGCCAAGATATGGCTTTCTAACACCTCCGCTGCTTCTTCAACTATCACTATCTCCGGTTTCAGTGATACGATAGTATCATGATATTTGGCTGCTGCACTTGTAGTCATTCCTATGATATTAGATTTCTTTAGGATAGAGAGCTGGATTTCTCTATCCACTTCATTAAGTTCTCTGCAAGCATTCTGATATTCTTTGGAAATATTTGCTAGCTCTGTTTGTGCTGCAGAATGAATTTCATCAAGCCAGTATTGGTGCAATCTTTTTCTTGCTACAACTGGTAAGATCCATACATCCGGGGTGTTGACTATAAGATGGAGAGGGAACTGTCCACCCTGATTTTCAGGCGCTTGTAAGTTATTCATGTTTTTTATTTTTATACCTTTAGGTACTTGAACCCAATCTTCGTTGTCTCCCACTTTGTCGTTGTCCTCAAAACTGGGTAATGGATCATCTAAAAGCCAGAGTCTGACAATATCAGATTGGGCATTTCCTTGGAATAGGCTATTTATTTGTTCCTCTGTAGCAACACCATATAGCATGCCACGTGCCACATACTCAGTGTTCAAAAGCTTCACACAAGAGTTCATTTGTTGTTCTAGAGCCCACTTCTTCCCTTTTGCATTTGAGGCAGCTCGTACTTGAGCTGGAGGCAAATTTCTATCATCCCTGTGCTTTTGGATTCTTTGTTGTAAGTTGCAGCCTCGCAATATTTCACTCTTCCCTCTTCCCCCTATGCGAACTAGCTGTTTTTCATGCATATATATGTTTTCTAGAAACTGATCCAATGCATGATTAGTGTAGCACACTACCATTATTGGGCCCGCAATGTTGGAGGAAGCCTCAGCTTTTTTCAATTTGTCAGCTTTTAAATTTGCCAATAGTAGCCTTACAATGAGGGAGCCAATGTAGGTTTTACCAGTTCCAGGTGGTCCTTGAATAAGAGCCAGCCTTTTTGTCAAACCATGTTTGAGAGCTAATTTTTGGCTATCGTCAAGGCCACATGCCCACTCAGGCCATGGTTGCAATAAATGGATAAAGCTTGTTCCCAACTCGTTTTCCATCTCAGGAAATGCTGATTCAAAATAAAAAACATCAGCCTTTTCACTTTGCAATAAGTAATCAGGTGCTTTTACGCTTGGCTCCAAGGATAATAGATGTTCCTTAAACGGAATAGCTTCCATATCCTCCCGTTGCAAGCTTCTCAAAGTGTGAGAATAGGCCTCAAAATATGCCGAAGCAGATTCAACCATGACATATTCTCTGGTTGTATCAAGGTTTTGTTGATTATCCATGTCATGGACGAGCTGGATAACCACTGTACCTTGGGATAAGGACTTTGTATTACGACCTGCAATTGTTGTCCAAATAAATGTTTGGAATCCATCACACGATAGACAGAGTAATGCACCAAACATTAATCTTTTGCTAGAAGCCCATGAGGTCTCTTTTTTCTTCTCTACCTTGAAGGAAACTGTGTATTCAATCCCACTGCTTGCAGGGAACATTTCTTCAATCCTAACATTTGAGTAGACCCTTACATCTGCACTATGAATGCCATTTCTGTAATCTTTGATGCCATTCCTAAGAGGCTCAATAAAGTCTTCTCTAAGCAAGCGGAAATGCGTCTCCAGGTACTCGATGATAGAAGTATATTGCATCCCTATCTTGTTGACTGGTAGTGCTCTGTTTTCCTGTAAAAGAAGCTCCTCTTGCCCTGGTATTATACATGTTTGACGAAAATCAACTCCCTGTTTCAAGCCATCAAGCATTTAGATTTGGTCTTACGAATAAGGATACTTAGAATAGCTTGTAGAGTGCATTCTAACGAAAATAAAATGAAGTGCAGGAGTTTTCTTTTTTAAGTGCTCATTTATATTACGTCTGTTTTGATTTACAGATTTATCAACTAAAACTATGGGTCTTAGATCAAATATGAAGGTGGCATCATTGTCACTTCCAAAATCTCTTGTTCACATAGAAGCATCAGTGGGCTCTATAACTATTTCAATGACCGGAGGCAGTGCCTTCTTTTCAAAACCTTGTAATGATTGTAGACTAAATGCCAAGGTTCTCGGGTGCTTATAAGCAGCCAAAGGATGTTTATGCATACAGATAAAAACAAAAATACGTTGCAATCACAATATCAATATGTACAGGCCAAAGTTAGTGTCATGAGATGAGAATATGCTATCCTTTCTTTTACCTAAAAGCTTCAATTTTCAAGGCTGATAACAAGGCCAGGCAGGAATATTGATGGGAATTTCTCTAAATACTCACGGCTACAATGTCATGAACTTGGATTCCGTTGAAGATACGATGTATTACTTAAGACTAATCTATGAATCAGAAAATCAAACTTATTACGTTTATAACTACATGAAAATACCAACCTTTAAACATCCATCTGGCCCGGATACTGCCAAAGAACGTTGAATCCTTTTCTTTTGTGTAAGTAACCTCGATATTCTCTCCGCCAAATCTTCCCTCTTTGAACTAGTTGGTAACCCTTCTATTGCACCTTTTAGCGAATCCAAAGGAACCTCTTTCCATCCAGCAGCAGTGCGGAGCTGCAACTCCTCGGCCAGATGGACAAACGGTTCTATATTTTTAGCAGTGGGATTTGTAGAGTTGATAAATGCATGCATGCCAAGTAAATACTTAGAAGTAGTAAGGGATCCATATATTTGATTAGTTTTTTGTCTCAACATGCTTGATCTTATTTCATCCTTGGCAAGCAACCTGGCAAGCAAGCATGCATTAGTTCAACAATGTTGTTGATGCTTTGAAGTCCCAAGTTGGAACTGAGGTATTCTATGTTGTCAGATGCATCTTTTTCAAGGTGAATTCTGAGCCAGCTCTCTATTCTATTATTGGGAGCTCCAGCCAAGGCCATTCTAGCAACATCTTGAGCATTTTTGTTATCTATTTGATGCAAAAACTTACAGCGGCTACCACTGCGGCAATCATTGGTAAGAAAGAACCTGCATGTCCCCAATTTCTGGTTAGATTTTATCTTAGCTTGAGGTTTTTCTGGCTCTGGCTCTGGCTCTGGCTCTGGCTCTGGCTCTGGATCTGGCTCTGGCTCTGGCTCTGGCTCTGGCTCTGGCTCAGCAACTGATATGAGAAACTTGGGGACTTGTGTAAGCTCTTCTAAAGCAATCTGCACTTTATCATCTCTGTGCACAGAGATTAAATCACCTGAGCCATCTTCATACTTGATAGAAATATCAGATGCCCTGCATTTATCGCGCAACTCATCATAAATACTTATGATCAAGTTTTTAAACCCTTGCAAGGTGCTATTCCTGTCAAGCCGCACCACTCGGATCTGATCCTTAAACTGGAGCTTTACTCTGGCAAATGAGCCAGGATGTGCAATTCCCTAAAATATAATCGAAAAGATAAACACATGCAGGCTTATTTAATAGTACCAAAAATCGAAATGTGGAGCTGAAGGTAAGACTCACCACTGGGACTGAAGAAGGACCAGGCTCCCCGGCGCCATAACTTGTGCTTGGTGAAGCTTTCATTTCTGTGTGTGTTTTTTTTTCCGGCAGGATGTCGTTCTATAGGAGGAGTCTGCGTACGTAGGGGTTGGTACTGGTAGGCCACGAATTTCGGAACAATTTGAGTCCATTTTCATTTTTATATTCAAGTCAAGTCGCACTAAAGCTTGACTTGGAAATGACTTTAGAATTTAAAAAGCTGTTCAAATCGCAACGTGGTCTTTATATTATTTACTGCAAATTTTTAACAAAAAGAAGGATGAAATTAAATTTATCCTTAATGTAGCGATGTCGTGCAATCACAACGGTTGATGAATCCATCCTCACAATCTCCAACGATCATGATTCTGTAACTATAAGGAAGAAGAAGGGAACCACCCACCAATTGTTATGTTTGTACATAATCTAGACCAACTAGACAAATCTCAAAAGCATATACTAGAAAAATGCAAATGCAAGAATAATGCAATCTTGCTATTAACATATCACAATCGTAGTCTTCCTAAAGTCTTATAGTATTGTTTCAAATTTACACGTATGCGTAGGAACGCGACAAATGTCAAAAGCATACACTAGAAGATGCAAACACAATAATAGTGCAATTGGGCTTGAATTTGAAATGGCCACTTGTTATAGCATATTAAAAGAAAATCTTCCAAAAATCTTGCACTATCATACATATTATGTACTCATTATTTAAAAATAAATAAAAATAATCAAAAGGCCTCAACAAAGTTGTTGTTTGAAAATAAAAGTACTTATTAAAGTGACATTTGCCACATTTTCTCATTCAATGGATGATGTGTCACTACAAAGATCCAAATGTTATCTGTGAACAATTTATAGGAGCATACATGTGCATAGAATCAGGGCAATACATAAACTTGGATCGCCTTATGTGCAAAACAATACGAAAATGACAATCTGCATGTATAAGAATCACAATGATGTTAGCACTTATTGAAGCAAAATGTTTTAATAATTAGCTAGGAAATAAGAGCAAACACCCATGTCTTCATTAAAGCATGAATGAGAAAAATCAATAGAAAGACTGAATGAGAAAAATCAATAGAAAGACTGAATAGAGTACTTTAGAATTCCAATTACTGCAATTTATTGGCATTTTAAATATGTTCCACATGTTGTAGACTGTCCAACATCTTTCACATGTTATAGGTTATTCAACGTCTGTAAACACGTCAGAGTAGAAAGTTATATATTTGGTTGTATAACAAACCTTGGCGTTGATGCAGAATATTGAAAAACAATAAACATGGATATTCCTTCATAAAAAATTTAAGAAAACTATGAATGGAGAACTACACCACTCCTTGAAGCAATTTGCTACGAAATAAGACAGAATGACATATGCATCTAAAGCACCAATAACAAAAATCAATAGGAAAACTATGAATGGAGTACTCCAGTATAGGAATTCAGATTTAGAATGATCGTTAGAAGCTTACATTTAGATGTTTGACGTATTTCGCAATGTTTCTTTGTATATGACATTTGCAGTATATCTTGTAGCAATATGATCCTTATTCAGTTCAAGTACTTTGAGATCTCGAATGCTCTAAACACCAGAGAAGAAGACATATAGTTGTCCATATGTGAAGTTTGGATTGGGTAAATAGAAACCAATCATCTCCATATCTGCCCTTGCGACTTGGTAATTGTCATGCTGAATGCTGGACAGACGGGAAATTGCAATCGTTCAAACTGGGAGGGAAGTTCAGAGTTACTTGGTACCAGTAGAATACGCAGTATGAACATGTGTCTTTCAATATTTCGTTCGCTAACAATTTCGGCATCTATAGCTCTATTTACCAATTCCCTTATAATAAGCCAGGTCCCATTACAAAGATCTAACTAAGTGGAAATTGATCTTATTAGCATTACTATCATACTAACATTCAGTGTTAATTCATGTGGAGGCATACCACTTGGGGTTCGTGCGTTCAAGCTCAGTAGGATAGACACCTGCATCCTGATCATCAATGACACGATCTGCACTTTTATATGTTCTAACATATCTAGTAGGGTAGTCACCCGCTGATTAATCTCATTGACATCAACATTCAATGGTTTGAGGATTTTCGTCGTATCCAAAACGCAATATCTTGGTGATGACTTGGAATGTCAGGAAAGTCATTTGATGGCAGACAGATTTCTTCAGGTAAGCCATACCTTTTCAGCTCTGTCATACCAAAACTTCTTTGGAAAATCATGATGTTAGCTCGTAGATCAGCTCGTAGATATTTTGCCTACACAAAGAATATTTTGTTCTGAAATAGATTGTATGCTTATGCATGATGTCTTTGGTGCAGGCTTCTTACAGGACATTTCCCTTGAAGGCAGCTGTTTTTTGGGTAAAGATCTTGCCTCTTGAGTTTATTTTCCTTTACTGTCTTCGTTGCTAGAAAGTTCAAGCTTTCTAAGATTCTTGAGCTGAAAATAAGTAAGAAAAGGCCATGTTTTTGTAAGAAAAGGTATTTCATTCATCATTATGAACAGATCTGTAGCATGGATCAGACGGAAGCAGATAAGTCGCATTTAATTAAAGTGGGACAAATCTCGAAATTTGAGACTCAGACTGAAAATGGGACTCGTGCAAACAAAAAATAAGTTGCCATTGAATCATTAATAGATTTTTCTTTGATAAAATAAGATGAACATTTTCACACGACAATCCGAGAATATGAAGGGGGTGGTGGAGAAAGAAGAGTAGGAAGGAAGGGGAGACATGAGGTAGGGAGGGAGGGGAAAGGCAAAGGAGCACGAGGAGGGCAAAAGGGCAAAGGAGAGGGGTCGAGCAAATGGGGAGGGGAGGGGGGGAAGGGCAAAGGGGAGGGGGAGGGGCAGGACATGGGGAAGAGGAGGAGGGGCAAAGGGGGAGAGCAAAGAGGCAAAAGGGGCAAGAGGGGTGGGATATGGATTCAGGGAAAAAAAGGAGGGAGAAGGGGTCCATGGCTAAACAACCATTTGACAATTAATAAATGTAATTAATTAAATAATATAATTAAATCACTTAATAAAATAATTAATTAATTATAAACAATAAATAATTAACAAGAGATATTTTTTCTCGCCTCATGAGGCGAGAATGGGCACCGCTCACTAACATTTTATCTCGGAAATCTTTCTTTCGCCCAGTTCTGCTCTAGATTTCTGTCCTAATACACGTGCAGAGGGTTATAAACAGAGCAGTCAGTGCATAACTCAAATGAATTATCACAATCTCACGGAAATGTGGAATATGGGTCATCGGCAGCCTCGCCACAACTCGACTCTGTACATCAGAAGCAATCCAAGCACTAAGCGGCCACTATTTTTGCCCTGCCTTATGGATTTTATTTTCCCTTCTTTGGCTCTGTTCTTCCACATCACCGCTTTATTTCGGCAACACAAACACAGTATTCTTGGCTTTGCGAATTCACAGGTCCGCTCTCTCTCCTTACTCAAATGTTCTGCCAGATTGATTTGAAGCTTTCCCTACATTATTGCGCAAAATTTGGAAATCCGCATCCGATATGACCCGCCGATCGAGATGGGGGCGTAAAACGCCCAAAGGCTTCCATAGATACAGAGGGGCGACCTCTTGCCATGCGGCAAAAGCGGTAGCAGCCGCCATGGAGTATTATTCAAGCAAGGTCTTACCTCTTACCTTTTGCTTCTGCAAGCTCTCCATCAAATCGGTTCTTCTGCACGCTCTGCTTCAACTCAATTCTTCTACTAATCTACGCTCTCACGCTAATTCAAAGGAAGCCACACGCTAATTAGGCACATCCATGATAAGTCCTCGGCGGACGTCGACGACGCTCTTCCTTTCCAAAGGTATTTTAAATTACGACCGCTTTCTGCTTGACTGTTTCGCCAAAAACCCCTTTTCTTAGATTTTCCATTCTCTCCAGAGCCTCTGCTTCTGGCAAAGACTTGGATGATCTTATCGACAAGGTCTTTGGCAAAGGTAGCAAAATAGGCAGAAATTTACGCACAGCAGAATTGCTTGAGAAGGAACTTGAACCCGAGCCAAGAATGCAGAGAAATCCCAGTACAAGATGGCTGTCTCTGCTTCAAATCGATTCTTCTACTAAGAATTGGTTCTTCTCTAAATCAGTGCTCTTCTGCTAAGAGCTAGAAGTTGGCGTCGGGTGACGGTAGAGCAGAGCCCCATTCCATCATTCAGTAGATACAAGGCAAGGGAAGGGAAACCGGAAGCACTTGCTGGGTCGGGCAAGATGCATGCACAAGTCAAGAAGCGCAAGATACAAGCCGGAAGCACAAGATACAAGCCGGAAGCACTTGCTTATTGGCGGAAAGCCCATTATACAGAGATCAAAGGTGTTCGCTGCCTTAAACTGGCCCACGAACAGATCGATGAAGAGAGCTCCCATCAACGATCGTGATATCAGAGAGAATTCAAGGTGGGTATCTTTCAAGATTTCTTTGAAGGTATCGAGGATGCTAACACCGGAAGCGAGGATTAGAGCCACTCGGAAGAAAACAGACCCAAAGGTATGTACCAAATTTTAAATTTCAAGTATAGGCGAAAAAAAGCGGGGGTAAACATTAATATATTAAAAAGGGTAAACATTAATATAAAAAAAAAAGGGGGTAAACATTAATATATTAAAAGGGTAAACATTAATATAAAAAAAAAAAATGCCCTGGATTCGAAAATAGGAGAGGGTCCATTTGTTTTCTATACGTATACCTAGAAAATACATAGCATATAGTGTTTATTTTTTCGTAGAAAATACATGGGGATGGTCTACGATATATGGTGTCCATTGGAAAAAATACATAAGATAAAACAATAAACTATAGTGTGATAAAACAATAAACTAAGATGAGAAAAAATAATAAACTATGGTGTTTTAGAACTGTATTTTCTATGTTTTAGAACTATGGTGTTTTGGCATTTAGAAAATACATACTGTATTTATTAGAAAATTGTATTTATGAGAAAACGTTGACATACTAAAAAGGGAAAAAAGGCGGGGTGGTTTCTATTTTTGGTCTATGTATACATAGAAAATGCATAGGTATGGTGCGACTTAGGAAATACATAGGATATGGTGCAACTAATAATGATTTGCACTCTATGATATTGGAGGTAGAAAACTATTTTTGTAGGCAAGTAGGTTCGCCACAAAATGGCCTATTGTGTTTTTCACTCTAAATGGCCTTAGACCTGTGTTTTTCATCTTGAGGAGCCTTAAACCTGCGTTTTTTTATTTTGGAGGGCCTTAGAACTGCATTTTTCACTTTGAGCTGCCTTTCTCGACTCGCGAGTCGAGAGAGGCCCTCAAACCTGCGTTTTAAGCTTTGGTACGCCTTTCTCGATTTCAGCGAGTCGAGAAAGTCCTTCGACCCCTAAAAACTGCGTTTTTGCTTTGTTTGCCTTTCTCGACTTCAGCGAGTCGAGAAAGGCCTTCTGACCCCTAAAACCTGCGTTTTTCGCTTTGAGCGGGCTTTCTCGACTCGCGAGTCGAGAAAGGCCTTCTGACCCCTAAAACCTGCGTTTTTGCTTTGAGTCGCCTTTTCGACTCACGAGTCGAGAAAGTCCTTTTTGACCCCTCAAACTGCGTTTTTTGGCTTTGTTACGCCTTTCTCGACTCGGGCGAGTCGAGAAAGTCCTTCCGACCCCTAAAACAAGTGTTTTTTAAGCTTTAAAATTTTGCCTTTCTCGACTCAAGGAGTCGAAAGGCCTTCCGACTGTGTTTTCCCCCTCGGGCTGTATTTTCCAAAAATGGCCCTAAGAACTGTGTTTAATTTTATTTTTTTTGCCTGTAGCATCACTTGACTAACTTGATTTTGTCTTTTGCAGTCCTTATCTCGACCAGATAGTACATGCTTGGGAGCAATGAAAAGACCAGTTCATTGAAGAAAGTTGCCGAGAAGAGGGTGGTGACATCAGTTGGACATACAGGCACGTGACCCATGAAGGAACTCCTCATACAAATTTCTATCGTCTGTAAGTTGCTCCGTGAGTTGGAGAGAGTTCCATGCGCCCTTTGCATTAGGTGGTTCATGTGTGAAGAGGGTGTAATCATTGTGCCCATACGACCACTATGGTCTCTTCACCCACTGTAATATATATTGTAATGAGCCCATTTATAAATATAAGGTATCTCAAAACTAGTATATTTGGGTGATTAAGTAAACAATTTGCTTAATTTTTGTTGGAATTTGTGATCTATTATCTACCCACCTAAGAAAATAGAGCCAAAATGTTCAACTAAAAATCTTTTTCAATTAGAACTTGATAGGTCTAATGCATGTTTGCGTTGCATTGTTCTTGTTCTCGACACGCTATCCAAGAAAACTGGAAGAAAAGTTTGGACGCACACTAATAGACAAAAAATCCAATTATGGCCAGTTTTCGGGTCGGGGTGCTTCTTTTTGTGTAAATTAACAAGGTTCCGAAAAAAAATGGGAATGGAATGAGTCCCACTTTAATTAAATACGACTTAGATCATCATTATCGGACGAAATCACTGCTAACTAATTTAGTTGCACTCTGAGCAAAATTTCTATGTCTACAAGGGTTTGATGTCAAATGCCAGTGTTGAAAATTAGTACCATCATCATCCATGTTTAGTTGTCTATTTGAATTGGAAGGTCATGATATTTACCTTGGCCATCTTGCTGATGAGCTATATGCAGAAAAACATGCAGGAAATGCCTAGACAATTTGGAGAAAATATAAATTGATGATTCTTTCAATTGAAGTTAATAGATATTTTGATTTTGATTAGAAATGCCATGTTTAGCCTATCATAACCAACATGTAAATGATTATGCGAGATGAGGATCAAGACATTATAGTAAACCGGAGCCTTTTCCGGAAGGGAGACAAAGGGATACCATGTAATTTTTTTTGCGAATGAGAATAACGAATTTTGAGCTCCATGCAAATCCATCAGGGCCCAAACCCGCATCGGGAATGCATTGCCGACAAGGTTACGCTTTCTGAGTTCTCGGTATGGTAACAATTGAGCTGATTGACAAAAAAATTGCCAAAGTTGTCTCCTTGGTTGTTGTTCTTTGCAAACATTCATCATTTGGCAATGGCAACCAAATGGATTTGGATTATCATTGTATGTGGCCTCAGATTGTGGATTTAGGATCTCCAATGGTGTTACTTAATCTTCTTGACTATTATTACAAGCCCATACATCAATGTGGGACACAAAGACCGCAAAGATCCATAGCCCTCTTTCTTCAAGAGCAAGAAGAAGCTTGCTTATGATATAGACAAGTTTGGCCATAAATTTATGTTTCTTTGGATAAATCGTGTGCCTCTACAAGGAGCCAAGACCAAGTATGGGTCAGATAAGAAAACAAAGTATGTAGAGTACAATGTTTTTGTTTACATTTAACATGCACGTCACGTGCTTCCAAAGCTACTGTGTTTTCACATTTTAGAGGTGATAACACTTTGCAAAGTTGTAAAAGCGCACGCGTCGGGCGGTGATTTGTAAAATGTAATGTTGCCGGGGTGTCCATCACATACGTAAACCAACCAGATTACTATGACAAGATTTTACTTGATGGTTGTGGAACAATTAGCCATACTAAACAACATAGAAGCCGCAAGCTATGTCACCGCAGCCTATAATCACACCCCAATCACACCACCATTTGTATGATATTTTGAGTCCCTTACAAGTCAATTTGTAGTTGATTGTCCAAAAAGTACTTTTAATATATTTTAAATGCACAAAACATCGAAAACTGATGTTCATATGTGAACTGCGTAAAAATACCTTAGTAGCCATGTTTGTAGACTTTGCGAGCTCTTGGCGGATGGTGGCAAAAGTTAGTTGAAAATATTGATGTTTATTTTTAGCAAAGTGGGCTGTTAAGAAATTCAGAGGCACAACATCCTTTATTCACCATTGGGCTTAAAGAGACATCATGAACTGCAAGACCGTAAGTACTTTGCCATGCAACAATGCATATATAAAATCCCATAAATGGAGAATATATGATGTGTTTCCATGACCTTTTAATGACATTTTCAACGTGGTTTTTTTATCTTCACATGGTTTTTTTGTCAACCACTATCCACAATGCATCATTTGATTTTCTTATATCTGAAAAAAGTTAGCCGTAGCTTCTCATGGGGTTGCTTAAAGAGGATTTGTTTATAACATGTTAAACAATGAATGCATTATATTGATAGTGCTAGGCATAGTGCTAGAATGTATTATTATTTTAAGAACTCTAAATGTAGAAAGACATATGACGTGGAACGCTTACATAGTGCATGTAAACACCATATATTAGATTTAAATTAATATAGATTTAAATTAATAGGCAAAACTACTTATTGCTGCCAACATTAATAAAACTCAATGCCTTAGGAATCTTACGAACACCCACAAATAATATATGCAATTGATGCATAAAGCATTTGAGGCACATCCCATTTTATGCTCGGCATTGTCGAATGCACGTTTGTTTCTATACCCGGTAGCTATAAAAACATGCTTCACATTGACCCACTTCATGCTTCTAAGCTTGGAAAAGATCTCAGTGATGTGGAGTAGATAAAAATAGTAGACATGACGATATCAGATTGCCTATAT
The DNA here is from genome assembly GCA_021234155.1 of Isoetes taiwanensis. NCBI lineage: Eukaryota > Viridiplantae > Streptophyta > Lycopodiopsida > Isoetales > Isoetaceae > Isoetes > Isoetes taiwanensis. The sequence goes on from JAJEKV010000020.1 coordinate 269,900, forward strand.
GTTCTAATAGGATTGCTTTTTTTTCTAATGGACTAAGTGTATTGAACAAATGTAATTTTTTTGATGGGATAAGTGCATCAAATAAGCGTGTTGAAATGTATATATTTACAACTTCTATCTTGCCGATATACTTAACCACGTGGATCATTAGGAGGCAAGATGACCAAAACTTAAAATCACTATGTAAAACCGTAAAAAGTTATAAAGGATATGAGCAGCATAGGACCGGTCTTGCATAGAAGGTTAAAAAACCATACACCCCTACTAGGCGCGACAACGTTGGGCAAATGCTGGAACTTGAATATTTATAGTTGCAAATGTTGTGCATTTGAGCAAAAAACAAGGATAAGATTAAGATGAATTGGCAAATTGGCGTTTTAGTAGCAAAAGAACTCACCTGGAATATGTAATGGAGCGCATTTTAGGGTCTACAAATCCTTTCGTCCTGAGGCAGTATCTGATTCCATTGTACGAGCCTACATTTGGGATGAATCGTCTTACGTGCTTGGTAGGCGTGAGACATCGTGTGCAGTTCGAATCAATGACCCGCACATGCATTTTACTTCTACACCGGCTAAGATGTTATCTGTAGGAGAAGTGAAGATATCACGGGAGCATCCAAAAAAGTACGAAATTAGGCCTTTAGTGATGTGCGCCATGTGGAGATGCATATTTAGAGTTCTATCATGAACTGAAGTATGCCAATGAAATAGGACAAAATTTTGTGTTTTGCATTTCTGTACCTATTTTTTGTTGATGTACTTAACTACTTCTAAGCGTGACATTTTGAGCATAAGTTTTGGATGTCTTTCCAAATTTTCATTTTAGAGGTAAATTAATTGCCCCCACATTCCCTATAAAGTATTGTTTTCTCTACTGAAATTCATAAATGCAAAGTTAATATATTGATGATATTGTCAACAACAAAAATAATTACAAAAGCAAATAATGTCCATTATTGCCAATATCAACATCTGATATTGTCGAAAGTTACACATATAGATGTTAAAGGCTGAGTAAAAACACATGCCAGGACGTTAGCCCGGCAACGCCGGGCACACGTTTACTAGTCTACTTATTTAAAAAGTTTTTGGGGTGTCTTGCTGATGCCGGTGTGCCCTTTTCAGGGTGTGACTTTTTGGACCTGAAAATGGATTTTCAGGCGAGACCTTTGTTTTCAGGCGATTTCCCCTTTTCCATACTAAAATTTCCCCTTCCCCCTCAAAATAATCATGCTAGATTTTTGAAACGGTCAAGCAGCAGACTTCTCGGGCGATGGATCATGCTTTGAAGATGGGCGGCTGGGTTCAATGTCACTAGAAAATAAGAGGGCAGGGTTGGGAGTTTTGGAGACGGTAGAATGTGTTCGCATGGAGCTTGGGGACGCAGGGTACAGTCTGTAAATCAGGTGTTTCCGTCGTATACATTTTTTTGACGCATGGAGCAGGTAACACTAATTCCTATGCATTTTCGATTCATTCTTTTTTCGTTCATTCTTATACGTTCATTCTTTCTGCAAGACTTGCAGCGGCAGATTTAAGCTCCTTTTTAATTTGCTGAAAGCAGTCTATAATTTGCTGAAAGCAGTCTATGACTCTTCCAAACTACTACACGTGGCATACTATCCACATATGTTAGTATGCGAAGCGCTATTCAAACCTGCTGCATCAAAACACTGTAAAGAAGCATATTCTTCGCCAAACTAGGCGCATTCAATAATCATTGTTTTCACGAGACCACGTGCTTATTTGGTAAGTTGTCAAATATATTGCGAGCCTCCTCCAAGCTCCTGCACTTAGCATACATATCCAATAGGACATTCCTCACAAAGCCATCGGGTTGGACAATACTATCAACTATCTGCTCGCGAAATAAACTTCACAAACCAACAACTGCAATCAAAGTGCATGCTTTGAAAGTAGCTGCGACGTCAAGCTAGAGAACAGGAGCAGGCTGCCTCAATACATGTTGCTACTAGTATCCTGACCTTGTGTATCATTGGGGTTGCAGAGGCAGAGATTGATCCTCATTCAGCTGTGGATGAGGCCTTGCATTTCGTCACTGACATCATGCATGTGAAGGTCGCCGGACTTGTCTCTGCTACTAGGATGGGAGCGGCAAAAACTTGACCGTCCTCGACATCTTTTGGTTCGGTTTCGTGATGCTCTCAGCCACCTATATGTTCTTTAGCATGGTAACATCTCAGAGGGACTAGTTTTTTAGTACAGGAGGACCTCTCTCGTCTTCAATTCTTGCGGCGGCTCCCCTGAACATATACGACCCTGGGGACGCATACATGTGGGACTTTTCCTCCCATGGCGACCAACTTCGCCATGAGCGGTGGAACCCTCCCGTCTATTCGGGCCATCTATAATACGATGCCCGAAAAAGAAGGACACCTGGCGGGGTCATTCGCCCACGCCTTCAATGGGGCTCCCTACGCCGCGAAGCGTGAATACAAGGGTTAGCACACAGCATAAATCACATATAAATAACCACCACGAAGGGTGGCATATCCATCCAAATACCAACGGCAAAGAATATGCATCTAAACCTAAGAAAACACCCCAAACCCATGGTTCTACCCCGGTTCAGACTCCAGTGAGGATCGACTAACGGCTAGGCCTCAAGAGATCGGCGATGAGAATCTTGACATGGCGTTGGTCGGCATAGAACATTGGCTAGGGTTGTCCACTCCATCCGCCCTCCCGTGCACACTTTGCGGATGGGTCAATTCACGCTATGGCGCCGCTATAGCCTTAGGAGACGTTGGGCTCGAGGCATCACCCTCTTTGAGCCTACTCGGGGTTCATGAAGCCCCCGGTCCGATGAGGCAGGTCGGGGAAGCGCCCCTTCGGAATCACAGTGGCTCCATGGGCGAGCTAGAGAATACGTGCCGCATCAGCGACCCCCGCATCCGTAGCCGACTTACTCACCCTAAATCTACTCAAAGTGCAAGGTGCCCCATACGGGTCACACCTTCCCACCCAGGGAGTGTCGGACCCATACCCGCCCCCTCACGTGGCCGGCTATCGAGGTCTAGCTCGCTATAGGAGTCCCGGGGAGCCTTTTATGTTCGTGCAAGACCCCACCTCCACTTCACCACTGTGTTCCTTGTGCGGTGCTAAGCCCGGTACCATAGATCTATGACCGGTGGGCTCTTGTGCCAAAGCCGCAACTAATGGGATAATCTGGGGGCTCTATCTAGGAGCATACTACAATACATGGGCTCGGAGGTCTCTACCCCCGTAATTCCCCATTTCAAGAGTAATACTATGCAAAGAACTATCAATCCATCCTTTAAGAGCAAGACCGAATCGAGAAATAAAGAGAACTCACCTTTGCAATCAAGGGTTAGTTCCTACAAGTAAAACACAGAGAGAGAACAGAAGAAATACACACTACAAGTGCCCAACAGGGCGCTACCCTAGAATTCCCAAGCTATACTAGCCACCCCACGAGTTCTTTGGACCGTTGTCATTTGGTGCTTCCATCTTCTTTGGATTTGGTGCTCGACCCGGCTACAGTAATGCGTGCTTGGCAAATGTGGCGCTCGGCTTGGCGGCTCGGCTCCTCAAAGGTGGCGCTCGGCTCCTCTTGGTCGATTCTTTGAAGGGTGCCCGGCTCTTTGCTCCTCCTCCTCCATCTCCACTTGCTCCTAATTCGAATTGGGGCAAATGGGGTGCAAAACCCCAATTTGGGTCCCAAGTTAGTAACTCTCCTTGCCCAATCGATTTGGGCGTGTGGCAACTCGGGTTGGCTAATATTAACTAATTTGGTATTTTAGGCCCTTTTAATATTAGATTAAGCCCTAAATTCGAATTAGGGTTTAAGGTTAGGTTTCCACCTTTATAATTTAATTATTAACATAGCTAACCTTAGCTTATGAATAATTAATGTGCCATTAATTATTCATAGTGACGTGTCACGTATTTATACTTAAAAAGGCGTATAAATATGTGGAACGTCACATTCTCCCCACCTTAAAAGTGATGCTGTCCTCAGCATCAAGACTACTCTTGTTGTGGCCCATACATCGTACATTGGGAGGAAGTCTCCCCTCCTTAAAGAGATAGCGTGAGATTATAGATCACACAGACTTTGTCACGTTCAAAGTGATTTACAAAAGTTATGTACAACAATGCATGTGCAATTTATAAGTCTGGGATATAGAAGGTAGAGGTATAGATTAGACCTGATCATTACAGTCAAGGTGTGTGGAAGTCTCACTGTTTTCTATTGTATTCTATTCAGAGTATGGCTAATTTTGAATTCATTGTTTCTATACACACGTGTAATTGATTATGTATTATGGACAGGTACAGATACAAGCAACTTCTATTTGTTCTTATATTATGATACGGAGTTATTAAGCTCGCACTGTTTAGTAGAAAGTGATTCTAATGATATTAACTTCTGTGTATATGTATTATATTCTCCCGTCGCTTTGCAATCCATTTAATTATAGCCAGCGCTAATTTAATTTTGTGTCAGACTTTTGTTTTCCTATGTTATTATAGTTTTGACAACTTATAAGGTCCTATCCTCCTCGATTTGACATGCCCCTCACATTTAGACTTACCCTTTAATACAATTTTATCGCATCTTTGCGGTGACATTTTTACCCCTATATTCTAATATGAACTACATGGGCACACGTTCTTCATCCATTACTAGTCCTAACCTTCTAAGATAATCTAAGTCTCGATTATTCTCTCGTGAAGCTTGTGTAAGACATACATAATTATCTCCTTTTGTTATGTTTGATTATGTGTTTAAATAGTTCCTTTTAATTATCTTTAATGTTTCCATACGCTCACTCTATTCTAGTCTATCTTAACCATAGGTTATATTCACGTCGGTACGCCTTTGAATTACTTATTCATATTATTATTATTTTCGTAAATTTGTCACACATACGACACTCTTATATTTATAGGTACATCTCACGGATACATTCGACGTGAATCGCACCTGAGGGTCGCTATCTGGCAATTGCTATGGCCATGCAATCCTCTGTATCCGACGAAGGACAGGTTGTGACTATGGTGTCCACGACGGAAGACATGCCTGGTCCCGCTTGAGGCTATTATATAATGATGGATATTGCCATTCCACGTAGAAGGAGACTGGATATAGCACCATATATCTGATGGAGAAGTGGTTTATGATTATCTACCATCGACCACGTTAGAGAGGTACTAGGCTAAGGTGGATCTGAATTATAAGTACCCAGCTCCTGAAAGGAAGACCACTTCAAAAGTGTAGGTTTCGACATTTTATAGCTATTGCCACTTGAATGGAGGTATGACTCGCAGAAAGGTCGAGAATAATGTTGTATGAGGATGTGGATCCATAAACTACGGATTATAAAATTACGCATACGTTACGTTTCGTAAGAAGATTGGTGTTCCTGAGGTGTGCAATAACAATGCAAGGGGGTGCATGAATAAGATGACGACATAGTCACTTGGATACGCTCAATGACGTTGGTCAAATGCATGACCATTACAAAAGATATAAATTAAGGAAATGAACACATCTGATGTCTGCTGGGAACATGGAGATGCCGAATAAGAGACTGGACAATAATGTGGAACGTAGTTTGCACATAAGGTCAAGAGAAGAGGACAATTGGGAGGAATAGGCACAAGCATCTAAAAAAGCTGCAAGTAGGTATGTTGGATCTTTGGTGAAGCCAGACTATGAAGGAAAGTTGACCTTCAACTAATGATACATTAGGAAGGCAAGTAATGTACCCACACGACAAGTGGGAGACAAGAGGTGCTTGAAAGTTGTTGTAAACAACGTTTCGAATATAGAACGTTGAATATACCTAAGTCTAGAGTATGAACAAGGTAGGCTCCCAATGAACATCTCACCAAGGAGGATGTGGTGCGGACTTGGTATGGTGTGTATATTCCAAGGAGTAACTCGGCGTTGGTATATATGTGTACTAGGACCATTTAATAGAAAAACATAACTAAAAGAAGATAGGATATATACTAGAACTTTTAGTTCACATTCCATATGAATCTGAAGTAATGAAGATAAGAGTTCTTATACTAGAGATCAAACATGTCCACAAGGAACTTAAGATGGCATTTGCCCGTGTGGAAGTTATGACTAGAGGTTGAGGACCAAGGCAAACTAAGACTAGAGACATGTCTAGGGTACCGAGATAACCAAGTTGAGGAAATAAGTTGGCATAAGTAGGAATATAACTAGATGCCTATGTCAACGAGTTACATATGAGTGTAGACTTGGGGTTGGTGCACACATGTTACTATATCATATAATAACAACGTAAGCGGTCTTGGATGTTGGAAGGACTTGGTAGTATCAAATACTACACTCACGAGGATATCAAGGATGTCGATTGTGACATCCGGATGTATGTCATCTTGGAAGATGGTAGAATACTCGCATAAGGCTGGTGGCATGTTACGCGTGACAATGTTTTCTGGGAAGAAGCATAATGATATGCTTATATACGAAGATATTGGGTTAAGGTATGGTCCACCAGAGATATGTACTCAAGCTATTACTAAGGGAGATGAGAAGAGTTTAAATCAATGAGAATAGCTAGAGTAAGTCTAGCATATACGGTGACGTCACATTGAAGAACATCCCGAGGATGGTTGGAACGGTATTGGAATAACTGATAATGAGAGGTTAACTACTCAAAGGTTCCAGATATGAATGAATTACTTCAACGTTATAAGCTGGGAGCATTTATTTGGTTTTGGGAATAAAAAGATGTATCAAATCGTGTCCCCTTGATAGAAGAGAAGAAGGAGTCCGACGACTTTGGTGATTACATCTTTAGGGATAACCGAGAAGAGGGCAATCGATAGAAATTCCATGTCCCGATAAAAATCAAGACGAGAGGTATAGCTCGGAAGGGGTGAGATTATATAGACCAGTAGTCCATATATCCTAAGAGTTACCCTACTCGGGGGAAACAATTGTAGGTACGGAAGTAGAGGCTGGAGGATCCGTTGCCTTGCGGCATAGACCCGTTAGAGATTATGACTTTGAAACCCTTAAGAGGGTAATGAATTGGACAATCATATGGCGGTTACTAACGAAGATGGAAACATTGGGTTTTCCTATTAGAAGACCAGGAGGTTTTAGTGCCTCCGCTTCATTATGAGGGAGCCAAAGACGACAACATTCAAAGGGATCAAAAGTTGAGGTTGACATGCTAACTTCAGAAAAATAGGTTAGGTGTGACAAAACATGGCGAAACGCAAATTAACTGAACGAACCTTTAGAAAAGGCCTTGGACTATGGTAGAAACCTTTGGAACTATGGCATAATCCCATGGGAAAATTATAGTTTATGTACGGGGTTAAAGTACCATAAGTTTAAATTCATCCCTTTTAGGTCAACCCCTTAGGTTAAGATACTCCATGGTGGCGTACCTTTATTGGGTGACGTGTCAGCTTATTTATACGTATACCGTATAAATACGTGGAACGTCACACTCCCCCCTTAGAAATAATGCTGTCCTCAGCATTGGGGTTAGTCAAACAAATGACGGTTAATCGAAAACTGCAATAGAAGAAAGTATACATAAAAAGGAAGGTAATTCCTTATTTCCAAAGGTAATAGCATGAAAGCTTAAAACATGGAAGAGTTTAAGCACCAAGGTGCATTTGATATACTTATCATAAGAAGGTTTAAGGACCGAAGTCCGATATCAAACATCACCGTAACAAAAAGGTAACAGATGTAGATAAGATAAAACTGGAAAATTCGGGCCATCAGCAACCCTCTATACATGGGCAGGTTACGTATTGCTTACTGGCCTGCACATGTGAGTTGGCCCCTGCCCATTTGGGAAGTAGGTGGTACAGCCACATCATAAGAACCACAAAGGTTACATTTGACTAAGTTAGAGCGAGCTCTAGCATTGTGGGATGAGGATATATGTTTGTTATGTACATAGCATGTACATATACGATAAACATGCTGGAGAGGTAATCTAAGTGGCGACACAAGGAGAGAAAGACGAGTGTATCCCAAAGTTACTGATGAAGGGTTAAGGTAGGATGTCGTAGTTGGCAGCTGAAATAGATGTCAACGGCCAATAGAATGAAGCTCAAGATGAGGGGGTTGAATAGTACAATAGTACAATTCCGGATAGGTATCAAATAGGAGTTACATGCTAAAATTAAAATGTGTCTTGAATAGACACCTAAAACTAGCTTTCCCACATGATCCATAGCCGGATCGGTAATGAGGTGACCGGCATGGGTTACATGGAGGTGTAAGTTAGGATATATAGGACCCGAACATGGATACAAGTCAGGGTTATCATAAAACAAAGGTAATTGTAGAAAGGCTCACAAAATAATAGGCAGGCACCTTGATGACTCTGGGTAATTTACGATTAATAATGAAGGCTCACCCGCTCTTAGGCCATGACTATGGCTTGAACGCAGTATGCCAAGTCATTGGGAATGCTACAACAATGTGATAGCATCATGTGAGAGAAATGTAATAATTAACATTTCGGGATGTACGACAATGTTAAGTCATAACCCCAATGATAGGTGGGTCAACAATATATGGAACATATAATAGCGGCTCAAAAGCCACAAGGCGATTAATGAATACGTAAAAGGAGTAAATGGGTTGGTGACTCTCTTGAATAAAGGTCACGACCCAAAGGCCAAAGGGTGAGATGTGTACTTGTGGTGGCGTAAGGATGGGAATCTTGAAAATCGATCATAGGCGTAGAAAACATATTGAAGAAGAGAAGGAAAAGGATCCTTATGAATGATATTTAGCAATCACGGATAGGAAGGTTATTTCCTAACATGAAGGGTAGTCTTTGCTAACATGCAAAGGTATACCTGCGGCTTGAAAGGCAGCAAGAGCTGAAAAACTCTTTAAAGATTTGGTGTATGGCTCAAGGAGGAAGACTTGCATGTCCTAGGACAACATGGTGAATTGAATTCACCGAGGACATTTTTTAATAAATAGATAGATAGGTAGACCGCATTTGTACGTCATGCCATATTGGCATCGATCCATGAGGACATATGACGGACCCCGAAAGACTTGAACACAAGACCTCTGGACAGAGGAGGCATATCGTGAAAGGTCTTTGGGTGGTACGGTCCCCTTGGATCTGGACGTAATCCATTGGAATATGTAAGTTCATTTGCGGAACTTAATGACGTTTAGGCACTAAAATAATAGTTGGAAAGACTTCGGCCCAACGCGATCTAGATAGCATAGAAGGGGTGATTAGTCAACAATGGTTGGAGGCCATTGGAATGTGCGGAGAACAAGTCCAAAAGAGGGTAGCTGGCATTGTCAATTTGACAGCGTGTAGTGCTTGAATAACTACTCATAGCCATATAGGCGGTGAAGTTTGGTACAAAATGATACCAAGGTTTGTACCCAAACACAAACTCATTACGTATTACAGAGGATGTGTCATGATCTAGGGGAAGTGGTCCATGAAAGGAACAAGACCAATGAGAAGGAATATTGAAGGGTGGTAGGATCAAAGGAATCCAAACCGATGGTCTAGAGGGGTCTTTGCATGGCGTCCCTAGTCGGTTGGACGACAAAGAGATCCTTTCTCACGGGGCTGAGGCGAGTCAAGGTTTAGACACTAGAGAGAGGCAACGTTAATTAGAATTATGTTTAAAAAACATTACTTGTATAACATCGAATAAGGTCTAATCGAAAGCATATGAATGTAGTATGGATTGAATCATGGCAAGGCCCGAAGAAATTGTGTTATCAAGGCATCTACCAAAGGAAAAATATAGGTCGAGGCGCCGATAATTGGACATTATTATCGTAAACTATGGGAATATCCAAGGATATAACACATCTTTGCTATTCTAGAGAGTTGCCCTGTCATTGTTAATTAAATTTCCGGAATTAGTCCCACCAAGTGATTTGATGTTATCATAACAAGTTGGCCGGACTTGCTAGATTACGTCGTTTCATTTGGTCGGTCTATTCCTAGGGGGTACTAGCTTTATATATGGTTACTGATTATCCGTTCGACCACAGAGAGAGGTCGACTCCGTGGCTATGGCAAGGCTGCTTACTCTGGCGGCTATGGCAAGAGAGCTTGCTTCCGCGGCTATGGCACCCCTACCTCGGCGTTACGTTGTTGGCGTGGGGAAGCGTCCGGGTACCCCACGCCCGCCACTTAGGGTTTTTTTTTTTTTTTTTTTTTTTTAATTTAAATTAGGGTGGCGGGCACCCCTACCTCGATGTCGCCACGCCGCCAAGAACACGGGGGTACCCCCGCCCGCCACTTAGGGTTAGGGTTTCGCGACCGTACACTCCTCTTAATCCCACTTAAACCAAATTAAGTCAATCATGGCGACATCTACTACACCACCCAAATCTCATACTACTCCAAAATCCTCACTCACTAGCTAACGATCTAACGAGTTTGACATGGCGGTGCTATGATCGGTCCACCAAAATCATGGCTCGATACCACCTTTGTGGGACGCTCCACGAACATATCGACCCCGGACGTATACATGCGAGGGGACTTTCCCCTCCCATGGCGACCAACTTCGCCATGGCGGAACCCTCCGTCTATTTCGGGCCATCTATATCCACGATGCGAAAGAAGGACACTGAAGGGTCATTCGCCCACGCCTTCAATGGGGCTCCTACGTGCGGAAGGCGTGAATACAAGGGTTAGCACACAAAGATAAATCACATATAAATAACCACCACGAAGGGTGGCATATCCATCAAATACCAGCGGCAAATAATATGCATCTAAACCTAAGAAAAACACCCCAAACCCATGGTTCTACCCGGTTCGGACTCTCGGTGAGGATCGACTAACGGCTAGGCCTCAAGAGATCGTGAGGCGAGAATCTTGACATGGCGTTGGCTGGCATAGAACATTGGCTAGGGTTGTCCACTCCATCCGCCCCTCCTGTGCACACTGCGGATGGGTCAATTCACGCTATGGCGCCGCTATAGCCTTCCAGGAGACGCAGGCTCGAGGCATCACCTGCTGAGCCTACTCCGGGGTTCATGAAGCCCCGGTCCGATGAGGCGGGTCGGGGAAGCGTCCCCTTCGAGAATCCGCGGTGGCTCCATGGGCGAGCTAGAGAATACGTGCCACATCGGCGACCCCGCATCCGTGCGACTTACTCACCCTAAATCTACTCAAAGTGCAAGGTGCCCCATGCGGGTCACACCTTCCCACCGGGGAGTGTCGAGACCCATACCCGGCCCTCACGTGTGACTTCGCCGAGGTCTAGCTTCGCTATAGGAGTCCGGGGAGCCTTTTATGTTCGTGCAAGACCCCACCTCCACTTCACCACTTGTGTTCCTTATGCGGTGCTAAGCCCGATTACCATAGCATCTATGACCCGGTGGGCTCTTGTGCCTGGGGCAACTAATGGGATAATACTGGGGGCTCTATCTAGGAGCATACTACAATACATGGGCTGAGAGGTCTCTACCCCGTAATTCCCCATTTCAAGAGTAATACTATGCAAAGAACTATCAATCCATCCTTTAAGAGCAAGACCAGAATCAGAAATAAAGAGAACTCACCTTTGCAATCAAGGGTTAGTTCCTACAAGTAAAACACGAGAGAAAGGAAGAAATACACACTACAAAGTGCCAACCTTGGGCGCTACCCTAGAATTCCCAAGCTATACTAGCCACCCACCCGAGTTCCTTTGGACCCGTTGTCATTTGGTGCTTCCATCTTCCTTGGATTTGGTGCTCACCAGCTACAGTGCGATGCTTGGCAAATGTGGCGCTTCGGCTTGGCGGCTCGGCTCCTCAAAGGTGGCTTCGGCTCCTCTTGGTCGATTTCTTTAAGGGTGCACGGCTGCTGCTCCTCCTCCTCCATCTCCACTTGCTCTAATTAATTGGGGCAAATGGGGTGCAAAACCCCAATTTGGGTCCCAAGTTAGTAACTCTCCCTTGCTTAATCGATTTGGGCGGTGGCACTTCGGGTTGGCTAATATTAACTAATTTGGTATTTTAGGCCCTTTTAATATTAGATTAAGCCCTAAATTCGAATTAGGGTTTAAGGTTAGGTTTCCACCTTTATAATTTAATTATTAACATAGCTAACCTTAGCTTATGAATAATTAATGTGCCATTAATTATTCATAGTGACGTGTCACGTATTTATACTTAAAAAGGCGTATAAATATGTGGAACGTCACAATTACCGTAAGTCCTCCGTAAGTAGGAGCTCTACAAATTTAGGGCACCATTAGCATTATTTTTTTCTCTATACCTTTTGTGCTTCCATACCCCTTTTGCTGTTTGGGTCCCATGGTCAATTTAGTTGTTGTGGATGTTATCTGTCTGTCTATCTAAATCAAAAATTCTCATTCTATAATATAATTCAACGACAGTTAGTGCTTGAAGATCTACATGAAACAAAATAATTCCACTTCAATTGTACGCACTTGGTTTTAATACCTTTGTAAATGCTTGCTTTTCTTCAATCCAATCCAGAGGCAGAAAAAAAGCGAATTAGATGGTCATTCAAAACGACAATTGAATTAAACCCCTTGTGCACCATGAGTGACTGCATCCTCATGCCAAAAATCAAATGGCATGTCAACACTTAGATAAAAGGCAATAAGCATTTTTCCCACTATGACAATGTGCCTCTCCTTCATAATCTCGAATGCACTCTCAACTTATTCTTGCTCGCACTATTTTTCCAGGCAGTCATAGATCCCGATACCAAGATTATGCCACCTAGCAATAAAAAATAAAAGAAAATTAACAGCATCATACCTAATCGATTTCCCAGCAAATGTAGTGGTACTCCATGGAAAAGCATCCTAGCATATGTCCTACAACGAAATTGAAAAAAAAAAAAAGAGACCAAGATAGGAATCTCACAGGGATGTAGTATCCTCTGAAGATGCCTGAAGCCACATGATGCATCTGTGTTTATAGTTCAAATTGACATGCGCCATCAAACACTTCGAAAACAGCAATAAGGGCGACGAGGAGACTACTGGCCACAATAAGTTTAGGCCAGTCAGAGGGTATATCTGAATATATATTGGCATATATCCAAAATATTCCACATTTCCACATAAAGCGAGGGTTTGTCCTTTAAGGGCAACCCAAAAGCCATTGCAATAGTAACCTAATGATTAGGTCATTGGGTATGGATGTGCTCCATTCAGGCTCAAAATCCACTGGCTACCATTAGATGGGTGATATATGGAAAAAGGTAATGATATTTTTAAAGGTAGCGTTGAGCTCAATCTCATGGTCATTAGCCACCATCCATCTATTCTACACGGGAACACAAAGCAATAGCATGCTTTTAAATCCCGGGTGACGTGCATCGCAAGTAATCATTAATTAAGTGAGAATCTCATGGTCATTATCCAACATCTATCCTACATAGGAACACAAAGCAATAGCATGGCTTCAAATCTCGAGTGTTCTCATGGTCATGCATCGCAAGACATCACTAATTAAATTCCATATACTTTGCAAGATAAACTTCCAACCAATAATATTTTGTCAACAAAACAAAATATTCGCAAAAACCATTGTTGCCAAAATATACGAGGATGTCATCCCTCACTAATGTAATGCACAGTTGATGCGAATTACTGCATTATTCCACGCACTTTAAATCCCATAAATGTTTCTCCTCTTGTTCACGGCGGCGCCGCTCAAGCTTTCTTCCGGACGCGTTTCTTTTGTAGGGTTCTTAGCACAGGGTTGCTAGCAACGCCATAACTGAGTTCTCACTAGCACAGGGTTTTCGCTCTGTTGTTTCTTGAAGTATCTTGCCGGAGCAAAGTTTAGGTAATTTGTAACTTCTGTATATCTGTAGTCTGGTGGCCAAATCTGTTTGTTTTCGTAGCTGAGTCTGGAGGATCAATTCTTGCTAGTTTTAAAGCTTTCAAGCACAAATTCCACCCTAGAATCCGATCCAAATCTTCTATCACGAGTACTCACGGAGTCGTGTGTTCAAGCATAGATTTCCCCTTTGACTCACGAACCGGGTAGGAGCCTCTACTTGATGTATTTGATGTATTTGTTGTATAGTTGTATTTGATGACATGGATTGATGGATTATCACTACCGTATGAGGTAGTTTGTTGTTGTTATTGCTAGTGCTTACGTTGTTATGTTTGCTTCAGCTGATGTAGAAGCCCATAGGGGACGGACTGGAATGACACCTCCGTGTGTCCTCTGCTCATTGTCTGGCCATCCACATACATGGGTTAGACAGGGGCCCATGCGATAGATGTTGTTGGATGGGGAAGGTCCTTCGATATGTTCGGCAAGTTGTCGTATATAGCGCAAGGAGTTTTATTATAATTGCATTTTGGGCATGATGTAATTCCGCATTTTTGCGAAATCACCGCATATTGACTTGTGTATGGTGACATAATCCCATTAAAACCTGTCCTAAAGCTGCAGCTAAGCTATTAAGTTCTTTATCAGTGGCATCACAATTTCTTTCTTTGTTGTGCTTTGTTTTTGTTAGTATTCACGTTATCTACTGCTATCATACATTGAACCGAATGCTTGCAGATAAAGTTCTCTTATACAAAATACAAAATATTTTGTCCTTCAGTTATGCAACACTTCCACTAATATTAAATTGCTCCATTTCCAACCTTTGCCTATGCCTTTTCCAATAACATTATGCAGCAGTATTGGGGGGATCCATAGTGCTTTGGCACCTTGCTTTTCTAAAGATGGATGGATAGTTTAGAAACTGATTGTCTTGGCTATTTATGTGAAGAACAAAATGGTCAGTTATCCATCAAAACCATAAAAAACTGTCCGAAATTTAGAAGGATGATTTTGGAATTTTTTAGTGATGATGTTTCGGCATGTTAAACAGGATTGTGATTGGACTTCGAATTATGTGCCTTCCTCCATCCGACCAAATTAGGGCTCCACTCGGGAAAGAAAAGTTGGAGCTTTGGTCCATAGTGGTCGCCCTTACCTCCACATCAAAGCCTAGTATGCGATCGGCATCTGAAAATACAAGCACAGGGGGGTTCACCGTCACATTCGTTCCATTCGGGGCTATAACAATAGCGTTGTAAGTTGAACTGTTGTCGCCCACATTTGTTACTTTTCTTCTAAATATGATGGATTTAGTATCAGATATAGAATTAAACACAGCGGTGAGAGATGGGTAGTTGAATTCATCAATACCCGATGTTATATTAGGGCACAAGACAGGAAATATTTGACTGATAGTTGCAATATCTAAAATATCTAAAAGGCTATATTTTGCGCACATAGAAAGTTGATGTAGTCTTGCACAGTTAGATCATAAACAAGACCAGGAGTGAGAGCTTGTTGTGGGTTAGCATGTCCTAATCCATAGGCAAGTACATTAGCAAATAGACCTCTTGATCCATCACATATATTGCTGCTAGTATTATCACCAAAGAGAAGGGGCACAAGTCATAGGGCTCACAATGCTGATCCTAAATTCGAAGCAAGCACGCAATCCCAGGAAGCACAATTTCGTCGATTCTATAGTTGGGCGTCTGCGCAGGAGCCGGGGAGGTCTTGAGGGAAAATTTTACAGCTGCAACAAAGTAAAAGAGCTTCCAGACGGCCACGTTTCAACCTTGTTTTTGTCCAATGGCTATATTTGTAGCCCAAAGAATCTCTTAGCGGTGATGGTCATGGGCTCTGTGATTTAAATCTCTGCAAAATGCCGGAACTGTGTTTGTCCCGAAACAGAGTAAGAAATAGGATTTCCATAGTGGCCACGTGCTGGAACGTAATTCGCCCAACCGTGCATTACGTCCGGTAATGCATGCTTCTCGAGATTCTGGCAATAATTTTCTCGACAGCGCCACCAAACTCAGTGGCACGCACGCTGGGTCCCCGCTCGTATGCCGCCTCGTTTGGCAGAGCCGCCTCGAAAAATTATATGCCGGAATTTCTTCAAACGTATCTAGTACATCAGTCACCAATAAATCGAAAAGCCGTAAGAGTGAGGACAGTACCCAAACCGAATATTGTTGCAACAAATAGGCATGCTCACAAAACCCTACATCTTGGTCCGGCAGGGTTGAGGAGCAGGGCAGACTGTGTGGCAAGGGAGCAGCTCTTCTCAAGAAATCTTGCAAAGACTATACAGATCCAACATTCTCATCCCCTCGGCCGCGATATTAGGGTTGCAAATTTTGGCATGTCAACGTGTTTCATGGTTCAGCTCCTCATTTTACAGACAGAGTACAGAGTCGGAAGTCCAGTCTACTTTGCAACACGCCGACATGCCAAAATCTGCAACCCTAGTGGTTTCTGGTTTAGTGCTGTTCTTGCATGGATCTCTTCGTTTAAGCATGTGGAAGATGTGGACTTGGCTTCATATTTAGATTGATATGATGGCGCTGTAGCAAAGGTTCCGTTTTAGGTTCGAGGCAGAGAACATGATATCGTTCCAGCAGATTTTATCATTACTGGGTCGTCAAACATGTTCTTTGCAAGATATTTTTATGAAAAAGCGGCTTCTTTTTCCCACAGTGTGCCTTGCTTCTCAATTCTATACGTTCCCCTCCTTACTATTGCTTCGGCGCTCTCTTCACGTTGGATATATCAGAGAAGGTAAAGCACAGAAACTTATGCTTATTTCTTAGATTATTATGTTTTTTTTATATATGAATTTCTTCCTTTCCATTACATTGGACAAGCACTGTACGGACTGGTCATTGGAATGTATATTAAAATGTACAAATCGTATTTACATTGTATCGGTTTCTGACACATTCAAATTCTCCTGTATTTTTAGTTATCAGCCCCCCTTCTATCGCGATCTAGCTAAATTAAATTACACGCGCATATAAATATGTCCCACACTTCAGTGCGATTTTTAAAGCATGGGATTGGGTCCTTGGGATGGATCACCAAATATTAAGCATAATGTTCAGGTTGGTTCTGGACATGGCATTGATTTTTATAAGAAAAGGGTTGTCATTTGGAAGACAGAAATGATAGAAGGTGAGGTATTGCGACAAGTTTCTGTGCATGAAGTCCAGGTTGGTTCTGGACATAAGAAACTGGAGGTTATCTTAGGTGAATAATAAAAGGTGACATTTTGCAGGCAATTTTTGTGGTTACAGTAAATATGATGTGCATGGGTTGTTCGTAATTGCGGTCACTGGAATGTTCAATGTCTACTTATATCTGAAAGGGAAGCTGGGGGTTGTCCTGTCAGAATCTATTTTATGAGAAATGTCGTGGTTGCTGGTGGCAACCGAAAATGCTACTAAAAGTTAGACCAATATCCCCAAACCGTTGTTGCAGTCGGGGAGCTATTAATGCAGTCCAAACTTTTCTGGAGAACTTTATAAAATACAACAATTTTGCAGTGCAACAATGGCTGCATGTGTTTTGCTTATAAACGTTCCAGTAAGGGATCTTATAGTTTTTGGATTCAAGGGTTTCTTTTTATACTATATATACTTGCTGGAATTCTATGATTCATGCCATTATAAAGGCCTTTATATTCATATTCAAATGTATTCGTTCAAGCCATTTTTCTTTGTAGCTTTTGACAACCAATTCTTGGGGCGTTTACCTGTTTGTGCAGGTTGTGTCTCCAAGGATGTTTAGCGTGAACATGTTGCACTTTGGCTGTCCAAGCAAGGATAAGCTTCCAAATGGTAAGTTGTTTAGTTCTTATTGTCTTTGTTAATGCAAGGTAGCTTGAGAAATCAATTTGTTGAATTTAATCAAAGGTTATCTGTCCTATCTTTAAATTTTCTTTTTTACAAAATCTTTTTTGAATCTTGTCAACTCAAACTTCCTTTCTTTTATGCAATCCATTCCTAGTCCTAACTGTCAAGTCAGGCTCAATCTTCCTTACTGTATTTGAAGCATTTAAAATTATCCTGCATCTTGGGATTGTACAATTGCCAAATATGGGAGGCACCTTTCTTTTCTTAGCATGTCTAAGAGTTCCTGCCAATACAAACACCAAGTCTAAAATTTACTTCTTGGTTCAGAAGGCTTTCTTTTTATGAAGCATAAAGTTTACATTTTTAAATGCGTTCTGTTTTGATTTTAAACGTAAGTTCATTGAAAAGTTTTTGATGTGGCAAGAGGATTATAGCAGAACAGTTTTTTGTTATCCTTTATGTTTGGTTCCTCTATATTGCAGATATCTCTTGGCATAGCCTATGTTTATATATAGACCATGTACACTGACTTGGTATTAAATGTCTATATTATAGTGAAGAATTTTCTGCAAGAAAAAGTTCGGCATGCAAAATTGTTTGAGATGCAAGTGAAAGTAGTTATGACAGACATGATTGCAGTATTTACTCATATGATTTTAGTATTTACTTTTGCATCTTGAGGAAGAGTGTCCTCGGTCATTGCATTACCAGCAAATTGATGCGTTTTCATGGAGCTGGCCTGGAGATGTTAATGGGACTGCAACGCTCTTTTCTCTTTCATTCTCGTGCATTTTTTAACAGTTTTTTTGGCTGCGTATAGTTCTTGTATGCTCCCAATGAAGCATTTATCAAATTGATTGATACTACTTGTAGAAAACATGAAGAGCTTGGGAAGTTTCGCTTGATGGGCATCAACATGGTGGAGGGAGAAGATGCTAGGAAAGAAGAAAAGCGTTACAACTAAATTCAATGGTTGCATATGATTAATGTGGTGATGCATTATGAACAAAAGAAATATTGAGAGAAGGTACAATGCAAATTAAAGAGCAACAGAAGGAAGGCTATAGATGAATAGACATATGCAGCTGAGATGTAGAGGTCAAAAGGTTTTTAACAAAATGAAGATGCTATATAAGACGTCAAAACTTGTGGATTTAAAAGCATAGGTCAGGGACGGGTGTGGTGATAGAGGTTAGGGACGTGGTGATAGGAGTAATGTTGTGGGTCAAATAGGCATGGGCATCTTGGGCGGTGACATGTGGCTTGCTGCCACCTAAGCATGTGGTCAATGGGCTGGAGAAGTCGGTGCAAAGAAATTAGATATAGCTGGAGGTGAAGATAGGAAAGCTCTTCAATGTCTCAGGTTATTATGTTAATTTGTCGAACCGTTGATTGCTTTAAGTTTTTCCCATGCAGAATTTATTTGATTTCATAACCACTGCGTTGTGTTAACCGAGACACAAGAATACCATCTTCCACTTGGCCAAAAGAGGAAATTAGGTTTTACATTATCTTTTCCATCCACTAGAAATGAATATCCTCTGGGACACTAATCTTGTGGTCAAAAGGCTTTGCGGTTGTAGACACAGTAAGTAGTAAGTACTGCTTTTATATTTGTATCCTCTTTTAGCTCTATGAGCATTCTTTGTCTTGTACTTATGATTGTAGGTTGGCAAAGATGTGGTGGAAGAGTTGCAAGTCGCAATAATTCATCAAGGATTGGAAATAGAAAAATTTCAAGGCTAAGATCTTCCTGGCGAAAGAGCCTGTTGGAAAAATGAGTAAACAGGTAAACAAACCGGAATAGAACAAAACACAGGTCGGGAGAAAGGGTTAGGTTTTTTCCAGAATAAATACCACACCAGAGGTTTTGTTCTTAGAATTTAGCGAAAATTTAAAAAATGCCCTTAAATTTTGGGCTATTTGCAAAAATGCCCCAACTTTTTCAAAAATTATAACTTTGCCCTTACTTTTTGCCGTAACGTACAAAAAATTATAGAAACATCAAGAACGAATGAATTTTGGGGCTTTACATTATAGAAACAACAAGAACGAATGAATGTTGGGGCTTTACATCCCTTGCAATAAGAACACAGCGATCAACAAAAACACAGCGAACCCTACAACAAGAACACAGCGATCCTGTCTCCACGAGGAACCCTTATCCTTTCTTCAGGTTTTCCAATAGCTCCTTTAATCTTAGATTGCAGGACATTAAAAGTCTTGTTTGCCTTCAGAACTTTACAATTGGCATATTTCTGTGGATCCTACATGAATCGGGCAATGTTGTCCATGATGTAGCACTAGCATAGATGAAACAAAATCCCTGGACGTCCAGAAAGTCCATCACAAATATGAATTCTATTACAGATACACAACATTCATACAAGTAAACCTGCATCCTCATCTTTGAAAAAATTTGCCGCAAATGTCTCATACAATATGCAGGTGCTATAATACACCTGCAGGACGATCTATAGCAGGTGCATATATTTCATGCTCATGAAGTACCAGTAACCTTCATCTACTCCTGCATGGCTACATAAGTTAAGCAGACTTGTAAAAAGACAATTCATTAGGCATCATGCACTCTTGCTGCTGCATCATATCGAATCATTCAAGAGCAAGACAACTATTGCCATGTCGGATTGGCACAGCGCAAAAAGCATTGTGAGCTTCCCTAGGAACATTGGCTTCAGCGGAAGGCTCATGCATTAAGCTCTGAATAACTTGTCTTCCATGCTCTTTTTACCAAAGCCATGTTAGGTCTATCTTCTCCGTTTCTCACGAGTACATGCTAAGCCAAGGTGAAACAATGTCATAAACTCATCCTCATCATACTTGACCTTGCAAAGGCGGGGATCAAGCAAAAGCTTTTAATTCTGTTTCTCCTCCTCAAATTTTCTCCTCACCCAATTAACCAGCAATATTTCTTCAACATCAGAGCTTTGGCGAGACGAAGAAGAAACTGCAGAATCTGTCTGGTCCCTCTAGCCAGAAATAATCTCTAATACTAAAACTCCAAAACCTTGGCTGTATATTCTGCATCTAGCAAGACATTCTCAAGCTTCACATCCAGGTGAATAATTGAAGGATCTGCTCCATGGTGAAGATAATCCAAACCACAGGCCACATGGTATGCTATTTTCACTCTCATCTGCCATGTTAGTACCATGTCCTTTGCCTCATGAAGCACCTATCTAAGATTTCCCTTTGACATAAACTCAAACAACATCATATGTTCCCCTGTTTGCACACACGAACTGAGTAAGAAACATAGGTTTTATACAATTTAAAACTACAACAACATCATATTTTCTAGAGTCAAGAAAAGATCAAGTTTTGTTTGCTAGTATATAAATTTAAAACTGGAACTTGCCTTTTTCGTCACAGAAGCCTTTGAAATCAACAATATGTTTGTGATGAATTCTCTCCAAAATTCCAACCTCTTCAAGGAAAACCTTGGAAGAAATTCTAGCATCTTTTCTTTCACGTTTGACAGCCATGGCACTGCCTTTTTTAACAGTATTCCCTAGAACAACATCTAATTCAAGTTTGCATTGAATAACCTGTTTGTGAATAAGTCTGCCATTCTCTATTGCTCCTATGCCTGTATATGCTTGTAAAACATTAAAAAATGTGACATCTGGTCTGATGCACTCCAGCAGCATTTGCTTATACAATTAAAGAGTCCCAATGCCTTCACCATGCTGCACAAATCCTGCTTTATATTCCACATGTAACTAAATTTTGATTGAGCAACTTATCAAATATTTCAAATGTCTGCATACATATCAACTAGGGCGCTATCTATAACAGCATCAATATGATATCCACAACAACAATAGATTGATGAATGAGGGTTCGGTACACTTGAAGTTTCTTTGCTTATTTCTTTGAAACATGCACATCAATGCTTGATCAGATTTAAAAAACAGAAATTCCTTTACAGCAAGTTCCAGAATTCCTTTACACAAGATGAAGCCAATAATTAAGTACAGAAAAACAAGGACATACCTTATTCAGCAATTGAATTCCTGCAGCTTTTGCAATTATGTCGTGCATACTGCCCACATCGTGAGCATCTGAATGGGCGCAATTCTGCGAAGCGATCTTAAATGACGGATCCGCTTCTTTTTTGGCCTTCACGGTGGTTTTCGATGTTCTTGGAGGTTTCATATCCACTTCCTCCTCCTCTAACACATCTTTAAAGGGATGGCACCCTCATAAGCATCACACCATGATTTTAGAGAATAACCTGTGTGAGCAAACTCTTGTGGTTTTCGCTTCAACCATAATATAGCTCCTATTGCATGAGCACAAGGAATTCCCTTGTGCTGCCAAGAACAACAAGTGCATGTCTAATTTTCTAATCCCAAGTTCTTGTAGAAAGGCGACAGTGTTCACATTTGTGGAAAAATAACAATCACACACTCATTTCCATGCTCTACTCACAACACCATTTCTAACATCTTTCTAGGGGGCAACCCCTTGTGTGACAACACCTTGTTTCACCTGTTTCAAATACTTTGGCATTTCTCACATATAGGCTAAGCACAAATAACATTAAGGTCGAATAAAGATAAAGGTCAACATGGCTAAAACCATGCTAGAATGTGCCATCTAAAGTACTTTCTAGGGAATGGAAAATTATCCAGAAAAGTACCCAGCACTAGGTAATGAAAACTTGTATATATGTCTCAACAAACAATAAGTATAAGCTTGATTCATCAATCATCTTAGTCTCTATAATATTTGCAAATTTTTTTTTTTTTTCAAATTTTTTTGTTGGAAAAAAAAAATTAATAAACAAAAGGGAAATTTTAGGTGGCAAACCATTATTAAGCGAAAAAAAATATTCAAGTCACTAAAGATAGAGAACAAAAAGGTGGACGAAGGCCTTTTTATTTTTGAAAAGGTCACCACAACATCACATGGTTTATAAACAAGAAAAATGTGCAATCTAAAATAGGCAAAGGCTTTCCATTTTTTAAAAAGCCAACACAAAAGTTTTAATAAAATTAAAGGATCTTTGTGGCAAACTATTGTTAGAAGAAAAAATATCCAAGTAAGCTAAAGATAAAAGAACAAAAATAGGTGGAAGAAGTCCTTTTATTTTTAAAAGGCCATCACACATGTTTTATTAAAAAAAAAAAAAAATGCAATCTAAAAGAGCCAAAGGCTTTCTATTTTTGTAAAAGGCCAACACATTTTGTTAGAAATGCGGCAATAACTTTTTGAAAGGATACAATGAACACAACATCAAACATCGACCAACTTTCAACATCAACTAACGGTGAGAATCAGGCTCGATTCAAAGTTTCAAAGTGATGGAGCAAGCGCAAGGAAAGGGTCATCGGAATGAATTTTCTTTGCCATTGCCATTGCCGTGAATTTTCGCAGGGAAGCGTGGAAGGGCTTCTATCGGAAGTTGCTTGGACGAAGAAGAGAAATGAAATGAAATGAAATGTTTATTAATCACGTCTGTGAGACCATCAGGTCTAGAGAGAGAGCCAGAAAGTAGCTCCGTTACGTCTGCCAAAGCACTGGATGCATTGGATTAACTAAGCTTGGGCAAGAGAGATTGGTACTCATTAAACAACCTTTTTGCGAGAGAGTTGAGAGAAATCCACCTTGTTGCTACATTCTTTTATAGCTTGTTTTCTTTTTGGCCGTCCCTATGGCCATTTCTTTGAAACTCATAAGCTTGTAACAATGCAATTCAGTATTTTAGTTCAATCATTGTAGATCAAATCCATGTCTAAACTATTAATCAAAGCATTAGTAAATATGGACACATACCTTTTGGGACTTCGAGGAAAGAATGCATATGCATCCCTCACAAAGTTTTCTATATTTTGGATACAAGATAAAGATATACTTTTTATCTTCCATGAGAACCCAGTCGGATTATGGGGCCAAACAAAAAAGGGGCATAAGCTCAAACCAAAACTGTGGAACAAACTCCCATCATCAGAACAGAATGGGGGGGACTAATTCCCATCACAAAATAAACAGATAAGAGAAGTTATCAACAATTTTATAAGCCAAATCTACCATGTGAGCCATACAATGAATTCCAATCATGTGCGATGTCAAAGCAATTTGGATCCTAATACATAACACATTTCTAGAAACTTGCATATCAGAAGCACCATCAACACTAATACATAAATCTTTCTTGCCATTTCAGAATGTGACAATTGTAAGTTTGTAATCAAATTTTTCTCCATAAGTTTAATTTTTTCTGAGGTGGACATAAACACGTATATTATTCTTTGAAGTCATCTGCCATAAGTAAATTATTAATCATATAAAATGTAACATAGAGTAAGAGTTGTTGATACATTTAACCTTATTAGAGAAGTAGACCCTTTTCTTCTGCTAGTAACAGCGATTGAGTCAATAAAAAAAGGGTTTTCACAGTGTTAGCAATATTTTTGATACTTAGGACAACGTGAATAATCCTCAAGCATGCAGAAAAAACAATATTAGACTCAGCTAGCAAAAGTTTCTTAATAGGAAGGTGTATTTTTACGTCGTAGCACAGCATGTACTCCTAGATGTTAATCCTCTCTCCCTAGCTTCTAGAGTCCAAAGTAAAAAACTCAAAAACTCAAAACAAAAATAATATACAAACAGAAGAAGATAGATTGTTTACATGGACTATTCACTTAGGTTTTGTAAAAAGAACTCACACTTATTTTTGCACCCGTGAGCAAATACACACTATCCCATTTTTTAATTCAACATGAACTTTAAGAATTGCATGGTTTATCTATTTCAAAGGAAGGAGACTCCAACAAGTTCAAGCTAGACCACTTTGTTGTCCCTTTGAAGGCTAATCATAAAATGCAACACAACTACCTATATTAGTGTAGTACAAGTAAAGCATCAGAAGACGTTATTGAAATCGATCTTGTTGCTTGATTTTCGAAAGAAGTCCTCCAATTCACTTTCCTTTTCTCTGCTTTGCGCAAACCTTTTTAAAATTGCGAACATAATATGAATGGATGGACCAAAAGGGGGGAGGGAGGGAGGGAGGGAGGGAGAGAGAGAGATATCTGAATCTTACCTGCACGGCTATTACACATATCTACCGGATTAACTTGTGGTTTAGAGGAAGGCTATTCCTAGGGTTTATAGAAAAGGAACTGTTGAAGGCATGGCGATCCCACATCTGTCATGAATTATGGAAGTGGGCGAAGGTGGTATTAGCAGGAGGACCTCCCATAAATGCTGGGCAAATTAATTTCGTATATCCGATGAAAATATCCTATTGTGCTATCGTGGCAAAAATGCTAGAAATATAAGAATATAGCAATGTTGCTATAAATTGCCCCCTAAATTAAAAGCACAGTTTCATTATTTATGGACTTTCCCACAAATATCTCAAATGATCGCCGGTCGTAAGAATATAGGGTACTTTGTTGAAAATAGCGACATGATTCTGTGCTGAGGTAAAAAAAAAATTCGGATTCCGTGCAGGTAGCTGACATGGCAGGCCGTGGAAGCCAAGGCGAATTTTTAGATTTCGTCATTTCTTGGTATTAAAATGAGCCACAATTTCAGGAATCGTGCAAGTAGGTGAGATAGGAGGTCCCTTCATCCAGTCTCTTCATTGTCTCTTCACTCAATCTCTTCGTGCAAGCACCTTCATTCGGTCTCTTAGATTCATTTCAGGTCACTCAGAATGGTCAACACGAGGCGCAGACATGGACTCACCATCACCGAAATGCAGTCTCATATTAGTGAGGCAATCTTAGCCCATGCGAATCAGTTGCAGGTGGAGGTACAAAACGAGATGAACCAGAACCGAACGAGAGAAGTTAGTGCCCAATTCACGAAGCTCCTCAGTAGGGTGGAGCTGGAGGCCTGCCTCATATCATTGAAACGCTGTATTTACAGGGCAAAGGCACTGAAAAGGCTGCTAAAAATGGAGGACGTTTGGATGCACAACACGTTCAGACCCTCATTTTAAACTTTACAAGAAGCAAAGTAGACTTGGTAACCAAGCTCGTCGTCAGTAGTGGTCACTCTCTCAAAGACTTGGATGACTGGCTGGATCTGTACAGTCGAAGTCATGTTGATGAGTTCGATCTGGGGGATCTTATTCGGGGTTGAACGGGCATTGGTGAAGCTTTGGTCTTTTATATTATATGTTGTCTATTATCTAGTATATTTGTGTTGAATTAGCCATGTCCTGTAAGACCTATGTATTTTCTTTATGTAAAAGAATACCAAACTGTTGGTTAATTAATATTGGAAACACTGGAAAGTAATACAAAAAATAGTAGACATGTATTTGTTTTCTTGGTTCATGTACATAAGTTATTTTATTCAAGTTGACTCTAAAAACATATACATTGAGGTATAGAGGGTGCGAAATTGGGCCGCCCAATTTGCACCCCTTGTGGTAGCAAAACGGATCTTATGACAACATAAAATGCTTAAGGGTCATCCACCCCTTCAGCTGACATAGCGGTGTGACCAACTTCACTTTGTTCTCCCCCTCCCTGTGCCGCTTGCTTCAGGAGCTCCATCTGGGCCAGGAATTCTTCGCTGGTTAGTGTAGCATCATCACCCTCATTCTCAACCTCCTTCTCAACCTCATCGTCCTTTTCAACCTCATCGTCCTTCTCAACTTCCTCGTCCTTCTCAACCTCATCCTCCTCAACCTCAAGCTCCTTTTCAACCTCAACCCCAACCTCCTTATCTTGCTCTAATGCTAGTGGGTCCATAGGTTGAGCTTCTTGTGTCTCCAATACAACAGAAGGTTCTTGATCCTTGAGGAGTAGCTGCGTAAACTTCGAGCTACCCTCGACCACATCTTGGGTGCACACTAGTGTAGTGCCCGCCAAAGCATTAATGTTCTCCTTCTTCTTTCTAAAGAAAGACATGTCCTTTGCTCCAAAACCTGCCACCTTTCTCAAATGGTCTGTGACAAAATCCTTAGACATCCGGAGAGTGGATTGCAACTCCTGCACTGTTTGTGCAGGGAATGGACAAGGAGGTGGAGTAGTGGTCGATACTGTCGATGCCTTGGAGCCACTTGCTTTCTTTTTTCCCTCTGCTATTTTTTGCAAAGCACGGGCTCTCGATTTCTTCTCGTCCAGCATTACTTCGAGTTGATTAAAAATCTGAACAAGTTTAAGCTGCATAGTCTCATCAATCTCAAAGGCAGTAGCTTTATACCCTTCAAGCTGCACGGCTAAATGATCCTCCATAGAAGAAATCCAGGACACTGGAACCCTCTAACATAAATTTCCGCACTAGGTATGTGCATGTCCTGGAATCCAATTGATGTGGCATAAGAGCACCCGCGCCTCCTGCCGCACTCTTATCACCCCAAGGCCGATACAACCAGTATGCTGAAGGAATGTAGACAACCGTTATAAGTGGTATTGAAAAGAAATGGACAGAGACACAAGTTTAAACCATGTTACCTGCTGCGCACTCATGATCGGGGAGGTTCTTCTCTATGTTTTCCACTTCTTTCAAGTGATGCGGAAACTTCAAATACTCTTGAGGATGGTCCGTGTCGGTGAAGCATAGATTCAGGTCATGCATAGGTGGGGCAGCTGCTTGGTCTCTGGCCACATACATTACCAGAACAAGAGTCTGCAGCTCGCGAACACGAGAGGAAGGGTTTCTCTTTTTAGGATCTTGGTACGCTCCCACCCATACACGACTACCTCCGTCTATCGTCTTCATGGCGGACAAGCAGTCACTCAAACGATCTGGAACGATAAAGATCGTGATCCAATATAGTTGCTGGTCCGTTAGTACACTGATCTGGTCCAAGAACTTCTGGTATTCTTCCATGCCCCATTTCTTGATATTTCTGAAATCACATCCGATAAACCGAGCAGAGGTAATGACCACATCAACTGACATCCCCAGAGGACTGACACAGTAGCATTTGAATGATTTAGATCCCTCTTCCACCGGTCCACGAAGATATTCATTAACCTTTAGGACAAGAGCCTTTGGAAGGTTAAGCTTTTCTGCCTCCTCGCGGCTATCAACCCAATCACCCACACTGTTGGCGAACATTAACATCAAATTTTCCATGAATATTGGATGAATTTTCCGCAAATCTGCCATGTTGTCAACTTTGAGCTTCTTTACATCTTTCAGATATTTAAGGAGTGCCCGCTCGACAGTGCCAATCTTCTTCAGTTTCCCCGCACGGATTTTCATGACACGCCTTCCAGTGTAATTTTTGGTGGTCTTGATGTACGTGGTGCCTGTCATGATCTCTATCAACAGTCTTTGAAAATCCATTAGATGCATGGACTTTAAAGGTCGGCACTTGTTATTCGTGAACATTCTCAGCCGGTCCTTAACCACTATCGTTTCACCTAATTCGTCTTTTAGTTGGTCTTCATAGAACAACTGAGCCACTTGCAGGCACATATTCCAAGGTTCGTCATCCAAGTATACGAAGTAATCGTAATCTCGCATGCTAAGTTTCTTCAAAGTCTGCTTCGCTATAGCGAGCCAATCCTGCACAACATAGTAAACTTACCATATTTGAAGTATATGGTCTCAAAATTGAGCAATGCACAAGCTAACATGCAATGCACATGGGGGGCAATGCAGATGGGGGCCATCCCAAATTGGGCGACCGCCAAATTTGATAGCCGGGGATGCAATCTAACATGCTGAATGCACACGGGAGGCATCCCAAATTGGGCGCCCGCCCAATTTGATAGCCAAGGAGATGCGAGGCTAACATCTTTGAGTGAACATGGGGGCATCCCAAATTGAAGCCCAGCCCAATTTGATATCCAAGAAGATGCAGGCTAACATCTTTGAGTGAACATGGGGGCATCCCAAATTGGAAGCCCGCCCAATTTGATAGGAGATGCAGGCTAACATGCTGAGTGAACATGGGGGGCATCCCAAATTGGGCGCCCGCCCAATTTGATATCCAAGAAGATGCAGGCTAACATGCTGAGTGAACATGGGGGGCATCCCAAATTGGGCGCCCGCCCAATTTGATGAGGAAAACATACTGCATGAACAATTTGAAGTGACTTACTAAATATGCGCTATCTTGGGATAGTCCACGCTTTCCTTTCTTCGGCTTTCCATAGAATGCCCATTGATTCCTTAGCTGCTGTATTTGCTCGAAGTAAACATCCGGATGAATGGTATTCTTGGTGATGTCGTTGCTCTCCTGGCTGACCTTTACATATTCAGTTGGAGTAAGATTCCCTGCTAGCACGCGACATTTTCTTTTAGCGTAGAAGAAGAAGATAAGTTCTTTCAAATGAGCCCTTTCTGCTGGTCATTCCATGGCCTGATTAACAAGAATTTGGGCAACTGTAGTAGTGTGATTGCCATTTACTATCCAGAATTCTGCATTGTCCAAATCGCTGGCCTTCTTGCACTTTAGTGCACGCCCAGTGTCTGGATCAAAAGGTACAACATCCGCACAAGGTGGATGCATCTGGACATTAATAAATGATTCATATAGTGTATCTACATGTTCAGGACTGATGACCCTGCAGGTCATGTTTGCAGGTGCTTGATGCATTTTAAATATATCTACCTCTATTTCGAATTCAACTCCAAGAGGATAGATCCTTTCCCTGTGTTCAATGTTGATCAATGCGCTTTGTGACAGCTCATGTCTGCTTTCCTGGGTCAAGGCCCCGCTAGATGTCGAACACTTAACAATTTGCCTGTCATCTTCCTGTGAGCCTGTCTCAGTCTCACTCCCCCCATCGGATCCACCTGATGTGGATGGTGGAGTCGACTGTCTGCTTTTCTTAGACGAGGAAGCTATTGCCTCGTGCCGACTTCGTTTTTTTAGTTGCTTTTCTGGTGGGGACTGCTCAGATACCTCCTGTGATTGAATGCTCAAGTCCGGACTACGTGATCTTCTTGGCATACCACCAAGAATCAGTTTTGGCGTTGGTGTTTCTGATCTTTTCTTCTTAGGAATATTTAATTTTTCTGATGACACGTCAATGGGCTTCTCTGTGCCTTTCGCTCCATCACTCTTTCTAGCAACTCCATAACGTGACCTCAACCACGCTGTGTCATAGACCTTTGGTTGGTTCTTCCCATGATATTCTGTATAAAGGGCCTTGATCGAGTATCCACCGTCTAACTGTATTAAATCCATCTATAATATCTCCCCGTTTGGTCAGTCCAGATCTCTCAAGGCTTTCATAAGAAGCCAAGACCCAGCCCTTGGCTTGACATGAATGTGGAGCCTCAGTGATGCTTGCATGCATTAGCTGAGGATTGTAAGTTTCAAAGGGTAACTTGTATCCTTGAAATGACTTATCCAGCACGTCTTCCACGATAAGATCTATCTCGTTGGCAACCTCAGTGCTCACAGTCATGTCAATTGCTATACCAGCATTCTGTGTCCTCCGAGTCCCGGGCTCAGCAAAGTACAAGCACAGATCCTTGAGATGATTTGTGCTAGAGCCAGGGTGGATTGGGCCTACCTCTATGCACCATGAAAACTTATCGGCTACAGGAGTCACTAGCTCTAGGACGACTTCAATACCATTGAACTGAATGCTCGATTCTGCTTCCTTTCTTTGCGGCAAATGCATTATAGCGGAGGGCGGATCCGGTACCGCGTGCGGTTTGTTTAGTTACGGCCATGGGTCTTTGCATAACATCATTCATTAATCCCATTAGTGGTGTATGCAAGCATTAAAACAAGGTAGGGGATGCCCCCCATAGAAGGTTTCAAAGCAACGGAAAGAGGCAAGAGGGTGGCAAATTGGGCGCCCGCCCAATTTGCCACACCAGAGGAGTATGGAAGCATGGAAAGAGGCAAGAGGGTGCCAAATTGGGCGCCCGCTCAATTTGCCCCACAAGAGGAGGTTTGGAATCACGAAAAGAGGCAAGAGGACATCAAATTGGGCGCCCGCCCAATTTGCCCTAGAAGAGGAGGTTCGAGAGCACGGAAAGAGCCAAGAGGGCACCAAATTGGGCGCCCGCCCAATTTGCCCCACAAGAGGAGGTTTGGAATCACGGAAAGAGGCAAGAGGACATCAAATTAGGCGCCCAATTTGCCTTGAAGAAAAGGAGGTTTGAGAACCTGAAAAAAGAGCCAAGAGGGGGCCAAATTGGGCCTTAGGCCCAATTTGCCCCACAAGAGGAGGTTTGGAATCACGGAAAGAGGCAAGAGGACATCAAATTGGGCGCCCCCCAATTTGCCCCAGAAGAGGAGGTTTGAGAGCACGGAAAGAGCCAAGAGGGCGCCAAATTGGGCGCCCGCCTAATTTTCCACCCCAGAGGAAGTTTGGAAGCACGAAAAAAGGTTAGAGGGTATCAAATAAAGCCTTAATTTGCCCCGAAAAATGAGTTTGGAAAGCAGACCGAGAGGCAAGAGGGTTTCAAATTGGGCGCCCGCCCAATTTGCCACCCCAGAAGAGGTATGGAAGCACGGAAAAAGGCAAGAGGGTATCAAATTGAAAGCAATTTGGAAATAGAAGGCGAAAGCAGTTGAGGCAAAGGGTGCCAAATTGAAGCCCGTGATTTACCCCAAGAGGAAGTTTGAAAGCACTGAGAAAAGAGCCAAGAGTGTGCCAAATGGAATTTGCCACCCTGCAGGATGTATGGAAGCACGGAAATAGCCAAGAGGGTGCCAAATTGGGCGCCCGCCCAATTGGCCACCCAAAGAAAGGTTTGGAAGCACGGAAAGAGGCAAGAGGACATCAAACTGGGCTCCTGCCCAATTTCTACCCCCAGAGTAGGTTTAGAAGCATGGAAACAGCTTTTTGGCACCCGCAGAGGGTGTGTGGAAGCATAAAAACGACTTTTGTGGTACTTAGAAAGATCAATGGGCGGAGGGTAGCAGTGCGAGAGGAAACTTGACTTTCCAGTGCCTTAGTAAGAACAAGGGGCGGGGTCCGGTGCGGAGGTTTAGAAGCATAGAAACCATAAAAGGTGCATGTAAGATAGGTATTTGCTTATGGCCAATGACTTATCGCTTTGCACTAATATAATAAACTAAAAGCGAGAACCAAAAAGCAGTACCTTTTCCTCCCTTCAAGGGTCGGCGTTCCATCAAAACAATGGCGCTCGATGCTTTCGAAACAACGGCTAGAAGATATGAAACAGGCGCAATCACTTTGAAGAAGGCAGCGGTAGCGGCGTGATTTCGAGAGAAGAAGACTACGAGGCAAGTGTTGTCGGAAAGGAATGAATGAGCAAGCAAAAAGGAATGGGCAGTGAGGTTGCACAGGTGAATGACAAGTGGCAGCCATGCAAATGGTGAGCCCTAAACATAGACCTTTTTTAACTAAATATAGACCATAAGAATAAACAATAAAAATAGACTTTTGCAATAAATGTGCCCCAAACATTCAATGCGGATTTTTTAAATTAATGTAGGCGTGGATTTTTTTTAAATTAATGTAGGCGTGTTACGGGCCATTTCAATTTGAATTTAAAATTAAATTGTTACGGTCCCGCCCGCTCGATTTTGATTTTAAAATTAGAATTTGAATTTTGGGGGGACATTTGAATTTTGAAGTACTCTCTAGGGCGGCTTAGCCATTTCATTCTCTCACACTCTTGGGCGGCTACTTGTTCAGCGGATGGCGTGCACTTCACCGAAGGTAAATTTCTTTCAGTTTATACGTTTATTCTTTGCCACTTTGGGTTGCATGCGCTGATATTGTGATGCCTGGATTAGTATAGAACATTATTGATGAGAAGATTATTTGATGCCCAATAAATTTTAATTTGAGAGATGCATGTCCGGTCCCCCCAACATAACTGATGTAGCCTAGATTCTAGCTGGAGTAGCATAGAAGCTGTCCTGGTTACAACCCAATTAGACACCCCAGGTAGATGCGAATGGCCAAATTATATTCCAGTTGGGTTAGCAAATCGGGTTGCTGCCCAATTTCATACCCAGGTAGAATCTACCCCCAACATCTGATGTGCAGGGCCAACTGTGGGTGCCCAGTTTGACTTCCTGAGTAACTCCTGAGTAACTATGTATCATTCATATATACCACCTGTGGTGGAAAATTGGGCAGGTGCCCAATTACAACTGCTAAGGACCACTACAACTGGGAGAAAATTGGGCGCCCGCCCAATTTCACCTGCTAAGGAACACTACAACAGGTAGCAAATTGGGGGTGCCCAATTTCAATTGCTAAGGACCATTACTATAGGGAGCAAATTGAAGCCCAATTTCACACACTAAGGAACACTACAGCGGTGGTAGCAAATTGGGGTGCCCAATTTCAATTACTAAGGACCATTACTATAGGGAGCAAATTGGAAATTTCGCCCAATTTCACTCAAGCCAAGGGCGACTAGCGAGGGGGAGCAAATTGGGGGTGCCCAATTTCAATTGCTAAGGACCATTACTATAGGGAGCAAATTGGGCGCCCAATTTCACACCAAGGGCGACTACAGCGAGGGGAGCAAATTGGTAGGGTGCCCAATTTCACCTGAGGACCACTACAGCGAGGGAGCAAATTGGGCGGTTGCCTAATTTCAGCGGCAATGACCACTACAGCGGGAAGCAAATTGGGGTGCCCAATTCCACTACCCAATGACCACTACCAGCGAGGGAGCAAATGGCGGGTGCCCAATTTTCAGCTGCTAAGGACCACTACAGGGGGAGCAAATTGGCCCGCCCAATTTCACACCAAAAAAGCGACTACAGCGGGGAACAAATCCAAGAGGGTGCCCAATTTCACCAGCTTAGGAGCACTACTACGGGGAGCAAATTGGAGCCCAATTTCACCCGCTAAGGACCATTACAGCGAGGGGAGCAAATTGGGCGCCGCCCGGTTTCACCGACTAGGGACCATCGTGGGAGGCGGTTGCCAAAGGAGCCATAGGAGCGGGGGCGATGCCATTTTAAAGACATCGGATGGACTTGTGATTGTTGGTGTTCTAGGCTGTGTTTGAGGGGCATCATGTTCTCTGTTGGCCTACTCGGATGCAAGAACTTTAGGTGAGGCCTTGGGTTCCTTCATTCTCACGGAGGAAAGTGATGTTCCACGACTCCAATGTGCGTGGGCGTGCCATCAACATCAAAAGGCGGTGAGTGGGAAGCAAGACACTATGTAAGCTAACTAGGTACATCCCTTTTGGAGGCCCATTGCGAAATTTTTTCACTCTTGTCTTTGCCATCCCTGCGGTGAAGGGATTTATATCCTTCTTGCGGTCCGGGCGATGCGGTATGTGACCGGTTCTTGGGTATGAAGACCGTAGGAGTGTGCATTCGCGAAGACTTTCCCCTGCTGGAGGTGAACTTTAGGTGTCGGGGCATGCGGCGGTACCTAAAAGCGGGCATGCTTTTGAGGTGGAATAATGATCTAGTTAGGGTTTGTGGGGTGAAGGTGTCGGAGATTTTAAGTGCAGACACCGGTGGAGCAAGCATGATCTGACGTCGAGCTAGGGTAGCTTCGAGCTTGAGAAGCATCCGCTGATCTGAGAAGCGTAAATACACCTTCCATTCTCGTCGACCAAAGAAAGCATCAAAGCCTCAAAGATAGATCGGCTAACAACCAATGAAGCCATCTTGAGGGTATAGGAAGACCATGTGTTGCAAGCGAAGATGTTGTGAGAAATTCGGTGGGAATCAAGCTATAAACATGCGAAAGGATTTTTTCGCCATGAAATCGAGTAATGGGGACCACTTTTGTGTATGATATGTTAGGCAACAATATGAAGGGTAGAAGGGTACATCGACTAGTCTTGCAAAGGCGTCGATTAATGCGTGAGAGAGCTTGGTACACGGGTCTTGGTATTTCAAAGTCGGGGTATCTCAAGTGGAAGGCACAATTCGCTCGGTGCTTTCGAAATTTGAGCATGGCAATTCGAGGCCGCGATGAAAGCCGCGTCGCGGCGACCTTGGCCTCCACAGGGCTATTTTTCCATGTTTGTGAAGGAAAATTGTGAATCCTTACCTCCCGTAGCAGGAGGAATGATGATGGGATTAGAGAAAAGCGTGAGGAAGTTACACGCTATGTTTCACGAAGACACGCATTCTCGAAGAGGTCAACAACTTGAAGTGATGGCACTCCACAGGGCAAGAAGGTGTCTCAGGCAATTTCATAGAGCGTGGAGGCGTAGCCGGGGGCGTCGATATTGCTAAGAAGATTGCATTCTCCAAGTGTGACACTTGCGAGGTTATCCGGAAGCTGTTGAAGACCAAAGATGAGGCTGAAAGGATAATATTGCATGATCAGAGAAGGGCACATAGACTAGAGCAGCAATCATGTCGCACCCAGAGGCATCCTCGAGACTATGTATGTATCATTCACGACAAAATGGATCAGGCAAAGACTATGATTCCAAAGTTGCTACAATCCGTGAAGTCCATTTGGAGACTAGATAAGCTAAAGACTTCATTGACAGGTGCACTTACCCACGGCCATGGGAGAGGGTCCTATGGAAATTTTGCTTTGTCCGGGTGAAAGCATGCAAGGGTGTACCATCTAAAGTTCTTTTTAGAAAGTGCAAAACTACCCAGAAAAGTACCCAGCACTAGGTACTGGGAACTTGCATAAATGTATCAATAAACAATAAGTTCGAGAGTTGATTCATTTGTTTTAATCTCTAATTGTATTGTGATCCTCTAATACTATAGATTAACATGTTATTGACCTTCAAATCAAAATTTTTGAATTGATTTTAATGGGAAGAAAAAACAGAAAGTACCAGTTTTAAAAGTACCC
Source organism: Isoetes taiwanensis (assembly GCA_021234155.1). Taxonomy (NCBI): domain Eukaryota; kingdom Viridiplantae; phylum Streptophyta; class Lycopodiopsida; order Isoetales; family Isoetaceae; genus Isoetes; species Isoetes taiwanensis. The sequence goes on from JAJEKV010000020.1 coordinate 305,259, forward strand.
AATGTAGGTACTTTTGAGGGTTCCAAAAGTGGTACACAGCATGCTTTCACCATGGATCTGTGGTCAGACGACTCCAACTTCCACGTAGGTTCCTTGAATAGTATTTTGAAAAGGTTGGAGCTGCCTAATGAGTTTGCAGGAGGCCATCTTGCATTGTCTGATCCATCAGTCCCAGATTGGGCAAGGGCCTTACGTGACACCACCGCGCTAGCGTCCAAGTTGTCGCTATCTGGCAAGAGCATCCCCGTTGCCCTCCCTCAACCGGAGGAACCCTCATTGAAGCGCCTCCCTCGCAAATTGATGTTGCAACTAGACAATGCATCTGGACAAAACAAAAATAGGTATGTATTCTCATATCTTTCATACCTTGTATATCTCGGTGTTTTCGAGGAGATTGAGTTAGGTTTTATGATGCCTGGCCATACACATGATGATATAGATGCTATGTTTGGTAATTTTTCATCTACCTTGAGGAAAGCGAGAAGTGCTAACCATGCAGAGTTGTTGTATGAATTTCATGCGTGCAATCTCAACACGCCCGATGCCATATCTTGTTGATAAGGTTCAGTTGGAAAGGTTTCATAGAAGGGTATATCCACGATGGGGAAGATAGATTATTTGGTCTGCTTGAGCCTTTGACCTTTAGATTTGCTATGAATGGTGACTGGCCTGTCATGTACCATAAGGCTCGTCCTATGTTCGTGGATTGGTTATCTGCTGCTGGAATAAGAATGTGGAAAGAAGGAGAGGATGGAAAACCCCTAATGCCATCTGGAAATCCGCAGATGTTAGCACCTAAGACCTCGGTGAAAGACATTGGTCAGCTCAAAGCGGTATCCATAAGCATATCCTCCATTGGATTGCATGCTTTCGGCGAACAAGAAAGGGCACACCGAGGCGACCAAATATACAACACAATTCTGGCGACAATTGAATATTGGATGGGACTCTTGCAACATCTGGGTAACATCACCAACGTGGAAGGTCCTTAGGAGGACTTTTGGCCGCGCACTAGGCAAGATAGACTTGACATACCTGATGTGGTGGCTGTGGTGGAGCCAATTATAACCATCACTCCTGCTTATGTTGGTCCATTGAAGGATAAGCCCGTACCAGAATTCAATCCATTCAAGGATTTGAAGAAGGGCATGTTTGTATTGGCGCCCGATGATGTCTTGTGCCCAACATGGCTAGGGTATGCTCTGGAGGAACCCCAAATGGATGATAAGAAAGACAACCGAGACTATCCGGTCACTTGGTGGGAACTGTCCTGTTAGAACCGGTGTTCCCAGCCAACTATGTCAATTGTTGGAAGAAGAGATGGAGGCCGACGACTGCTAGTGACCGCATTGAGATAGAGAGTATCGACTACGCTTGGAGTCCTTCGAATAAGAAGAAGCTACCAAACACTGTCAAGATTCCTACGTTTGTTGCAGAAGCATATGCGGCACTTGCGTATGTTAGTGTTATCGAAGCGTCTGTTTTATAAAAAGTCCACAATTCAAGGTATTGTCCATATTTAATGAAACTGTGCTTTTAATCACTGCACATAATATACTATTTTGCATGTATTCTGGAACCCTACAGATTTGAGGGTCAGACCTGTCATAATTGTCACTATATTTGTATGCTTCTCGATCACAATTGTTTAAATTAAATCGATTTGAATGGACTTTTATCGTCAAAGGAGACCAATAGATCTATGGGACCTAGTCAAAGAGAGTAGCAAACATATTGCTTTCTGGACTAAAAAACCTTCGCCCTGAAGGGTTTTCGAGGAAAAGCCTTGGCAGTAATGAGCATGTTGATAAATTGTACAATGGCATATTAGGACACATTTCAATGCCGTGTCGGAGAGCATATCTGAGTGCACATATCCATGATCTCTCAGTTTTGAATGTCAACCCGTCTTAATGCGGACACGATGTGCTCCCATGCGAATGGAAGCTACCAGCCTGCACTTCTTCATGGGCAAATATACATGCAGATAGCGCTGCGGGACCTCATGTGAGTGTGGGATTGATTTGTTGTTGGTAGTATGTCGTCTTGACTTGTTTCAGTGCATCCCCATCCCAAATCTTGCTAAGGAAGCAAGTATAAAAGTATTGCCTCAAGTGATGGTGATCTTCTTCAGTTGGATCTGTGTGCATCTATGCTCTTGACATTCCAGCGGTAGAACCATTGAGCCCGCTTTTCCTTCCAGCAGGCTTTAAGGCGTTGCGAACCTAGTGCCACGACATAAGCAAGGTTGGGGAGACGAGTGTCGCCCATACTGACTGCCTTATGAAAATAGATGATGTGGTGGTCAAGCGCAATCCCCTTTAATATGGGACTGTGGTCTTTTACCTCAAGTGCCCAAGCTAGGAAGTCTTTTTGCACCTGCTCCAGGTCATTCTAAGTGGCAAGGGATACTACCGGCCCCCAAACCGTGACCCCATATAGGAGATCAGGCTCTACCCCAAAACCCTGAAAAAGTGCGGCTGATGGGCCCAATCATGTAGCTCTGCTTTGTAACCGTTGCTCTGCATTGCATACAGTGCCTTCCAATCTGATGTCACGTGCAACGGGATGGACCACGTCATGTCAATTCATTTCACTGATCTTCGTGTGAATGTATATTAGATAACAACTATCAGAATGATAGTTCGTACTTCTATTTACCACACATTGATCATTACTGGGCCAATGCTACATTCATCATTCATGGGCCAAGTTTTATGAAACAAACTAGTTCAGACCTATATTTCATTATGGCGGAATGGGCCAAAGGCAATATAAATGTGCGACATGTTGGGCCAAAAAGATAGTATAAAATATAGCCCATGTTTGCAGGGTATAAAATATAGGTCATACGCTGCAGTGGGGCATTATGCTTCATACAGTGAATGCAGCTTCCTTTTCTCCAGAGTATTTTGGAAGGCCAAAGATGTGCCAAGTAAACAGGTAACAACATCGACAGCCTCACATCACCGCATGGAATTCTGCGAAGCAATCATTTTAAGCAGTTCCATGTGATCGAGGTTCCAAAAGGGTGAGCTTTTTCCACCAAATTTCGTGCCAACTTCGTCGATTTTTGTGCCTGTCTTCATCCCGACGATTGTCTCTGACATTCCATGCATGCAAATGCGAGAAAAACACGCAGCTAGTTTGGTTCTTAAGCATGGCAGGCCGATCCCTCGATGACTTTTGTCTGCTTTAAAATAAACTATACGTTTTTCTTGTGGGCTGCTTCTTACTTCTGAGATTCTTCCCTTTCCAATTAAATTTTGAGTTTTATGTGGGTTTATGGTTGTTTCATCGGTTAATGTGGTTCAGATTTGCAGCCATTTGATGTTTTGGCGAGGATGCAGACATTTGCGAGTCAAATCTGCAGAACGCTCTGTTTCGTTGTGCAGTAGCAGTGCTGTGATATCCCAGTACACATAAAGATCAAAGTCCAGGAAAGACAAATTATAAAGATCAAAGATCATGAATGCATAGGTTTGAAAAATGGTGGATCTGCAGACTAGTAACTTCACCTCTAACCACCTGGACACCTTTTCTCAAAAGACAAAGTTTTGAAAATCAGAGTCACGCCTCCAGATTAACATAAGAAGCCTTTTTGAAGAACGCCATGGAAAATGTTATGGAAATTACAGAGCATAAGTTTTAATAGGAATTTGAAAGGCACCATTTTATTAACAATCTTTTGCACAGAAGGCACCATAATGTTCAGCCATCGCTGAGCTTTGACGCACTAGACTAGTCTTTGAGGATGTACTATCTCACCAAGTTTTGTGAGAGAGAGAATCACACACAACACTCATGTACAGTTTTGAAATTTTTAAATAACCATAATCCTTGCACACTCTATAATGAACCCCAATTACACTAGCTGAGAAGTATTTCCTGTGAAAGGGCTGGACAGAAAGGACTGGAAAGAATTAGCCTGGTTTTGCTGCCAATTCAATCCTGAACCAATACTCTGATCCATTGCAACAGTGCTGCTACCAAGAGATTCAAGTGCACGAACTTGCATTTTAAGGAATTTAACATAATGTATTGCTTCATCCAACATGGAAGCAGTATCCATTTTGGTTCCACCAGGAACAAGTCTTTGCAGGATCCTGATTTTATTGCTGATGCGTTCTCTTCTGTGTCTAGCTGCAACAGTTTGCGGGTCTTTAGAGATTCTCACATTTCTTCTCTTTGGCTTGGTAATGATATCTGGTATGGAAACTGGCCTCCAGATTGCCATCCTATATATTGCTTCCTTAACTGGAGGCAATTCTTCACAATTTGCTGCAGAAAAAGATGACAAATTCTCTTGTCCGGTTCGATGCGCAGTCGCCAGGTGATTATGATTATGATTCACACTATTGCCCTCTGCTTGACTAGGAGCAGCATTTAGACTTGCATGCCATACATAGGAATCAGCATTTTTTTTGTAGTGGTTCTTCCTTCAGCCCGTTCATATACCTTCCTCCATTGTTGGCCATTTCTTCTGCCCCACTACCTAATGAATAGTCAGATGAATAAGGAGAACCATTTTCTACCATGTTACAGTGGTAAGCAGGAATGTCTGAGCATAAGCCCTGTTCGCTGCTGCCATTGTCGTCCAAGGAGTGGCTGCTGGATGCTGTGATGGTGTTTGAGGCATCAAATACGGCTGCCAATGGATTGAAATTGCCAGCATCAGAAATATTTCGATCAGCAGCACTAATACTGGGCACTGAGAACATTCCTAGCCTTGCAGCAGAATTAGGCTGCACAATTCTCTGGCTACCACATTCTTGAGGAAAAGAATTGTCCATGTGTCCTTGGTGCTGGAGAATCCGAAGCAAATCTGTGGACATTGTAGCAGAGTCTACATATGATTCTGATGACCCGAATGAATCAAAGGGAAGAACATCCCGCGTCCCCTCTGAGACGCTGTTAAGAGATGGATTGTATGCTGATAGAGCTCCACAGTTTGAAAACGGTTGTAAAAAACACATTCCTCTAGGTTCCATGGAGGGATTTTGGGCAGTCAATAGCATTTTTTTCTCTTCCCACTTGGAAGTCCTGTTCATTGTCTGTTTGTTAGTATTCTCTCTAAAAATAACGAGCGCCTTAAAATAAAATCAAATGCCGATTGAACTCAATAACGACAAGACATGTTAAGAGGACATGGTACAATGCCTAAAAATCAAACCAGCTAGTACTGCCTGCATTCTTCCAAAAACCATAAAGAAACCACTTCCTAATATTATGTGTTTTGCCTAGAACAAAGCTGCATCTTTTTGGAGTATAATACTTACTTTTAATCGTGCGCTGCCTGGAACCAAATACTGATTGAAGTTCTTCCTCTTAACAGCTGAAGCTTGATGAACACAGCCCAAAAATGAAGATTGAAATCGCAATTGTAGTTGCGGCGGAATTGCTCATAGGATCCGACAGAATCAAGAGTAGATCAAAAATCGAGATGAAAACGTATTTTGAAAGGCAAAGAAGCATGAACGGGACAAAGGGGATCATCCCAAGCATAAGCAGTCCCAGGAGGGATGAATTGGCAATCCCAAGGATGAGGAATGTAACAGCACAAGCCACTTGAACGGAAAGCATCTTCTTATACTCGAAGTAAGGAGGTTCAAAATGTCTTGTCTGATGCTAATTCTGATCAATTGTGGAAGGTAAGACATGTGCATGAATAAGCTAAAGAAGAAAATGCATAGGGGGCCACTAGGAAGTGCTGGCACAAAAAGCCTGCAGCAGCCAGCATGAATTACGGCTCTCTAGATCATATCAACATTCAATGTAAGCTAGATCAAATGTGGTAACAGTTAAGGTTTGCAGGGTTTTGCTTTTAGTTAAGGAAAGTTCCATTTCTTGCATAACACTGGTTGATTTTGCTCGGCAAATCAAGAGGGTTTTACGCAAAATCAACCACTGTTCACTAGAATGCGCTGTCTAAGGACAGAAAAGAAATGAATACACAGAGGCTTGATAGTGACTTCCCTCTGCCCTTTGGCCTGTGTATCATATTCATGAACCTGGACTGGACAATATGGACAAAACATGGCCTATAAATTCAAGAGAAAGAACATGACAAAACCTAACCAAGAGGAAGCATCCTAAATGGCATGTGCTTCCCATATCCTTAACATCATCTTAACACAGATACTCTAAACGTTAACATTCAAGCTGTTGAGGCCCAAGTGGTTAAGCTGATACGGAATACCATCCACTTGGAAAACCCAAGTTATTAAGTTTTGTAAAAATCAACCAAGTTGCAGTCCTTCTTGGGGCATAAATCAGGCCTCCAGTTTGAAAGATTTAGTACCAACTTGGCAACTGTATGTCTGTATCAGTGGCTAGCCAAAATTTTCTCAGGATTGCTGCGGCCTGGCAGGCAAATACCAAGCTCAATTATGTTTACATTTCAGAAACGTTAATTAGACATTTAAATCCTAGGTTGAGTACCAAAGGATGACAATGACATGGTTATCTCAGAACCAAGCTTGAAACTTCCATCTCTATGAAAGAATGACAACGACCTGGTAACCTTAAACAAAATTTAGATACTTGAATCCTAAGATTGTCAAAAATTGATCAAATTTTGGACTAACCTGGAAGCGCATTTACCTAAAGACAAGATAAGAATAATGGCGGCCAAAGGAGAAAAGCTGCAGTATGAAAAGAGAGCTCTGATACAGGTGCGGCGGACTATTCCCAAAGCAACAGATTGCGATTGATGTAGTAATCAGAGTGCCGAAGCCGCGAGCAACCAACGCAACAATACATGCAACTTGGTTCATTTATGTCGACCTCCTAACCATAGCCCATAGTTTTAACACATGTCAAGTTTGGGACACCCCATTTATCCCTCCCTCCCAATGTAGGGACCATCAAGGCACAAGCCCAGCTTAAATGTTCCTTCATATTATATATTCTATTCAATTCAATTCAATTCAATTCAATTCATATTAGTTGGTAAAGTTGTTTCCCACCCCTCTCCCCACCCCATGGGCTTCCTCCTAGTTCCTCCCCGTGATGCCGACCCCCCGCCACCCCCACTAGCTTTCAGAACCCACCTCCGTTCCGTCCACCACCCGGCCCCATCCGCCGTTCGGAGCCGGCCCCTCCCTCCCTTCTGATATGTCTTCACGTGGCTTCACGTGGCACATTCCTTGGCTTCTTTTCAGTCCCCCCCTCAGAAACATTATGCCTCTGATTCCCATGTTGTTGTGTAAACTCAGTGCGCAATCCATTCGATCAATAATTTGCTCCCTTTAGTTATGATTCTCTTCATTAGGGCATGTGAATCGCATATATGCAGTTGACTTCATCTTCTTCATCCTCCTCATCGTCGCAATGATTGCCGTCAATACATGTCCTGCTTGTGACGTGCCATTCTCCACTATTGCCCTTAGGTGGCGTACATGAATATCTAGCGCTAAGATGTCTTTGCCACTTGACTTCATTCATCTTTTGCCAAAATATAACTGTAAATTCTTATCAATAGTTGTTAGGGTGTCGATGTCGAACAATATAAATCTCTTGCTTTATTCTTGGCTCCGTACTCGCAAAGGATGTGTATTAACTCCAATGTTGTATCTACAGCCTCGCAAGTTCGTTGTGCCAATTATAAAACTAAAATAATAGGTCACATCCACCATAATCGACGGCTTTCCTGAACCTGTACAAATGGATGACACAACTTTGTTTGCATGAGAATTTGCTGGAATGGGTTTGGCGCGTGTTGTAAGATCACCGGCAAACATTTGGCGATAATATAAACTAATCAATATGGAATAACATTATGTAAATTCTATCACTAGTATAGAAGTTTATGTGCATTGGAGTCTTACATGCATTATCGATGTAGTTTTTCCCTTTCAATGATAGTTTAGGTTCCATTTCTTGCATTAAATTGCATGGCATAGAACATCTTAGAGTTCATTTCTATGGCCAACTTAATATGTGCTTAAGGCCCCTGTTTACACTTCTACATACTACATGCGAATTAAACAATTCATAGCTATAAGTCTTACATAACCCCCATCAATTTAGTATAACCTAGGTATAAACAATAATCAATATCATAATAACACATGCCTACAAGCATACAGGCATGTAGGTACACACATATGTACAATAACAGTCAAACTCTATCACAACTCCAACCTTAAACTTTGGTCTAGCCAAGCCCATTCAACTTGGGAAGCCTATAGACTAGGCTGCTTTCCAAGTTGGGGCATTGGAACCCATGATCATGACTTGTCGTCACATATAAAAGTGTCCAATCTATTATTCCTATATAAGCTCAATAAAACACGTACACCTAATCCACTGCATTCTGTGAGCCATGCCTTACCACTTATATCTTGCATCTATATACAATCCAAGAATTTGCATCGATTACATCTATAAGCTCAATCCATTCCAATCATCAATATCCCTAAACTAGCTCCATTGCACCTGCAAAATATACTCTTTTATAGCAAACCCAAAAAAGTGGTCCACATTTAAAGCCAACATGAAAAAGGGGGAGGGGGTGGAATATATCTATCTACTCTATATATGTTCTTATGTTTGTCGTGCTTATCCGACCATCCGTTCGAGATCCGATGTCTCACGTGGCTTTGGGACGTATGGTCCAGGTTGATTTGATCCCGATCGTCGGTCCAAGATCCTACGGCTCACGTTGCTTTGGGACACATCCTACGGTGCACATGTCTGGGAATTATATGTGATCGATCCTACGGTCCAGGTTGATTCGATCCTGATCGTCGATCCAGGATCTTACAGCTCACGTGGCTTGGCAGTGCACATGACTTTGGGAATGATATGTAATAGATCCTATGGCTCATGTTGCGTGAGATCTCGACCTTTGATCGAGTTCAAGATCCTACGGCCCAAGTTGAATGCTCATCCCTTAGGAAAAGGCTTTTAAAATTTTTATGTTGTATGGAGGATTCGAACCCTGGCCATTGACTCCCCAACCCCCCATTCTAACCACTAGACCAAGCATTAATTCCATGAACAATTTATGTTTCAAATATACTTAAGGGTAATATTCCCATTAAGATAAAATAGACTATAACATTCTAGGTAGTTCAAGAAGGTTCTAGAATGTCCTTGAAGGCTCTAGAAAGTTCTAGAATCCTCTAGAAAGTTCTAGAACATAAGAGAATCTAGGGGGGATCTAAGAAAATTCTTCCAGAAAGTTCCAAATTGTTCTAATAAGTTTTAGAATGTTCTAGAATGTAGGGGAATCTACGAGATTGTAAGGAAATCTAGGGAAATACTTCCAGAAAGTTCTAGAATATATTGAAAGTCTTAGAATGTTCCAGAAAGTCTTAGAATGTTCTAAAAAGTTCTAGAATGTAAAGGAATCCAGAAGAATCTAATAGAATGTAAGAAAATCTTATAAAATGTAAGAGAATCTAGGAAAATATTTACAAGCCTAAGGGAATCTCTTAAAATCTGGGGGATCTAAAGGAATCTTCATAAAATCTAAGGGAATCTAAGAAAATATTGATGAAATCTTAGAGTATCTAAGGGAATCTTTATAGAATCTCTTTGAATCTCATGTAATGTAAGGGAACCTAGGGCAACCTCATAAAATCTAAATGAATCTAAGAGAATAAGGGGATCTTCATAGAATCTTGGAGAATCTAGGGAAATCTAATGGAAACTAGAGGGAATCTTATAAAATTTAGAGAAATGCTCACGAACCCTCTAAGAGAACCTTGGTAGAATCTTAGACAATCTATGAATTTAGAGTATTCTCAAGAGATTCTTTTACAAGAACTTGCACGTAGGAACATGCTAAAACTTGAACATGCACCGTAGGACGCATTAAATTTCTTGTCTTATATATATAACATATATATGTTCTTATGTTTGTAACACTCAATCCGACCGTTGATCCGAGATCCTACGGCTCACGTGGCTTTGGGACGTATCGTACGGCCCAGATGGCTTGGGAGTTTGTTTGTCGCTTATATGTAAGCGATCCTACGGTTCAGGCTGATTTGATCATGATCGTCCATCCGAGATCCTACGGCTCACGTTGCTTTGGGACATATCCTACGGTGCACATGGCTTTGGGAATTATATGTAATAGATCTTGCGGTCCAGATTGTTCTTGATCCTGATCGTCGATCTAGGATCTTACGGCTCACGTGGCTTAGCACATATCCTACGGTGCATATGACTTTGGGAATTATATGTAATAGATCCTATGACTCATGTTGCTTTAATTATTGTCACATAATGAGATCTCGACCCTTGATCGGGTCCAAGCTCCTATGGCCCACGTTGAATGCTCATCCCTTAAGAAAAGGCTTTTAAAAATTTTTATGTTCTATGGGGAATTCGAACCCTGGTCATTGACCCCCCAACCCCCCATTCTAACCACTAGACCAAGCATTAATTCCATGAATAATTTATGTTTCAAATATACTTAAGGGTAATATTCCCATTAAGATAAAATAGACTATAACATTCTAGGTAGTTCAAGAAGGTTCTAGAATGTCCTTGAAGGCTCTAGAAAGTTCTAGAATCCTCTAGAAAGTTCTAGAACATAAGAGAATCTAGGGGGGATCTAAGAAAATTCTTCCAGAAAGTTCCAAATTGTTCTAATAAGTTTTAGAATGTTCTAGAATGTAGGGGAATCTACGAGATTGTAAGGAAATCTAGGGAAATACTTCCAGAAAGTTCTAGAATATATTGAAAGTCTTAGAATGTTCCAGAAAGTCTTAGAATGTTCTAAAAAGTTCTAGAATGTAAAGGAATCTAGGAGAATCTAACAGAATCTAAGAAAATCTCATAAAATGTAAGAGAATCTAGGAAAATATTTACAAGCCTAAGGGAATTTCTTAAAATCTAGGGGATTTAAGGGAATCTTCATAAAATCTAAGGGAATGTAAGAAAATGTTGATGAAATATTAGAGTAATTAAGGGAATCTTTATAGAATCTCTTTGAATGTCATATAATGTAAGGGAACCTAGGGCAATCTCGTAAAATCTAAAGGGATCTAAGGGTATCTAAGGGGATCTTCATAGAATCTTGGAGAATCTATAGAAATCTGATGGAATCTAGAGGGAATGTTATAAAATTTAGAGGAATCTCCACGAAACCTCCAAGAGAACCTTGGTAGAATCTTAGAGAATCTATAGAGTATTCTCAAGAGATTCTTTTAGAATGTAGGGCACGACAAGAACTTGCACGTAGGAACATGCTAAAACTCGAACATGCACCGTAGGACGCATTAAATTTCTTGTGTATATATATCATATCATAACATATATATGTTCTTATGTTTGTCCTCGAATCAAGTAGTTGATCAGAGATCCTACGGCTCGTAACTTTGGGGCGTATCCCACGGCCCGAGATGGCTTGGTAGTTTGTGTATAGACTATATGTAAGCGATCCTACGGTCCAGGTTGATCTGATCCTGATCGTCGGTCCGAGATCCTACGGCTCACGTTGCTTTGGGACACATCCTACGGTGCACATGGCTATATCTATCTATCTATCTATCTATCTATCTATCTATCTATCTATCTATCTATCTTCTTATGTTTGACCCGCTTATCCGACCATCCGTTCGAGATCCGACGGCTCACGTGGCTTTGGGACGTATCCTACGGCCCAGATGGCTTGGGAGTTTATATATAGATCCGTATAGACGATCCTACGGTCCAGGTTGATCTGATCCTGATCGTCGGTCCGAGATTCTACGGCTCACGTTGCTTGGGGACATATCCTACGGTGCACATAGCTTTGGGAATTATATGTAATCGATCTAACGGCCCAGGTTGCTCTTGATCCTGATTGTCGATCCGAGATCCTACGGCTCAGGTGGCTTGGCACCCACATGGCTTTGGGAATTATATGTAATAGATTCTACGGCTCATGTTGCTTTTATATGGTGAGATCTCGATCGTTGATCGAGTCTAAGATCCTAAGGCTCATGTTGAATGCTCGTCCCTTAAGGAAAGGCTTTTAAAATTTTTATGTTGTGTGAGGGATTTGAACCCTGGCCATCAACCTCCCAGTCCTCCATTCTAACCACTAAACAAAGCATTAATTTCAAAATTAATTTATGTTTCAAATATACTTAAGGGTGATGTTCTAATTAAGATAAAATAGAACATAACATTCTAGATAGTTCAAGAAAGTTCTAGAATGTTCTCGAAGGCTCTAGAAAGTCCTAGAATCTTATAGAATGTTCTAGAAAGTTCCATAATACTCTAGAAAGTTTTAGAATATAAGAGAATCTAGGGGAATCTAAGAGAATCCTTCCAAAAAGTTCTAAATTGTTCTTATATGTAGGGGAATATACGAGAATGTAAGGGAATCTAGGGAAATACTTCCAGAAAGTTCTAGGATGTTTTGAAAGTTTCAGAATGTTCCAGAAAGTCCTAGAATGTTTTAGAATGTAAAAGAATCCAAGAGAATCTAAGGGAATCTAAGAAAATCTCATAAAATGTAAGAGAATCTAGGAAAATATTTACAAATCTAAGGGAATCTCTTAAAATCTAGGGGAACCTAAGAGAATCTTCATAAGCTCTAAGGGAATCTTTATAAAATCTAAAGGAATCTATGAAAATCTTGATGAAATCTTAGAGTATCTAGCAGAATCTTTATAGAATCTCTTTGAATCTCATATAATATAAGGGAACCTAGGTCAATCTTATAAAATCTAAAGCGATCTAAGGGAATCCAAGGGGATCTTCATAGAATCTTGGAGAATCTATGGAAATCTAATGGAATCTAAAGGGAATCTTCATAAAATGCAAGGAACCTCATAAAATCTAAGAGAATCTAATGGAATCTTAAAACATTTAGAGGAATCTTCACGAAACCTCTAAGAGAACCTTGGTAGAATCTTAGAGAATCTATGAATTTAGAGTATTCTCAAGAGGTTCTTTTAAAATGTAGGGCATGACAGGAACTTGCATCGTAGAAACATGCTAAAACTGGAACAATGCTACAAAGGACGTAATAAATTTCTTGTATATATATGTTGTTTTCCGAATATTTCAAAAAAAATCTACATGTAGTTACGTGGAGGTGTGGTTTGTTAAAGAGATATTGTGGTTTTTTCTAAGGAGCTATGATTTTTCCTACAATAATAACTGGTTTTTTCTAAGGAAGCTGGCAGAAACAGGTTAGTATTGCTGAAATTTGGCTCAATAGAAGCACGGACAAAGTCGCGCGCAACACGTAAAACCATTTGAAAGGGCAGAAGCTTTGGCTGAATGACGATCTAACCATGCAACAACAAAAAGAGAGAAAACAACTCCTAGATGAAGTGAAAAGACTTAGAGGTGAAGGTAAAAATGCGTACATTGTTAATAATAAATTGGTTGTTTGCAACAGGGCATAGGGAAGCGATGCCTCCAGGCTTTTAATCTGGAATGTGCATGGGCTAAGTGAAAATACCATCATCAGTAATGATGTTTTGTTTCTTGGTTTTTCTGGAAACATGGGAATCAGAAACAAGCAGGTTATTGACAATCCTGGCTTTGAAGATATAGATTCAGCATGGAATTTCATAGGAAACAGTAGAAGGGGATGGGGCGGGATAGCTTGTTATGCAAAGAAAGACATTGCAAAAGCAGTTATAATAGAGAAGAAGGATACATATGCACAATACATCTGGCTGAAATTTCACACAAGCAGGGCTGTTATATACATGGCTGTTGCATATTTTGCGCCATTAGATCCGCAACCTGCAACGATATACACAAATAAAGGCTTAAGTGCAGATGATCCTTTTCTTCATTTAGCCTCTGATATATTAACATTTAAATAGAAAAGATCAGTTTTCATAGTAGGTGATTTGAACGGGAGAATCAGCAATAAACAAGCCATATTGTTGTCAGGGGAAGGCAATGAATTGTGGCTAAATGAACTGACTGAACAGAAGGATACATGGCGACGATCATCCATGGACACCATGCAAAATAAGATGGGTAGGCATGTTCTTACACTATGTGAATCATTTGATATGATAATCTACAATGGTCTTGAAAAATATCCTAGCTCCAGGGGATTTACATGCTACCAGCCAAATGGTTCTAGCACGGTGGATTTGCTAATTGGCGAACCAAAAAGTTTACAGATTGTGACAGAATTCATGGTGCTTGACAGAAGTCCAGACTCAGATCATGCACCTTTGCACATTTGCTTGAATACAAAATGCAGCAAGGAGATGCTACCAGTCTTGCCACAGCCGAAACTAAGAGTGAACTATAAATTGGCTTCAGATTATAAAGAGGTATTGACTCATAAACTAGAAAACATAACATGGGAAGATAGCTTAGACAGAAGTATGCATATGCAAAGTTTAATACTGGATCCAAAGGGGAGAAGAAAACGAGATAGTAAATGGTTTGACAAAGAATGTTTTGAAGCAAAGCTGAAGTTTAAGCAGACTAAAGAGGTGGAAGAATTGAAAGTCTACAGGAACATAGTGAAAAGAAAGAAACAGAATGGTTACGGAATCACCAAGATATGGTAATGACAAAGCAGGAGATAGATCCAAAAAGATTTTTTAATAGGCTCAAAAAACATATGGAGACGTCCACTATTCAAAGAGATGATCTATTTGGATTGGTGAAAGCCTTATATCAGACTCCGGGTGAACAAGGTTTTTCATTTCATAGTAGAAACTCATTGCTTTTTACTAGCACAGATGTGACTGATGCGCTTAAGACCATGGCAAATGGCAGAGCATGTGACTCAAATGGGATGTCCATAGAACTCTTGAAATGGGGAGGATCTAAGCTGCATGAATTCCTTGTGGATTTATGTAATGATGCACTAAAAAATGGGTTTCCTGATGCATGGTGCTTAAACAGGGTCGTACCTATCCATAAGGCTGGTAACAAAGAAGATGTGCGAAACTATCGGACCATTTTGGTGAGTAATGTGTTTGCGAAATTGTTTGCATCTATGCTTGAACGAAAATTATCTTCATGGGCAGACAAAAAAGATATCCGTGATGTTTGTCAGGCGGGTTTTAGAACTGACCATTCCACTATTGATCATTTAGTTACTAATGAGTTTTGTGCGAAGGTGCAAAAAGGGTGCTGGTAATAAAAAGATTTCTTGCCTTTATAGATCTCACAAAAGCCTTTGATACAGTTAAGAGAACAGATCTTGCCCACAGGTTGGAAATGCTTGAAATCCCAGAAGAACTGTATCATGCAGTTGCATGCTTGTATGACAGAGTACTAGTAGAACTTTCCTTCCCATTTACAGGACCAGAAAGAGTGCAGAATACGATTGGAGTAAAGCAAGGTTGCCCTTGCTCTCCGACTCTTTTTGGATTGTTCATAGATGAACTAGAAAGCTGGATGGCGCGTCTTGGAGGGCTAGGAGCCCAATTGGGAAGGTATGTCTTGCAGCTCTTGATTTTTGCTGATGATATTGTATTAGTTTCAAGGAATGTAGCTGGGTTACAACGTCATCTTGATGTGTTGTATGCTTTTTGTGAACAAAAAAGCATGAAGATCAATCTTTGAAAAGTCAAAGATAATGGTGCTAGGAGGCATGGATAATACAATCTTATATGCAGGTGGTGTTCCACTTGAACAAGTAACGAAGTATAAATATTTGGGAGTAGAAGTGACGAATAATTATAAGTGGACATTGGCAGCCCAAAAGCGTGTATCGGGTGGTCTCAGGGCATTTTATAGTATGATGTATCAGTGTAAGGTCAACAATTTTGAGCATTGGCGATTAAGAAAACTTCTTTTTGGGATACAAGTAAAAATAGTTGTCCTTTATGGATGTCCAGTCTGGGGGCCAGGTTTGTCTTTAAAGGGATGGAGAGACATAGAGAAGGTGCAAAAAAGATTTTTAATAGCTGAATTGGGAGTTAAGGTGCAAACTCCATACTGTATGTTGTTGGCTGAAACGGGTTTACTACCTCTTGAAGTAGAGGCATTATGCAGAACCATCTCATATGTGAATCGAGTCCAAGCCATGGGCACAGATCGATTACCATATCAGGCCCTTGTGCATAGCACAAAAGGGTGGTATGCTGATGTTAAGAGATGGGCAAGAAAATGGCTGGATGATGATGCTTGGCCAGTATCCCAAAAAATTGAAGAAATACATGATTATGTGGTTGCACGAGCGATTCGCAAATTGTGGCAAGTAAGTGAAAACCAAGTTTTACCTTGCTGAGATAAATGATCTATCAGAGTATAAAGAGCAGTCTTATCTACTCTCACGTATTAGCAGAGGAAAACGTATGCTTATCTCTCAAATCAGATTGTCGTCTCATAATACACCTCGCATTGAGCGGTTTTGTCCGAGTTGCTTAGATCCAGCAAGACGAAGAGCACGCATTCTTGAAGTGCTCAGCATATGAACAAGCCAGGTGCCAGTATGATATTACAGCATCGACACTTGGTGAACTCTTTGATGTTGTACCTACGCATACCCTATATTCATATTTTAGAGATATTTTTAAAGAGAGAGAAGAGATAAGTGAACTTTTCACTCTTATGAGTAATTTTGACATTGATGGCGTTCTATACTAAGTGCCAAAATAGATTTGTATTCTTTTGCCATAGAGGCCTGGGGGCCTAAATGGCTTGGTCAATAAATTAAATTAAATTAAACTTGTCCACGTGCTGCCATAACCTTAAGATTTTTTATTTTCTAGTCTAACAGTTGTGGAAATTAGAAAACCTCAAGAAACCTTCCTTCACATTCTTCGACTGTTATACCGATCTGGCTATGCAGATGTGAAGCTGATTGTATTTTCCCTTGCAACCTATCTTATCTAGGTAGGGTAAGGGAAGTAGGTTTTCTACATTTCATTTCATTTCATTCTCCATAAATACGTTTTCTACAGTTCATTTCATTTCTTCATGAGCTTTCCTGCCATGACTAGTACTTTCCTCCATCCTTCACACTCACCCCGGTTTTTGGTCCACTGTTGAAAACATCAGTTTTGGTAGGTCTACATGTCCTGTTTTCAAAGAATCCTACATGTGGATTTGTGGAGGTATGGTTTTGTTCGATAATGGTGTTCTTTTTTCAGTGGACTAAAACATCCACTGTTGTTTTGTAGTTTCTTCTATTGTGACATGTCATTTTATAATACAATCCACTGTAGGAAAGAATACTTGAATTTCTACATGTCTAATAATTCTATTGTCACATGTCTTTATAGATGTAGGAGTCCTATACTTCCATTCACATGTCTTTATAGTAGTAGGACAGAGTACTTTATTTGCTAAGGCATTGTAGGAAAGAATACATGAATTATGACATGTGTAATACTTCTCTTGTCACATGTCTTTTATAGAAGTAGGAAAAGAATACTTGATTCTCTACATGTCATATGCTTCCATGTCACATGTCTTTATAGTAGTAGGGCCAGTACTTTATTTGCTAAGGCATTGTAGGAAAGAATACATGAATTACGACATGTGTAATACTTCTATTGTCACATGTCTTTATAGAAGTAGGAAAGAATACTTGATTCTCTACATGTCCTATCCTTCCATATCACGAGGTCTTTATAGTGGTAGGGCCAGTACTTGATTTGCTACATGTGATGCACGTGCACGATCACATGTCCTTATACTAGTATTCCATGTAAGACAAGTTACTTCAATTACTTAACACCTATTTTTGCATAACAAAACCATCAAGTTGATTTGTATTCCTTGAGGGGGTGCAAGACCTAGGTGCAAAAATGCAATATCTCATCTATTGTCCCTTTACCCCTCACGCTTTATAGAAAACTAGAATGCAAAGGCATTATGAAGATCCCAAAATTGAATTGAACTGAATTTAACTTTAACATCCATGGGAACCAACAAGTCTATCAGATCCTCCCGGATCAAGGGCAAGGCAAGGCGGAGTGAGTGAGAGAGAGAGAGAGAGAGAGAGAGAGAGAGAGAGAGAGAGAGAGAGAGAGAGAGAGAGAGAGAGAGAGAGAGAGAGAGAGAGAGAGAGAGAGAGAGAGAGAGAGAGAGAGAGAGAGAGAGAGAGAGTTTTTGTTTTTTATGACTCAAATCCATTTTTGAGCATATGCACATGATCTCAGTCCCAATCAGCTCAAACATGCCAAGGTGGCTCAAACATGCCACCAAGGTGGCTCAAACATACACAAGGTGGCTCAATGCCACAAAGGTGGCTCCAACATGCCAAGGTGGCTCCAACATGCCACGCTGGCTCAAACATGCAATCGGGGGGCTCCACCATGCCACCTAGGCTCCAACATGCCAAGGTGGCTCACAACATGTCACCTAGGCTTAAATATGCCACGCGTTGGCTCAAACATGCCACCTAGGCTCCAAAGATGCCACCGTGGCTCTAACATGCCACCTAGGCTCAAACATGCCAAAGTGGCTCAAACATGCCACGTGGGCTCCAACATGCCACCTAGGCTCCAACATGCCAAGGTGGCTCAAACATGCCACCTAGGCTCCAACATGACAAGGTGGCTCAAACATGCCACATGGGCTTCAACATGCCACCTAGGCTCCAACATGCCAAGGTGGCTCAAACATGCCACGTGGGCTCCAACATGCCACGTGGGCTCCAACATGCCAAGGTGGCTCTAACATGCCACCTAGGCTCAAACATGCCAAGGTGCCACTTAGGCTCCAACATGCAAAATGGCTCAAACATGCCACTTAGGCTCCAACGTGCTCAAACATGCCACGCAGGCTCTAGCATGCCACCTATGCTCCAACTTGCCAAGGTGGCTCAAATATGCCACGTGGGCTCCAACATGCCACCTAGGCTCCTGTTTGGGGTCTGGGTTCGGGAACTCCTGGAAGACAGCCCTCTGTGAGGACCCGTGGATCTAACAGGAGAGTCCGGGGGACTATGTCACGCGGGATTTGCAAGAAGAGAAGAAGAAGAAGAAAACAGAACAAATGAGAGAAAGATGATAAGCTTCCTTGATATCAATGATGAACATACATGAGCTCTCGCAATAGAGAGAAAACTGAAAGGAGACAAGACTCAAAACTCATCTAAAAACTCATGTGCTAGCTCTACTCATATATATAGTACAATGGCCTTGGGCCTAATATAGACACTGAGGGATCGATCTGCCGGCTCACTCGGAAGGAGGCCTGATTTCTTGGTGAATGTTGGCGGTGCCTCTTGAAGTGTCTAGAATCACCCCGACGCCGACGCTGGCAAGTGACGGTGGCCGTCACTTGTCTCGAGCATCGCCTCTTGTTGACGGGCCAAAGGCTTTGATGCGTGGGTCTGTTGCTTGGTCTTCTGTGGAGCCTTTGATGGCTGACCCGGGTGGACTGGTGAGGATCCTTGAGCTTGACCTGGTGCATCCGTATGCATGAATAGTCCCTGCATGCCAGGAGGCACGGGACTAACACTCCCCCACCAAACCACACTCGTGAGTGAAGAAAAGGAGGAAGTGTTTCCGGAGGGGAAGCCATAAATCGAAAGTGATCCTCACGGGAGTGAGGGCGGGCACCATTATGGTATTGGCTAATGAGATCTGGCGTGTTTGAAGAGCAGGAGGAGTGTTTTAGCCAAGGGCGGATCTGCATCAATAAGAAAGCGAGAGCCGCACCATGTCTTCAAGGGCGGGCGGGCGTCTCAAGAAATGTACCGACATTCCATGAGGAGACAGTCCGAGGCCAAAGGCAATCATTAATCGCATTCGGATTGCAAAGTGAAAAAATGGACATTGCCGATTTAAGGAGCTTAGCAAAATGCATTTGAGAGCACAAGCAAAATCCCGCTTGAAGATGGGATCAAGGATCAGGGTGAGGTGGTGGCATTCCGCAAGAAGGTGTCAAGACCATGAAGCGATCCGGGCGTTGCCAACCACGCCATTAGCAATGTAGATCCAATTCGTGGTGGTATCCAGTGGCACCTTCTTCCCAATGTGAACGGCGAACAAAAACGTGGAGCCCACCGGAGATCCGTCCCGAGATCCGGGAGGTGGTGTCCATCCCGCATGACCATCCATGACCTTGGTCCAAAAAGGAAGGCCAATCGGAAGTCGGGGAACCTGGGGCGTGGAGGTACGCCTGAGGGAAGCATAGGAGAAGGAACCATGCCCGTGGGCGTGGGTTTCTTGGCGGTCTCCCTGAATTGCCCGACAAGATCCGGATCAAGAGCCCGACACCAACGATCCCAAAGAGAAGCAGAGAGAGAGTGAGGAGCGGAGGGCTATCCCATCCCGTGGGGACCGTCTTGCTATCCAATGAGCTTGTAACCGATTGTAACGGCGAGGTGTCGCATATAAATTTGTGCATAGGGAAGATCCCGGGATGTCCTAGATACTTCCCCGATTTGTTGCGGCGCTTCCACTTGCCGAGAGATAAATGATTGGCAAGCTCGGGCATGTACTCGATGAAGAGTTTGGGTCCGGAAAGCAGATCCGCAAGATATGGATTGTTATCTGAAGCACCCATTGCACGATGGGGTCACCCCGAAAAAGGCGGGCGTGGCCCATTTCCAAAGTGTTCTGTGTATCACCCGGATAGAAATCATGAAATATGTAAGCCATGGGCTGAACCACTCACGAAGGTGATAAAGTCGGATCGGCACGATTGTATGAGATCAAAGACCACAAGGGCACAACACAACCCTTTGTCTTCAATGGAGAGTTACGGCCAAAACCGAAGAAAATGCTTGACCGCGAGGGGAATATCCGGGGCCGCCGCCGCATGCCACTTGAGAAAGGAAGAGGTGGCGTCGAGCAACCACATAATCGTGATAGCGGGAGGGGCTGGAAAGTCAGCCGGGCATTACGTTAAGAATGGCGGTATGGGCGTCAAGTTTTGCTTGAGCCTCATCGTGAGGCCCGAATAACTAGCTTGCGGCATTTTGTTCGAGATCCGCGGATCCGGTTGTCCCTTTCGAGCAGCAAAGCGTGACCGGGTCCACGGACCCGTTTCGAAGTGTTGACACGGGAGGAGGATTTCCGGTATGGAGGCGAAGCACGGCAATCTCCGTCATCCAAGATCTTACGTTTTACGCACCACCGTAGTCGATCTTGAAGAGAGGTGGTGAGAGGTGCGTGTAGAAAGCCGAGCCGTCAAGGAGGCTTAATTTGAGCCGTCCCGCTCGTAAGGTTTTGAACTTGAGTGCGGAAGTTTTCACAAAGTTCCGGAAAGTACAAAGGCGTTGAGCTTAGCAATATCCGCATCCTTGGTACTCGTGAGAGCGGCTTTTGGACTTGTTGTGCTCCAATAGAGTCGAATTTCTGATTGAGCCGAGCCTTTGATCTGCAAGTTACCGGACGGAGCTTGTGCACTTTTGAGATCCTGCATGAGCCCGTAAGAGAGCTTCATGCTTGTCTTGAAGTTTGGCCTCCAAAGTTGCAACGTGGGCGCTTCTTGACTTGGAAGGTCCCGGTGTACCGCATCGAGAGGCTTCTAGTGCCCGTTGAACCCCGCTCATAAGAGCGCCTTGGGATTCTTGTAACTTGAGAGCGGCGGCTTGAGCATCTGGCCGATACCGATACAACAACCCTGAGGGTGTTTGTGGTGGTGGAGACCGGCTGTTGCCCTGGTTTGTGATGTTTGGGAAAAATGGTGTGAACTGGATGGTGTAGCGGAGGAGGAGACAGTGACATGGGTGTGCGGACTTTGGACATGACCAGGGGAAGACGGGCGTGAAGTGCCAGCTTGGTGAGTTATTGGAAGGGAGCGCTGAGTGGAATTATGAGAATTTGGTGGTGTGGGAGGGAAGTAATGACGGATGAGGGCTTGAAAGTGGCCTCCCACGTAAAATCCCGAGAAATGGAAGTGGTACCCCTAAGGCGGTCCATTTCTTGGAGAAGACGATAGAACATCATTTGGGGCCAATCTATGTGGTGTTTGGAGTGTGTAGCAGTGAGGACCAGGTTATAGAAAGGCTTATTGATATGGGTGTTCTTGATAGAATACCCAAGGAACTTTCGCCACAGAAATTTAACAAAGGTTTCGTGAGGCTTGTCGATATTGGTCGACGCGATGGACATTGGCATGATAAGCGTGTGCACCAAACTCGCGGACATCGAGATCCTGTGATAGCGAACCATGATACACAAGGGGTGTGCAAGGGAATATGAAATACCCTCGTAAATCAAATGTTGAGTCAGCGAAATGGTGGTGCCATCGACCCACGCTGGGTGTAGCCTTTGCGGGTCAAGTTAACGATATTGGCGATGAACCGCCTAACCGGGTCAGGATTTGGAGCCGGAAGTTCCATTTGAGAGAATTCAGAAAGCTTGTATGCCAAATACTTCTTTATTTGGGCCAACAAGGGCGCCAAAGCGAAAAGTGTCGGCCAAGAAAGATACAGATGCAAAAGAGCCGGATCCTTGGGAGCAAGAGTTTGAAGTGTAGAAAATCTTGGGGCAGCCATGGTAACGATTTGTTTAAACGAAGAGTGATTCCAAAGGCGGAGGACAAAAGTGAAAGGACCGGAGGACAAAGGCTAAGAAGAAAACGAAAAGGTTTTAGGGCGCTAACCGGAGGCTTAAGAGGTATGAAGAGGGCTTAAACTCGAACCGTTGATGGTGTCAGGTGTCAAAAAGATGCCAAGAAGGGTATTGAGAGGCAAAAATTTGGCTAAGTCCCAAAAACGTAAGGGAGAAGCAATGAGCGGTGAGGATGAGACGGAAAGAAGGATCGGATGTGACGGGTGGCAAAGGACACACATTAATGTTCGACGGGCGTGAAAAGAAGGAATGGCATTTAATGCTGGCAACTCGAAGTGGGATATCATTAAAAGGAATGTGTCAGAAGGTACCATGGCTAGATATGCGGCGGGAGAAAAGATTCTCATTTTAGAAACAGCCTTGCATTGCAAACACGTTGGCAATTTGTGTGATTGGTCCACGTCGACAAGGAGTTCCTCAGTTGCCTATATAAGACGAACCGGGAGGAACGAAGGCATCCGATGGCGCTCAGTATGGCTGCTGCTGGCTTGAACGAAGACTGCACTATGCCCACGAACTGTCAGGAGTGGGTTACATGCAAGATGAATTGTCGGATCTCGGGCGCGCCACAACCGTGGGCATTCAAATGGACGGTTGGTGTGGGATGGCTGAACATCCCGACCAAGACCAACGGGATGGAGGTGGTTTCGCACCTTCGGGATCCCGAAAGGTGAACCTCTACCATCTCCTCCAAGATACCTCGCCCCAACCCGAGTAGAGGGTTTTTCCTCTTAGGACTTAGTAGATAGGCCGAGCCTTTTTTGTATATAGGCGCGTGCCCATATGAAATAGTGGGCTGCGCCCACATTTTGTAAAAAAATCTCCACTATAATATAATATACCGCCTTTCTAGTCACTTTCTGTGGTGTTTGCATCTTGAACGGTATCTGTTTGTTGATTTTCGCTGTCTGTGTGATGAAATGTTTTGAGACGAAAACCATTAACCAATGTAGGTAATGGAGTGCCATCTAACTTCGCCAGGTTGGAAAACGCTTTGGTCTAACCCGTGAACAATTTGATAAGGGCCAAGCCAACGAAACTTGAGTTTACCCGGAAAATTTTTGTACCTGGAATCATAAAGAAGAACCAAATCACCTTCTTTGAATGTTTTTGTCGTCAGACGTTTGTCATGTAAAGATTTTTGCAACTGTTGTCCATGGAGAACACGTAATATAAGCATCCCGTCCGGTTCATCCAACCTGTTCTAATTGATAGACCCTTTCTTTGAGTGCAGCGGGTGGATTATGAGCGAGCCAGCTGAAAAACGGAGTGTTGGAAGGATGTATTCAAACGGCATGAGAGCTTCGACCATAAACCAATTTAAAAGGAGGTGACCCCGGAGCAATCTTGAAACAAGTATTGTAGGCCCAAAGAACAAGAGGGAAGTTTTGTCCGCAAACTGTGCGGGAAGCGCCACAAATTTTCTTGAGAATGGTGACCGTGAGTTTTGTTGGTGCTCGCCAAACCATTGCCTTGAGGATAGTAAGGTGTGCTCTTGTGATGATGTATCGTGAGATAATCCACAGCTCCTTGATAGTATGATTGATGAAATGGACACCACTGGCCACCGACCAGCTCCATGGGGCAGCCGAATCGCTGTGATAATTTGTTGATAGAGGACCCTAGCTGTGCTTGCGCGTTGTTGTCCGGAAGTGCACAAGCTTCCACCCATTTGGTGGCGTAGTCGGTGAGGACGAGAATGTAACCGCACCGGGTGTGCCGCCGCCAGAGGATCTCAGAGGTCCCACAAAGTCCATTCCCCATTTGCCGGAAGGGAAGTGGCGCATGGCGGCCGTCAAGGGAAGCGCCACGGGCCGTGGGGGCCCCACCCGGCGGCAAGCCACACGCGGGCGCATGTGAGCATCTTTGAAGAGCGTGGGCCAATAATACCCCGCGAAGGATTTGGCGCGGCTTTGTGGTGTCACCATGAAAATGACCACCACCGAGCCCTTGATGAGCTTCTAACAATATCCGGAACTTCATGAGGTAGAACACGGCCGAAGGATGGTGTCCTTACCCTTTTTGTAGAGATGTCCCGCAACCATGGTGTAGTCACGGACCCTTTCGGAGAAATTGATGGCTTACGGATTGTCGCTTGGCGTGAGAGAGCCGCCTCATCTTCTCGGTGGAAGAGCACCGTGAGGAGGTACCGCTGAAAATCATGGAACCAATGTGGTGTTGCCGCGGACTAAAAAGAGCCGAAAGCATCGTGAAAGGCGCCCGAGACTCCGGTTGAGGGATCATCCGTGTGGATGCGTGAAAGATAATCCGGAACGACATGAGATTTGCCGCCTTTATGAACGATTTCAAAAGGAGCAAATTCTTGAGAAGAAGGACCCAACGAGCAATGCGCCCGTGGGCGTGGACTTGTTGATCAAATAGAGGAGTGCTTGGTGGTCCACAAAGAACTTGATTTGACTGCCCAAAAGGTAATGACGGGAAGCGTTGGACACGTAAAATGAGACCCAAAGCTTCACGCCCGTGGCGGAATAGTTCTTTTCAGCCAGTAATTGAGTTTTCTACCGGCGAAGCGATTTGGTTTGTCGGTGCAGCGATCATATTCTTGAGAAAGAACAGCTCCAATAGCAAACGCCGGAGACATCGACATGAGCGTGAAAGGGCTTGTCCCATTGAGGAGGAACAAGAACGGTGCTCGAGTAAGCAAAAGCCACTGTTGGAAAAAGATCCTACCGGGAATTCCAAGCCCGTAGATTCGCCACCCGTGAGTTTATGAATGGGATGCGCAATGGCTACGCTAGTCCCGGTATGAAGGTGGAGTAATAATTGACCTTACCCGTGAAAGAGCGTGTCTCCTTGATATTGGCTGGTGCTTGAGCCTTGAGCACACAAATCGATTTTGGCGGGATCCGTGGTGATACCGCCGGTCGACAACATGGCCTAACGTAACACCGGAGGTGACGAAAAGGTGCATTTTCGTGATTGAGACTAATCTGGGACTCATCACATTTCTGGAAGACGAAGTTCCAATTTATCCAAATGGTCAGCCATGGAACCAGAGGCGCAGAGAAGTCATCTTGAAAAATTTGCAAGAAGGGATTTGCCTTCATGAAATCATGAAAACCGAGAGCATGATGCGCTGAAACGTTGATGGAGAGTTTGATAGTCCAAAAGGAACCACCTTTGTAGGCAAAAGTGCCCTACGGGTGGTGAAGGTAGTCTTGAGTTGATCGATTCTTTGATTG
The DNA here is from genome assembly GCA_021234155.1 of Isoetes taiwanensis. Taxonomy (NCBI): domain Eukaryota; kingdom Viridiplantae; phylum Streptophyta; class Lycopodiopsida; order Isoetales; family Isoetaceae; genus Isoetes; species Isoetes taiwanensis. The sequence goes on from JAJEKV010000020.1 coordinate 330,883, forward strand.
AGATCTGATTGTAGCTTTAAAACCATCCATGAAGGAGTACATCTCATGTCCGCCCACTTCTTCCGCAACCCGGTCCGTGGAAGGGAAGTGGAAAATGATCACGCCCGTGGCCCGATTGAGTTTTTCGATAGTCCACACAGCACGCCGGATCTTACCATTGTGTTTAAGGGCAATGACGATGGGGGCTCACCCATTCGTAATGTTTGACCTCATAGATCAAACCCCGCAAGAAGGAGTTTGTCAATTTCCGCCTGGACGCGATCACGGTAATTAGGGTTGAGCACCATATCGCCGCTGTTACTAACGGGTCGCATCGATTTGGTAGGAATGGTGAGTTCCCCAAGCTTTTGTTGATTCCCCAAGATCTTTGTAACTCCGTGCTTAAAATGTGTTTGAATTTTTGAACGGCCTTTGACGGCCCCCTGCTACGATAAGGAGCCTAAGATTTGGTAAAAGAATGCGACAAAGTTGATTGTTGCCGACGCCCACAATCTCGACGGAGTCCTCAAGATGGGGTATTACTTCAAGATCCCGGACAATGTGTGCAGGAGGTTGGAGCATAACCGATGCGTGGCACTTTGCGTGGTGAAAAGAGGGTTGCTCGGGCCATCCGCCAGAGGTTGCTTCATGACGCGTGTACATCAACAGAGTGGCGGAGGTTCAAAGATCCGGAAAAGTGATCAACGCGTTGATTCGATTGCAAGGAGCCGTAGGGTCAAGCAAAGCAGCCTACGCATACCGGGTCCCGATCAAGAGTCATTTCTCCCCAAGGATCAGCATATTCGGGGTAGGATGACAGAGGGTGACTCGCAGTGGAGCCCGAACTTGATAAATATTCCGAGCTTCTTCTTTAACTGTGGTTGAGAGAGAGGGTTCCGCATTGTCACCGTAAATGATCCCGCCTGCTTGCAAGTCCATGGTGGCATTGAGATGACCATCGTTGATGACTAACTGGTCCGTGGGCCCAAGAATGGATACTCTTTGCCCGGCGGAGAAAAAGGTCCGGCCGACCAGCATTTCATAGTCACCGGATCTTCGCCTTGCCTTTCCAAACTCCAAATTCCATGGGGAAGTGGAGATCACCAATGTTGATGTGAAGAATAGGTGTGGATTTGAGGTCGCGGATATGGCCATTAGCCAATTTGATGTCATATGGGGCACGAAAGAGTTGTGTGATGCCCATTTGTTTCAGGAGTTTATCCGTGATGAGATTGATCGCGCTACCTCCATCTATTTGAACATGGTTGACTTTGTCGATTACCCACCGTGGCATGGACCATGGGTGTAGAGGTAGCTACAGCCCCAACTAAAACAGCTTGGGAGTGGTAATCGGTCCTTGAGAGCGTGACGAAGTTTTAAAATGGTTGCCAAGCTTAAAGGAATTTTGATCTTGGCTAGCTCCTCTTGGAGTTCTAGAGGCACATGAGAAAAGGATCGCTGGTTCCATCGGGTGTGAGTGCGGGCGTGGAAGCAAAGAACTTCTTTGAGTAAGTCAACCCTGGGCAAAGAATATTGGGATACGCCCGAGAGCGTGGAGGTTGAGATGTGGAAGGGTATCTTGTCTTTGTTGAGCTCTAGTGGTGGCATGAACATTTGCCAAGGTGCGCCTTCAGCAGCCTTTGCATGAGGTTCAAAATGCTTTGTCGAACTTTGGGCATGACATGTGGCATAAGCTTTCCAAGTCGGGTGCAAAGTGAACCTTTTTTTCGCCCTCATGAGGAATGGTGTCAACCGCAAAGGCGTGCTGCGTGCCATTCGGAATAATGGTCAAGGGACGTGATGCCTTGGTCTCATGTGGAAACTAAACCAACCCAATTTGACTACCGGATCGGAGGATTAAGTGCCCGAAAAATTTCCTCTTGTGCTTGTTGATCCAAATTGAGGTTGATTTCTTTGGAGCTGGTTGATAGCGTGATTGCCGAGGCGCTCTTGGTGGCTTTTAAGAACTGGTCTCGGCCTTGTTTGCCATTAGCAATCCAGAGTTGGTAAGCCGTGAGGCGGACCGATGTGGTCCGATTTGTGCCCGGAAGTCGCACTGAACTTGTGGAAGTTGAGGACACGCCTTTGGTGGTATGACCCCATTCTGACGGTGATAACACCGAGCTTTAGAAGGATCAAAAGGAGGACGCTGGTTGGATCCCCGTGGTTGCCCCTGTTGTTTGATAGAGTTGGCGTGGGTTGCACCGGGCGGTGGCTGCCGATAGTGCAATTGTTGCCGAGGTGTGGTTTGTACTTGATAAACCATTTTGCTTGGCGGAACGGTGTGGGATGAGTGCGAGTGCACTCTTCCCCGCGGGCATGATTGCATATGTTGCATCGCTTGCAATGAGGCGGCCATTGGTGGAGTTGCACTCATTTGCCAAATGGCCTTGGTATTTGCAAATATGGCACCGCATTTGATCGCGTTGTGGATTAGCGTGTTGAGGCCAATGTACCGTTTGTGGAACCATGACAGTGGAATGAACGGAGCTCTTGAAGAGCCACGCCTCGGGAGGAAACATTGATCGAAAGTGATTGACAAGGTCGATAGCCCCGCTCCAAAGTCTTGGGACGCAGTATTCACCATGAGTCGAATAGTCGGAGGAAGTTCTTGGAGAAACCGCACCAAAAACTGGCCTGCGGTGGGGTATTCCTTGAGCTTACTTAGCGAATGTGAAGTCGATCCATGAAAATCCCGAGCGCGGACTGTGGGCTCTTGTTGAAGTTCATTGAGTTGCTTGAGATGAAGTTGATCATCATCCGCGGTTCCATAATGAGACGTAAAAGCGTTCTCATTTCGGACCGGGTCTTTTGTTTCCAATGGCTTTTGTTGGACATGAGCCATTGATGAGGAGAGCCACGCAGGTGGTGGAAAAGATGTGGAATTTCAGTTGAGGGCGCATGACCATTTAGGACAGCTAGAGCCTCAAATTCTTCCATGTGGGCCCGAGCACTTTGGTCTAACGGTTTGCCTTCGTGGTTGCCAAAGGTGGGATAAGTCGATTCAGTCCAAAGGTAGATGTGAAAGTGCTTTGTATCGACAGAACAAAGATAGTGAGGATATTGAGGTTGAGTTGGATGTGGCATGGTGCCCGGGACCCGATGAAGGGGTGACTGTGGTTGAGAAACCTGGCGAAGGGAGCATTGGTTTTGAGATCCGTAAGGTTGTAAAAGGAAGGGCAAGTGGGAAACGAGGGGGAAAGGATATTCCCCGGTAGGCAAAGCGAGACGGTGGATAGCCGTGCCCACCCTAAGGGAGATGATGGTTGTGAAGGAAGAGGCGTATGGCCCGGAAGAATGATGGATGTAGGCATGTTCAGGGGTATGAAAGTACGGTTGAGAAGGTTGGAGCCCCGATAAGGCCCCCGGATAGTGATGAGGGGACCGAGGTTGTGAGCAATGTTTGCACGCTTTGGGGCGGGGAACGGGACGACAGAGACACGAGGGGTGGGTGGCGCCGACCGAGCCCTAGATCAAGATGGCCTCTATGTCATAAGCGGCATCCATACATGTCGCGACAGTTCGACGCCGATGTCGCCCAAGCGCAGAGGCCGTCGAGAAAGGAGTTCTTCCGGGCGTGAAGTTACAGATGCACATGGCGAATGTAAGAAAGTAGGATGGAATCGCACTCGCAACGGCATTTGTTTGGGGTCCGGGTTCTGGAACTCCTGGAAGACAGCCCGTGGAGGACCCGTGGATCTAACAGAGAGTCCGGGGACTATGTCACGCCGGGATTTGGTAAGAAGAGAAGAAGAAGAAGAAAACAGAACAAATGAGAGAAAGATGATAAGCTTCCTTGATATCAATGATGAACATACATGAGCTCTCTAATAGAGAGAAAACTGAAAAGGAGACAAGACTCAAAACTCATCTAAAAAACTCATGTGCTAGCTCTACTCATATATATAGTACAATGGCCTTGGGCCCAATATAGACACTCGGGACCGATCTGTGTCGCCCTCGAAGGAGGCCCCGATTTGTGTGAATGTTGGCGTGCCTCTTGAAGTGCCTAGAATCACGCCGACGCCGACGCCGGGCGTGACGGGCCCGCCACTTGTCGAAGCGGGCTCTTGTTGACGGCCAAAGGCTTTGATCTGCGTGGTCCGGCCGCTGGTCTTCATGGAGCCTTTGATGGCTGACCGCTGGTCGATCGAGGATCCTTGAGCTTGACCCGTCTGTCAGATGGATGAATAGTCCCTGCACTGTGAGGCACAGACTAACAGCCCAACATTCCTAGGTGGCTCAAACATGCCACATAGGCTCAAACATGCCATGCAGCTCACTTAGGCTCCAACATGCCACCTAGGCTCAAACGCGCCAAGGTGGCTCAACATGCCACCTAGGCCCCACCTAGGTTTCAAACATGCCGTGGCTCAAACATGCCAAGGTGGGCTCAACATGCCACCCAGGCCCAACATGCCACCCTACCCACATGCCAAGGTGGCTCAAACACGCCACGGGCCCACCATGCCACCTAGGTCCCAGATTACGCCAAGGTGGCCTGGGCCAACATGCCACCTTAGGTTTAAATATGCCGTTGGCTCAAACATGCCACCTAGGCTCCAACACGCCAACCGCGGGCTCCAACATGCCACCTAGGTTCAAACATGCCACGCAGCCCAACATGCCACCTAGGTCTGGAATACGCCAAGGTGGCTCAAACATGCCACCTTGTGGCTCCAACATGACAAGGTGGCTCAAACATGCCACATGGGCTTCAACATGCCACCTAGGCTCCAACATGCCAGCAGGCTAACATGCCAAGGTACTCTAACATGCTACCTAGGCTCGTGCTCATGCCGCGTGCCTCAACATGCCATCTAGGCTCCAACACATGCCAGGTGGCCTCGTGCATGCCACCTAGGCTCAAGCATGCCGCCACCTAGACACCCCAAGTGGTGATGGCATGCCAAGTAAGCAAGGTCGAAGTTTTGACTAGGTCAAAAATGAAAAGATGTCCATCTTTGGTCTTTTTCATTGGGTGATGTTGGCAAATTTTAGGTGACATGGCTAGATGATGGTGACATGGACATGATGACTAGGACTTTATGCAAGAAATATGATAACCTTTTGGAAATTTTTGGTAGAGGAGTTTGGCAAGGAATAGAATAGAGGGATCAAGAACTTAATGCGCCGACATACTTCCCCAACCTCGAATCCAAAGACTTTGCAGCTTTCTCACCAGAGAGAGAGAGAGGCTGCACTCGGAGATGGATCTCATAAAGGTTGTCGAGGAGATGGAGCAAGGGTCGTCTTCTGCCCACGAAACTTGGTCTCCAGGGTAATGTCGATGTTTTGAGTTCGTTGGCAGAGTCAAATCACAGTTCCGGGGTGGGAGAGTTGCCCGTCCGTGGCCGGGGACCTTCCGAGAGGACCTTTGGGTCGAACTATTTTCGAAGGTTTTAGGGCTCCGCCTTCTGGCCTCAACGCCTCCCACTACCTCATGACATTGTGCAAGATCCCCGGGTCCAATCCGGACTAGGGTATGGCCTCCAAAACGTGAAACCCCGCGGCTTGCCGTGTTATTGTAGGGTTTACGTTATGGAGGTCGAAGTTTTATTCAGTTGCACTTGAGACATGGTCGAGAAGATGCGCTGAAAACAAGAAGCAATAGAAATAATTTTAAATGGGGTTTGGATTTACCGAGGCGTGCTTTCCTACCAGCAGTGCTCCCGGAGGGCAAATGCCAATGCTCCCTTTCCTGGGAACCCGGCTTCCCTATCCGACCGCTGAATCCACGCTTCAAGTAACTTGCTTCGAAAGCAGGTTCAAAAATACAAGATCCGGTCGGGAGAACATATCAAACCGTAAAGTGTCCCGCAATGAATCGTAGAAACCCAAGTGTTTTGTCGCTCGGCAGTATAAAGGTTCGGAATGGAGATTTGACTTCGCCATGTCGTCCAAACAAATAAATTACCCTGTGGGACCAAGTTATAATGGCCATTTTTGCAGCAAAAGAAACACGAACCCTCTACATGGCAAGATTCTCGCACCCTCCGCTAAGGCCAATTCACTACTTAACGTGTTGGACATGAGCTACTTTGGCGCTTCCGAGAGCAGGGTGGTCTTCTCACACTAAACTTGGTCTCCGTGGTAATGTCGATGTTTCAAATCTATTGGCAGAGTCGATCACACGCCCGGATGGGAGAATTGCCCGCTTCGGGCCAAGGACCTTCCCAGAGGACCTTTGGGTCGAATCGCTCGGAAGGTTTTAGGGCCGTCTTACGGCGCCAACGCCTCCCACTACCTCATGACATTGTGCAAGATCCTGGTCCAATCGACTACTAGGGTATGGTTTCCAAAAACGTAAACCCCGTGGCCTTGCCAAAGTTATTGTAGGGTTTACGCCAGGAGAGGTCGGGCTTTGGTCCGCTGCACTTGGGACATGGTCGAAAAACGCTTGAAAACACGAGCAAAGAAACCGCCACAATGGGGTTTTGATTTAATCTCCTCCTAGTTTTGCAATTAAAAGTCTAGAGCACCTTATGCAAGAGCAAAATTGTTTGGGATCACCCTGTTCGCCAATAGATCGAAACTCGTTATTTCAGTTCTCATGGCTCCCCCATGCATGTTTAGAAATGGTCCACCTAGTTATCAAAGAAGTCGACTGATGTTTTGGCCTCCAAAACATAAACCCCGTATGCTGCTAGGTTATTGTAGGGTTTACGTTATGGAGGTCGAAGTTTTATTCGGGTTGCACTTGAGGCATGGTCGAGAAGTCAGCAGCTGAAAATGTAAACCGATTTAAAATGGGGTTTGGATTTATCCTCCTCCCAAAGGTCGCAATTAGAAGTCAAGAACACATTTTGTAGTAGCAAATTTTTCTGAAATGATTCGGGATCGCCAATAGATCCAAAGTCCGGTTATTTCAGCTTGCCATGGCTCGCATGCATGTTCAAAAAAGGTACACCGTATCCCAAGTGCAATCGACCACGTTTTGGCCTCCACAACGTAAACCCTACAATAACCTCGGCAAGGCATGTGGTTTGCATTTTGGAGGCCATACCCTAGCCAGATTGGACCAGGATCTTGCACAATGTCATGAGGTAGTGGGAGGGCGTTGACGCCAGAAGATGGAGCCCTAAAACCTTCCAGTCCTGGCCTGGTTCGAGTTGGGGAAGTGTGTCAGCGCTTTAAGTTCTTCAGATCCCTTTATTCTATTCTTGCCAAACTCCTCTACCAAAAATTTCAAAGGTTATCATATTTCTTGCATAAAGTCCTAGTCATCATGTCCATGTCACCACCATCTAGCCATGTCATCCAAAATTTGCCAACATCACCCAATAAAAAGACCAGAGATGGACATCTTTTCATTTTTGGCCTAGTCAAAACTTGGCCTTGCTTTCTTGGCATGCCATGTCACCACTTGGAGTGCCACATGGGCTTCAACATGCCACCTAACATGCCAACGTGGCTCAAACATGCCAGCGGCTCCAACATGCCACCTAGGCTCAAACATGCCACCTAGGCTCACACATGCCACCTAGTCTCCAACATGCCACATAGTCTCCAATATGCCACCTAGCCTTAAACATTCCAAGGTGGCTCAAACATGCCAATGGGCTCCAACATGCCACCTAGGATCCAACATGCCAAGGTGGCTCAAACATGCCAAGATGGCTCCAATATACCACACGGGTTCCAACATGCCATCTAACATGCCAAGGTGGCTCAAACATGCCACGCGGGCCCCAAAGACTCCACCTAGGCTCAAACATCCCAAGGCCACCTAGGGCCAACATGCCACCTAGTCTCCAACATGCCACATAGTCTCGAACATGCCACCTAGGTCCAACATGCCACATAGTGTCCAACGTGCCATCTAGGGCTCCAACATGCCACCTAGGCCCAAATATGCCAAGGTGGCTCAAACATGCCACGTGGGCTCCAACATGCCAAGGTGGCTCAAACATCCCAAGATTGCTCAAACACGCCCACCTAGACTCCAACATTCCACCTAGGCTCCAACATGACACCTAGTCTCCAACATGCCACCTAGGCTTAGACATGCCAAGGTGGCTCAAACATGCCACGTAGGCTCAAAACATGCCAAGGTGGCTCAAATATGCCACCTAGGTTCCAACATGCTCAAACATGCCCGTGGCTCCAACATGCCACCTAGGCTAAAAACATGCCAAGGTGGTCAAACATGCCACCTAGTCTCCAACATGACACATAGTCTCAACATGCCACCTAGGCTCCAACATGCCACATAGTCTCCAACGTGCCACCTAGGCTCCAACATGCCACCTAGGCCCAAATATGCCAAGGTGGCTCAAACATGCCACGTTGGCTCCAACATGCCACCTAGGCTCTAACGTGCCAAGGTGGCCCAAACATGCCACATGGGTTCCAACATGCTAGCTAGTTGGCTCAAACATTCCAAGGTGGCTCAAACATGCCACAAGGGCTCCAACATGCCACCTAGGCTCCAACATGCCACCTAAGATGCCAAGGTGCCTCAAACATGCCACGCGGGCTCCAACATGCCACCTAGGCTCAAGCATGCCATGTGACGGTCCAGGGGAATATACGCCATAAATACGTATATTCCTGGATCCGTCACCATACAAGTCTATCTTCATAGCCTTGTATACCATAGATTGTGGCACTAGGGGGCATGGCTAAGTTATTCTCATAGCTTAGCCAACCATAGGTTAAGCCATTATCCATGTGGCCTTAACCTATTGGGGCACCGCCACACAGGACTCACCCGATTGGTGCCACGTGGCATCCTAGGTGGACCTAACTTATATAGGCATAAACCCTAACCCTAGACCTCTTTCCAGCCCTAGCACCCCGAGACTCACCTACTTGTTCGAAACCCCGCTTCAACATCGCTCTGCTAGGGCATAGGTCGGTGCAAAACCCCCAGCCAGGTAGACCCGTTCTTGGAGGAGGAACAAAGCAGCCTTGTGAGTCGAAGACTATGGAGGCCCGGATCTGGAGGAGAGCATCGTGAGCAGGTATGTAGGATAGTAGTTGGGATAGCTCATCCTGGAATTAGCAATCCATGTGCTAGTATTTCGTATCTAGAGTAGAGCCATCCTAGAATCCATATTCAACATCTTGAACCCTAATCAAGGAACCCTAACTATTAGTTAGTTGTATGATTAGGTTAAGATGTTCTTCTTATGATCATTCTTAGAATATGATGATTATGTGATGTTGGTTGATCATGTTTGCTCCCTCTTGTATTGGGAAGGGGGTAGAGACCTAGGGCCATATGTAGTATGCTCCTAGAGTAGATCCCTTAGTTCCTATTAGATGATGCCAGTGCATAGGAGCCCACCCGGGCTATTGAGGCTATGATATGACCAAAGCACCATAACGGGGCTAGAGGGAAAGTGGAGGGAGGATCCCCGCCGAGTGGGGGCCCGGGGGATCCCATAGTGGGCTAGGGCCTATGGTCTGGCCACTTCTGTGGGCCGAGCATGGGTCCGACACCCTCCGGGCAATGGTGTTGCCCCCGCCTCCCGAGAGTTGCAAGGGAAGGCTTGGCTCGCTTTGGGGGTTCAGCCGGGCACCTAATCGCAAGGCCGCCATTCTCTTAGCCGCCCACGGCACCTCTAGACCCCGGGAAGGGGAGATGCAACCCTTCCTCCGCCTCATCGGACCAGGGGAGATGTAACCCGAGCAGCCTCGATGGGTGATGCCACGGGATTGCGTGATCCCGAAGGCTAGAGTCCTGTCGAGCCCTGATCTAGCCCATCCGCAAAGTATGCACGGGGAGGGGCGGATGGAGTGGTCAACCCTAGCCATTGTTCTATGCCGCCCCTCGCCATCGCCATGACTCCTGGCCCGCTTCTATCTTGAGTCCTAGCTAGTCACCACCCTCCTTACGAAGTCCGAAGTCCGGGGTAGGAGCTCTCTGCTTTTACGGTTCGGATTATCATCTTTGCCTTGGTTTATATGTGATGCACTACCCTTCGAGGTAGTAGTTGTATATGTTGATGCTAGTTCTCGGACGTTATCGCTTCACCGTTATAGGAGCCCATAGGGGACGGGCACGCAAGACACCTTTCAGTTCCCTTCCCGACCGGGTCACCCTCGAGTGCGGATAGATGAAGGGCCCATGCGGTGTGTCGAGCCGGATGGGGGATTTCCTGCCGAGCCTACCACGGGCCAGATGTTTAGTGGAGCCACAATGGTATCAGAGCGATGTTCTTGGTTGACCAAGAACTAGCACTGACCATAACCATGAAGTAGTCTAACAGGCCTATAGGAGTGTGGAATAAACATTTCCACCATCGAACCGGCGAAAATGGGGAAAAATTTTTCTCCTAGGTAGTGGGTCGTGAATTAGGCTAATGTTAGACTAAGATTTAAGAGAGGCAAACGAATTTTCTAGTAAATTTGGAGTGAAAATTATGCATCTGCATCAAATTTCACCTAAAATGGGTCAAGAATCATGCCAATCGTGAGGCCAGTGAAAATGGCGAAATTCATAAATTGCACTTCAACCATTAGGAAAATTCGAAAAAAATTAAGATAATATCAATTAATATAGGTTAATATATACATTAATAGTTAAATAATTAATTAAATATCTTGTAATTAATAAGGGGGGCTAATAAATAGGGGCAATTATGGTAGGAGAATATTCCTGTGGACCCTCCTTTTAAATATCCGACACCTCATTTTTTCTCTCCAACCCTTCACCTCAAACCTTCTCTTGCCCAAGCCCTTCACACCCGATTTCTCAACCATAAGATATGGCCCGCACCAAACAAACTTACAGAAGATCGACCAAGACCACCCTCTCCATGGCGCAGCAGTGTAGGCTTACATGTTAAGAAGATCCCCTAACACCTCCCATCAAGAAAGGGGAAGAGGAGCTTCCAAAGAAGAAGAAGAAAGAAAGAAGAAGAAATAAGCCTCATACCATGACGCCGAGGAGAGTCCCAAAGACCAGCCTCCATCGGCAGCACTCAGAGGACCGGCGAGACCGGGCTTATTTCGGCCCTGACACCGAGGTAGAAGAAGAAGGGAGGAGCAAAGCGAAGCAGCCAGTGGAGGGAAGCGGGCCTTCTGGCCCCAAGGAAGAAAGGTAAGGAGAAGGTCGCGTGAGTGGCCGGAGGAGAGGCCGCCAGAAGAAGCGAGAGAGGGAGAGGGAGCCGAGGGAGGAGGAGAGGAGAACTAAGAGAAGGAACGACGGCCTCACGGGACCGGCTTATTCAAGAGCCACCACTAAGAGGAGCCGGGCAGTGGAGGCAGAGGGAGGAGGAGGAGGGGCAGCAGACCCCCGACGCGAGGCCACCCTACCCCAAGTGGCCGGAACCACCTAAGGTGGTGAAGAAACAGAAGGTAGGGGAGCGGGACGGCATTTGGCAAAGCCAGGACCTGGAGTTCAAAAGAAAGATGGTGGTGACAAAGGAGTACCTCTGTCGCTGGACGAGGTACAATGAGTGGTATTGCCAGCAGGAGGTCCAGCGCGTCGTAGTGGGGGGCAGGCCAAAGAAGAACCAGCCCAAGCCACCCCCACCAAGGCCAGAAAAACCCGAGAGGGTTCACCACGCCAAACAAAGACATACGCCTGGTAGTTTAGGGAGATTCAAGACTTCCGGATGTGCACGAATCTCCGATAAGGAAGGCGCTCTTCGAAGCCGCCTCCTTAGGGAGGTTTTGGCAGCCAGCTCGGGGACAGACCACGTGGTAACCCCTCTAATGACCCGCTCGCGCAAGAGGCCTCTCCCAGGCGCAGCTGGTGCAGCTTCGAGGAGGGAAACCCTTCAAGGCCATCCATGCTAAGCGGGTAACCCTTATGCCCTAAGGATATCCACTTGGCCCGAGGATTCTAGGGGAGAGGCCCTAGGCCTCAAATTTTGTAAATTTTGTAGAAGAACTAAAAATTTTCATGTAATCATGTTCCTCATTAATATAAAAGTTCTTTTTCCCTCAGAAAATTGTTCTTGAAATGTAGAAAATAGAACCCACCTGGTAGAATTCTTCATAGCATGTCCAGAAAACCCCAGAATCATGACTACAACAAAATTTTAAAAAATCATCAAAAATGCAAAATTGGGGCCGGGTCCGAGAGAGCCACCAATGGCCTCAAGGTCCCTGCAGACGCTGGCTTTCACAATGATTCACCCGGGCCACCCCCAAAATCTTGCTTTTAGATGTCAGCTTTTGCACAAAATAAGTTGTTAGTTAGGTTAGAATTGGCCCAATTAGCCATATTAGCATCTTCAAATTTCCTAAATGACCAAAATTGGCCTAAAACAGCCAACCTGGGTGAGATCAGGGCCAAACGCCAAGCCTCATGACGCTGAGGCCATCCACATGGATTCACCCGGTCGTGGGTTATCTTTTGGCCCAAATTAGCCAAATTTGACCCAACAAATTGCCATGTAGTGTTTCTTGCTTTGTTTTGCTTAAGTTTGCACTTTATGGTAGTTCATTTGGACACCCAGCCATAGAACCAAGGTCGCCTTTAGCTAACACCTTTCGCAGACAAATCCCGAGGTCACCCATAGTCTATAAAAATAGGTCTCATTTGCCATTTTTCTTCCTACGTAATCTGCCTCCCAGCCCCCTTAGGCGATTTTCTCACCCTCCACTAATCTTTTGCAAGCCATTTTCTACACCCTTTCCGCGCCAATGGCCCAAAGAACTTTGAGAGATGGTATAATGCCGCCAGCCATATCCATGTGCTTCCAAAGAGATCAAGCCTCTCTGGTTTGATCACTTGTTTGATCTTCACGCAACCTTGACTAGAACACCCTACTACACGTACATTATGTGCCAAGATGACCAGCAGTCCCCCGCCTTGGGAAGTTAGGATCGCCTCCTAGGGGAGGGAATGGGTTTCCCTTGAGACACTTACCCAAGCTTTAGGTCGAGAGTCTGGCAGGATCCGAGGCAAGAAATGCCTATGGGATAGGACTAGACCATGCCCGATTACATGACACCGGACATAATAGGCATGTGTACCTTTCAGCCCGCATGCCCTTGCCCCTCTTCATGCATTATAAGTCAATCAACAAAGTAGGGGAACCCTGCTCAGCCCTTAGACTTAAGCCACTCTGATACCCGTAGAGGGCCCGTGGATCAAATCCAATATAGAGTCCTCCCCACGCATACTCTAATACTACTTCGTCAGCGCATCCATCTCTACGCATCCATGAAGACCACGAAAGCGCCTAGGGAGCGAGAACCCGAATGGGAGAGCATGGAGGCAACAAGAATGCGAGATATGCGCCGAGGCATGACGACGACGGAGAACGGCCATCGATCCACCACCAAGATCACGGCCTTTGTCGCCAATAGTCATCGACGGGGAGGAGTACATTTTGCAAATGACATCCTCAATGGCCCTACCGCCAGAAAGTGGTCTTCGACCGACGAAGCTCTTGGGTATGATAGCTTCTGGGAAGAGCACGTACATCATCGACTACTCATACCAGAGATCCCAAAGGAGTCGAAGTGAGACACTCTTATGTTGGGGAGACAATGTCGGATATAGCAGTTCTATCGCCAGATAAGAGAGATCTATCGACGCCAGGAGCCTATCATCTCGAGGAGGAGTTCCACAGATACTGAGCACACTCTACAAACCAGGAAGGGCCCAAGCTCGCCGACCGCCTCGAGCCAGAGCATGAGGGAAGGGTCCAAAGAAGCATTAACTTGGACAACGCAACCAAAGATGTGGAGAGATCATGAAGACCTTATATGTGGATGCCTACTAAGCAGCTCAAAGGAAGGGCACCGGATCGCGAGTAGAGGGAAGGGTGCGCAAAGACGCTACTATCTTCCACCCTCCGGCCGGGGGCAAATGATAGTCTTCCACAAGGAGTTCAGCCTTGGGGGGGAAGAACTGCGGCACTTCTCATAGCTTTTCTGCTTCGGCAGCACTCAAAGATATACGCCCATACCGATCACATCATCCTTTTCAGGGGCAGGCCGTCAAGGCTCCATTGCCTCGACTTTGTAGAGGACACTGAGGGATGCAACACTTTCAGTGGTAAGAATAAAGACTTAACTCCCGGAACCAGAGATGGCCCGAGCACTTGAAGGAAGATCAACGAGGAACATCTTTGCTAAATCCCCAAGAAAGGCCTCCGATTCGGGGATGTCAAGAACTTCTTCAAAGCTTTTCTGAGGCCATCAATAGTTGCAAAATTTTTAAGCAAAAATTTCTTAAGTTTGTGCTAAATGTTTCTTGTACCCATTGTGCTAAGATACATCTGCTTTATTATGTAATCCTTATGTATTAATGACTATTAACTGGTTTGTCAATGTAAGGCTTTGTATGATTTCTTATAACTAAAGATAATTCAATTTGCAAGTAAAATTGATCAACATCTAACCTAAATAAAATGTATTGATGATCAATCCTTGCAGCAAGGAACTCAAGTGCAGGATCCCAAGATCAGAAGGCACCGACCACGCAATTGGGTACCAAGGAATTTGTTTGGCAGGGAACAAGAAGATGTTGAGCAGGATATGTCACCAGAGGCAGTCAACGCAAGGTTGGTGCAGATGAGGAATCAGATGCAACACCTCATCAACTGGGCGACACCTCTCATGAATGCACAGGAAGATGGTCACCCACCTCCACCTTGTTTTCCTGGGTGATGAAGTCCCTCGCCAGAAAGGGAGGGCAACTGTGGGAACGCTGTGATAGGAGAAGGAAGAGGAGAGCCGTGAGCCCATCATCATCCATCCCCCAGCTCATCGCATACAGCTTCTTCCAAAGGAGGACAGCTTTAGTTCACAAGTCCGACACACACCTAAAGTGGAAAAGAGCAAGAAAGACGTGTAATTATCAAAAAGGTGGATAGTACTATGAGCAATGTATGGAAAACAAGGAAGCTCGGCCAGTTCTCGTGGAAGGACAGATCGTGCATGGAGGCTGAAGCATGGCTTGATGAAATGGAAGAGTTTGGCAACTCATACACAGATGAAAGACAAGGACATAGGGAAAGTTGCTACTGCCTAACCTTATTGGACCGCAAGGATCCGTGGAAGGGATATGCTAAATCCAACAAGTCGAAGAGGAACAACCGCAGTTTAAGACCTTCAAAGAAGGCTTTTCCGCAGCACTATGTGCCAAGGTCTCATACTAGTAGACGATCCAGCTTTATAGGTTGAATCGTGGTAGCTTATCGCTGGCTAAAGTATACCAAGAATTTATGAGGCTCATGTGAATGTTCCCGAGTCTCGAGAGAGGCAAGCCGTGGATACTTACATTGAGGGGTTGAACAAGAATATCAAGAGGCTTGTTAGAGCAATCAACCAAGTCGGGCCAAGCAGTCAAGACAAAGCTATAAGTTTGAGGAGGCACCCCAAGTCCAGCCAGAGAAGCAACACCTTCAGGGGGTAAGAGTTCGTAGGCGATCGGGGACAATATCGAGGGTAAAGCACCGCCAGCCTACACCATCGTGAGTCGCCAGCAAGGTAAGGGTCGAGCAAAGCTTTTGGGACCGTAGCCACGTAACGCATCGTGGGGTAGCGCTTTTAAGCGTTTCCTAGACACCGGCTTGAAGGAAAAGAGACAGAATGCATTGAGAAGAAGTTATGCTTCAGGGTGCTTAAGGTAATGCGCCCGGACACATGATTGTCCATTCGCATCGCGATCGCCTTTGGCGTAACCTTGGATTGGGACTCCAACGTAAGCCGACGAGGACGATGACCAAATGTGAGGGCCACGACTTCATAGATGGTGAGTGTCGATATGTGCAAACATTGAGTCGAAGGAGATAGAGAATCACCAATCGGCCATCGCACGATGGGATCATAGATAGTAACCCTTATGTAGTCCTCATAGATCTGTGTAGCTCTCATAATTTTGCATCTCCAGATTGGCTGCTCTAATGAAGAACAAGGTATTGAAGTCTGCCAAGGCCAAGAGTTATGGCAAACCAAGCCATTCGGCACACTAAGGGAGGAGGATCACCTTTGACATAGACCTTAGTGGGGCCAAGTGGCCGATGGGGAGCAGAAGTCATGGATATTGGAAGGTATGATCTTATAGTGGGGATGGAATTTTTGAAGCCACCCAAAGCCATGATTGATTGGGGACCGGAATGAAGTCACCATGACGGCACCGCACGGCAGCAGCAAGTTGATAGTGAAAGGTAAGAAGCTAGAATCCCTATGCAAAGGTATTTCTTTGAAGCACTAAGGAAGAGTATAGAAAGGAATAAGGTGGATTACATCTTGAGGATGGAATCGTGGAGCCGTGCAAAAGGTGATGGAAGTGACACAAAGGGAAATCAACCGCAAAAGCAGATAGCAAGGCTTATTTCGTAAGGGGGGATGTATTTCCCGATGAAATCCGGCACCGCCACCTTATAGGGTGTGGAATGTGAGATCACATTGGCTCCGGATGGCTTCCACCAAGAAGGCGCCATATAGAATGAGCATCCCGTAATTGATCGAGCTCAAGAAACAAATGCAGGGAATTGCTCGAGCTTTGATTTATAAGAGCAAGTGTGTCTCTTTCTGAGCACCTATACTCTTTGTCAAGAAGAAAGATGGGAGCTTAAGAATGTGATAGACTATCGCCACCAACAAGCTGCACGATAAAGAATAAGTATGCATTGCCGAGGCGATGACCTAATGGATCGCCTACAAGGAGCAAAGGTATTCTCTAAGATCGATTTAAGATCGTGATACCATCGATAAGAATAAAGGAAGAGGACATCCATAAGATCGCTTTAACGCGGTATGGTCATTTTGAGTTTACAAGAATGCCCTTTGATTGTCGAACGCCCAAGTAACGCTTATGCCTCATGAACGATATCTTCGAGACTTCTTGATGAGTTTGTTATTGTCTTCTTCGACGACATCCTAATCTACAAAGAAGTCCCTTGAAGAGCATTGTCGATCTCGTGAAAGTGTTAGAGAAGTTGAGACGCCATCGGTTGTATATGGGAAGCTCTCTAGTGCCACTTGCGAACAGTCGGTGGAGTACTTGGGGCATGTAGTAACATCCGAGGGAATCTCCACGGATCCATCTAAGATTGAGGCAATAGTTGATTGGCCAGCTCCAAGGAATGTGGCGGCGCAAGAAGCTTTCTGGCCACGGATACTACGTAAAGTTCGCGGAAGGACTTTGCTAAGCGCCCCTCCTGGCCGGACCTCACTAAGGCCAACAAGATTAAGGACTGGGCTAGCCATTGGTTAGAGAGTCCAAGCTTCTTTGAGAAGCTTAAAGAGGCCTTAACAACAGCACCAGTGCTTGTCCTCCTGATCCGGTAGTAAGGATAAGTTGGTAGCAACGGATGCAAGCAAGATAGCAAAGGGGCGCCTTGATGCAAGAAGGAAGGGTAGTCGCCACCACCGAAGAAGATGAACGACGCCGAAAGCAATGCTACCCAACCCATGATCAGGAGCTGCTAGCCATTGTCGGGGCATTGAGGATATGGAGGCATTATCTCACGGGAAGGAAGTTTCGGTTGGATACCGATCACCGAGCCTCAAAAGATCTTTTTCACCTCCCTCAACTTAAGGCAAAGGAGGTGGATGGAATTCCTTGAGGAGTATGATTTTGATATTATATATAAGCCCGGTAAGCTTAATGTTGTAGCGTGATGCCCTCTCCGTAAAGACCATTTCGGACAAGGACGATTGTAATGCGATTTCCACTCTTCGAAAGTGAGTTTGGCAAGAAGATTGAGGAGTCCTTGCTTAACCCATGTGGACTTCAAGGAGGTATGGGAAAGCCTTTCCAAGGAAGCCGTAACAGATAAGGAGCCGGGAAGCCTTCAAGCATTATAAGAAGGAAGGCAACCTGTTGTACCACAAGCATAAGTTGTGTGTGCCCAATCTTGTGGGTAAGGAAGTTAATTCTTCATGACACACATAACAGCCCAATAGCGGGCATGCCGGGTTTCATGAAGACATATTTCAAGATTCGGCAGTAGCTACTTCCGCCGCCAGGAATGAAGAGGCGATAGCTGCATATATTCGGGATTGCCGCTATGTCGCCACTAATTGCCATGAGCAACTGGATTCCGGTGCTTTAGAGCCATTGGGGTGCCAAATGCAAAGTGGGAGGTCATAAGCATGGATTTCATCACGGGACTCCTAGAACTCTCGAGGCAAGGATGCATTGATGGTTGTCGAGATAAGTTATCTAAGATGGCACATTTCGCCTTGCAAGACAATTCGACACCGCATTAGACACGCCAAGTTATTTGTAAGGGAGATTTTTTTAGACTCCATGGCATGCCTCGGGAGATAATATCCGATAGAGATTCTAAGTTCATAAGTGCCTTTTGGCAGGGATCTCTTTAGCACCATCCGGACGAAGCTCTCCATGAGTACGGCATATCATCCCCAAACAGATGGCCAGACGGAAAGGACGAATCGGATCATTGAAGACATGCTTCGAGGCTATGTGTGGAACAAGCAGTCCAAGTGGGATGAGTACATTCACTTGGTGGAATTCGCCTACAACAAAGGCCAAGCAGGAGAGTCATCTCGATGTCGCCTTTCATGGTGAAACCACGCTACGGTGCTTAACCCGGGATACCGCACAATCCTCGTGGTCCAAGGTAGAAGTGTCCCCCAGATGTTAGGGGATATGCAAAGAGCTAGTAGAGGAAGTAAGGGGTTATTTATTGGCAGCAAGAAGTTTGGCAGGAAGAGTGTAGCCGAAACAAGCACAGGAGACCGTAAGGGAGTTTAAGGTGGGAGATACCGATTTGGTTGAAGATCAAGGTGAAGCAAGCCAAGCCGCGGATTGGGAGCTGCAAGAAGCTTGCCCCTAGGTAAAATTTGGGCCGTTCAAGATTTTAGAGAGAGTGGGCTCTCTCAAGCCTACAAGTTGGATCTTCAGCCCATCTTAAGGTCCACAAGGTCTTCCACGTAAGTTTATTAAAAAAGGCACAATCCTAACCCCGAGGAGGTTTTGGATACTCAACCTTGTTGGAAATGCGGAGGAGCAAGAGAAATAGTGCGAAAGTTACTTCTTGATAAGTCATTCAAGAAGACTAGGAGGTCTCAGTTCCTCCAATATTTGGTTAAGTGGAAGCACTTACCAGTGGAAGATGCCACATGGGTATTGAAGCAAGATTTGGAGAAGCAATACCCAGAGTTCATGAAGGAGTTTGATGGGCGAGTCGTTCTCGGACTTGGTGGGCCCGACTTGCCGTGTGGTTAGCTAGTATGTTGTTAGTTGCTTTGAGCACGGGCATGCATTCTAGTTAGGAGGGTGCATGTGCGAACCTTGGATCGTGTGGGCGATGATGGATATGCCTTTAAGGCATTCTCTAGGCCACACGCCAAGAGGCGATGACCATTAGGGTCATGTGAGTGAGGAATGAGGCATGGTGGGCGATGATGGGACATCGATCGGATGATCTCTATGCCCGCGCGGGTACGCACACCGGGCCGTAGGAGGGTCATGGTGAAGCTTAAGTGATCATCGCGATGATGGGATCGTGAGACGTTCCCTAGCTGAAACCCTTGGGGCATGATGCCTTTGGGTGTACTCGATCCGGGGATCGTGGTGCAAAGGCAGCACTCGATCATGGGCAATGATGGGAGCATCTTAAATGATCCCTAAGCTCAAATCCGAAAGGGCCATGATCTTGGGCGGTAGTAAGGACAACCTTGAGCGGTAGTTCGCTCAAGGAGGTAAGGGGGTGGTCCCCTAAAACCACAAATTATTAACTAAACTAGCGTAATGTGCTCCTTTTGCGTGCAAGTAGAAGGAGGACTTCAACGAGAGCGCCGTTACGAGAAGATAAGGGGAGCCATAATTAGATTATGAACCCTAATAACTCTTATAATAGTATTTTGAATTATTATAAGAAATAACGATGTTAAGGCTATATAATTTTGTATAAGTACAAATATGGCCTAAAAATTTTGACTTGAACTAAAAAAACTTGATTGCTAAGCTAAGCTAAAGGTTATGACATGATTGTTGTTTTGCAGGCATAAGGTAGGTTCGTCCACCTTAGCGCAATGCCGAGACAAAGATTGTCCTTGGGAGAATGTGGCGGTCGGGAATATACGCCATAAATACGTGATATTCCTGGATCAAAATCACCATACAAGTCTATCTTCATAGCCTTGTATACCATAGATTGTGGCACTAGGGGCATGGCTAAGTTATTCTCATAGCTTAGCCAACCATAGGTTAAGCCATTATCCATGTGGCCTTAACCTATTGGGGCACCGCCACCACAGGGACTCACCGTTGGTGCCACGTGGCATCCTAGGTGGACCTAACTTATATAGGCATAAACCCTAACCCCAGACCTCTTTCCAGCCCTAGCACCCCTGAGACTCACCTACTTGTTGAAACCCCGTTTTAACATCGTTCGTTAGGCATAGGTGGAAAAGAGCCCCAGGTGGTAGACCCGTTCTTGGAGGAGGAACAGCAGCTTGTGAGTCGAAGACTATGGAGGCGCCCGGATCTGGAGGGAGAGCATCAGGAGCAGGTATGTAGGATAGTAGTTGTGATAGCTCATCTGGAATTAGCAATCCAGATGTGCTAGTATTTCGTATCTAGAGTAGAGCCATCCTAGAACCCATATTCAACATCTTGAACCCTAATCAAGGAACCCTAACTATTAGTTAGTTGTATGATTAGGTTAAGATGTTCTTCTTATGATCATTCTTAGAATATGATGATTATGTGATGTTGGTTGATCATGTTTGCTCCTCTTGTATTGGGAAGGGGGGTAGAGACCTAGGGCCATATGTAGTATGCTCCTAGAGTAGATCCCTTAGTTCCTATTAGATGCGGCTGTGCATAGGAGCCCACCTGGGCTATTGAGGCTATGATATGACTCAAACCCCATAATGAGGCTAGAGGAAAGTGGAGGAGGATCCCTGCCGGAGTGGGGGGGGGGGATCCCATAGTGGGCTAGGCCTATGGTCGGTCACTTCGTGTGGGCCGAGCATGGGTCCGACACCTCCTAGGGCAATGGTGTTGCCCTGCCTCTCGAGTTGCAGGGGAAGGCTTGGCTCTCGCTTTGGGGGTTCGTCGGGTGCTAATCGTGCGTCGTCCAACGATTCTCTAGCCTACGGCACCTCTAGACCCCGGGAAGGGGAGATGCAACCCTTCCCGCCTCATCGGACGTGGGAGATGTAACCCGGGCAGCCTCGATGGGTGATGCCGGGGATTGGTGATCCGAAGGCTAGAGTCCTCGTCGAGCTCGATCTAGCCCAGACCAAAGTATGCACGGAGGGGCGGATGGAGTGGTCAACCCTAGCCATTGTTCTATGCCAGCCCCTCGTCATCGCCATGACTCTGGCTCGCTTCTATCTTGAGTCCCAGGCGGCCGGATCACCCTCCCATACAGTCCAGCCGGGTAGGAGCTCCCTGCTTTACTACCGTGATTATCATCTTTGCCTTGGTTTATATGTGATGCACTACCCTTCGAGGTAGTAGTTGTATATGTTGATGCTAGTTCGGCGTGTTATCGCTTCCATTGTTATAGGAGCCCATAGGGGCGGCACGCGAAGACACCTTCGTGTTCCCTTCCCTTTTGGGTCACCTCGTGTGCGGGGATAGATGAAGGGCCCATGCGGTTGTCGAGCCGGGATGGGGGATTTTCTGCCCGAGCCTACGCCCCTGCCGTATGTTTAGCGGGAGCGTCACATGCCACCTAGGCTCCAACATGCCACCTAGGCTCCAACGTACCACCAAGGCTCCAACATGCCTAGGTGGCTCAAACATGCCACCTAGGCTCCAACATGCCACCTAAGTCGATGTTCTGAGTCTATTAGAAGAGCCAATTTATGGATTGCAGGAGATGCTCATTCGTTGCCAGGACCATATGGAGAGGACATTTGAGACAAACTACTTTCCAGAAGGTGTTAAGGGTCCGTCTTCTGGTGTCAACACCGTCCCTCTAAGTGATATACTATGCAAGATCATGTTCAAAACGACTAATGATTGTCTACTTGTGACGCTCCCTGCTAAACATACGGGCCCGTCGATCGATACCTAGAGGAATCCCCATCCGGCCAAAGAACCGCATGGGAGCCTTCGTCTACCCCGCACTCTCGAGGTGACTCTTAGTGCGGGGAGGGAACACGAAGGTGTCTTGCGCGCCCTTCCCCTATGGGCTCCTATAACAGCGGAAGCGATAACACGTCAGAACTAGCATAAAACATATACAAATACTACCTCGGAGGGTAGTGCATCGCACATAAACCAATGCATAGATGATAATCACAAACCATAAAACAGGAGAGCTCCTACCCCGGCTCAGACACGTAGGGAGGGTGACTGACCGGCTAGGCCTCAAGATAGAGCAGACCGAGTCATGGCGATGGCGAGGGCTGGCATAGAACAATGGCTAGGGTTGACCACTCCATCCGCCCCCTCCCATGCATACTTTGTGTGATGGGCTAGATCAGGCTCTGACAGGACTCTAGCCTTCCGGATACGCAATCCCATGGCATCACCCATCGGGACTACTCCAGGTTGCATCTCCCTGGTCCGATGAGGCAGGAAGGGTTGCATCTCCCCTTCCCAGGGTCTAGAGGTGCCGTGGGCGGCTAGAGAATCGTGGGCGCACACTCGATTCGCACTTCCAACAACTCCCCAAAACGAGAGCCAAGCTAACAACACTTGCAGGAGAGAGGCAGGGCAACACCATTGCCCCGTGAGGTGTCGGACCCATGCTCGCCCACACTAAGTGACCACCATAAGCCTAGCCCACTATGGGATCCCCGGCTCCCCCACCGGGCAAGGATCCTCCCTCCACTTTCCCTCTAGCCCCCGTTATCCGGTGCTGAGTCATATCATAGCCTCAATAGCCCGGTGGGCTCCCTATGCATGTGCCGCAACTAATAGGAACTAAGGGATCTACTCTAGGAACATACTACATATGGCCCTAGGTCTCTACCCCCCTTCCCAATACAAGAGGAGCAACATGATCAACCAGCATCACATAATCATCACATCATGAGAATAATCATAAGAAGAACATCTTAACCTAATCATACAACTAACTAATAGTTAGGGTTCCTTGATTAGGATTCAAGATGTTGAATATGGGTTCTAGGATGGCTCTACTCTAGATACAAAATACTAGCACATCTTGGAATGCTAATCCCAGATGAGCTATCACAACTACTATCCTACATACCTACTCCTGATGCTCTCCCTCCAGATCCGGGCGCCTCCATGGTCTTCGACTCACAAGCTGCTGTTCCTACTCCAAGAACGGGTCTACCCTGCTGGGGCTGCTGCACCAGCCTATGCCACAACGAACGATGTTCGAAACGGGGTTTCGAACAAGTAAGTGAGTCTCTGGGTGCTAGGGCTGGAAAGAGGTCTAGGGTTAGGGTTTATGCCTATATAAGTTAGGTCCACCTAGGATGCCACGTGGCACCAACGGGTGAGTCCCTGGTGGCATGAGCCCCAACAGGTTAAGGCCACGTGGATAATGGCTTAACTTATGGTTGGCTAAGTTATGAGAATAACTTAGCCATGCCCCCTAGTGCCACAATCTATGGTATACAAGGCTATAAAGATAGACTTGTATGGTGACGCGATCCAGAATATACGTATTTATGGCGATATTCCCTTGACCGTCACATTCTCCCCCTTAGGACAATGTCTGTCTCAAAGATTGCGCTAAGGTGACTTAACCTACCTTATGCCGCAAAAACATATCAACAACATGTCATAATGTTTAGTTTAGCAATCAAGTTTTATTAGTTCGAGTCAAAAATTTTAGGCTATATTTGTACTTATACAAAATTATATAGCCTTAAACACCGCTTATTTCTTATAATAATTCAAACTACTATTATAAGAGTTATTAGGGTTCATAATCTAATTATGGCTCCCTCGTATCTTCCGGGCAACGCCTCCTGGAAGTCCTCCTTCTACTTGCCTGCAAAAGGAGCACATTACGCTAGTTTAGTTAATAACCCAGGTTTTAAGGGGACCACCCCTTACCTCCTTGAGCCGAATCCATGCCCAAGGTTGTCCTACTACTTTTGCCCAAGATCATGGCCCTTTCGGATTTGAGCTTAGGGATCATTTAAGATGCCCCATCATTGCCCATGATCGAGTGTTACCTTGTACACGATCCCCGGATCGAGTACACCCCAAAGGCATCATGCCCCGAGGGTTTAGCTTAGGGAACGCCTCACACCATCCCATCATCGCACATGATCACTTAACCTTCACCATGACCCTCCCACGCCCAAAAAGTGCATCTCCGCATCGATCGTGGCATAGAGATCATCCGATCGATGTCCCATCATCGCCCACTATGCCTCATTCTCACCACATGACCCTAGTGGTCGCGCGCGCTTCTTTGCGCGTGTGGCCTAGAGAATGCCCTAAAGGCGCATCCCATCATCGCACACACGATCCAAGGTTCTCGCACATGCACCCTCCTAACTAGAATGCATGCGCCTGTGCTCAAAGCTAACTAACAACATACTAGCTAACCACCGGCAAGTCGGGCTCCACCGACCGGAGACTCGCCCATCAAACTCCTTCATAAACTCCGGGTATTGCTTCTCCAAATCTTGCTTCAATACCCATGTCGATCTTCCACGGGTAAGTGCTTCCCACTTAACCAAATATTGAGGAACTGAGACCTCCTAGTCTTCTTTGAATGACTTATCAAGAAGTAACTCGTGCACTATTTCTACTTTGCTCCTCCGCCATTTCCAACAAGGTTGGAGTATCTAAAACCTCCTCGTGGTTAGGATTGTGCCTCTTTAATAAACTTACGTGGGAAGACCTTGTGGACCTTAAGATGGGCCGGAAGATCCAACTGTAGGCTTGAGAGCCCACTCTCTCCAAAATCTTGAACGGGCTAGCCCACCTAGGGGCAAGCTTCTTGCAGCCCCAACCGCAGCTTGGCTTGCTTCACCTTGATCTTCAACCAAACCTGTGACGCTTAATTTTAAACTCCTTACGGCCCCTGTCGGCTACTTGGCTACACTCTTCGCCGAGCTTCTGCCGCTTAACAAATAACCCCTTACTTCTCTACTAAATTTCGTGATATCCCCTAACATCCGCTGACACTTCTACCTTGGACACGGTGGATTGTGCTGTGTGTCCGGTTAAGACCGGTACCCGAATTCACCATGAAAGGAGACATCCGAGATGACTCCCGCCATAATCGTTGTGCGACCCACCAAGTGGACATACTCATCCCACTTGACCGCTTTGTTCCACACATAGCTTCAAGCATGTCTTCAATGATCCGATTCGCCCTTTTTTCCGCCTGGCCATCCGTTTGGGGATGATATGCCGCACTCATGGAGAGCTTCGTGCGGATGAAAGAAGAGATCCCGCCAAAAAAGGCACTCATGAACTTAGAATCTCTATCAGATATTATCTCCCGAGGCATGCCATGGAGTCTAAAAATCTCCCTTACAAATAATGGCTTGGTGTCTAATGCGGTGTCTGGTTGTTTTGCAAGGCACTAAATGTGCCATCTTAGATAACTTATCTCGACAACCATCAATGCATCCTTGCCTCAAAGAGTTCTAGGGAGTCCTCGTGATGAAATCCATGCTTATGACCTCCCACTTTGCATTTGGCACCCTAATGGCTCTAAAGCACGGAATCCCAGCTTGCTGCTTTGGTTCGCTGACATAACGGGCAATCCCGAATATATGCAGCTATACGCCTCTTCATTCCTGGCAGAAGTAACTACTTCGAATCTTGAAATAGGTCTTCATGAAGCCAAGATGCCGCTTATTGGCTGTTATGTGTGTCATGAAGAATTAACTTCCTTACCCCCTGAAGAGGGCACACACAACTTATGCTTGTGGTACAACAGGTTGCCTCCTTTTTAAAATGCTTGAAGGCTTCCCGCTCCTTCTGCTCGCTTTCTTGGAGAGCTTTCCCACACCTCCTTGAAGTCCCATCGCTGGCAAGGACTCCTCAATCTTTCTTGCCAAACTCACTGAAAAGAGTGGAAATCGACATAATGCGTCCTTTGTCTCGAAATGGCCTCGGAGAGGGCATCTGCTACAACATTGCTTACTGTGCTTATATAATATCAAAAATCGTGACCAAGGAATTCCATCCACCCCTTTTTGCCTTTAAGTTGAGGAGTGGTCGGGAAAAAACATCAAGGCTCGCGGATCAAGATCTAATCAAAACTTCCTTCCCAGGGAAATAATGCCCATATCCTCAATGCCCGACAATGGCTAGCCAGCCTCCCGATCATGGTTGGGGCGCTAGTTCGGGCGCCGCTCATCTTCTCTTCGAGGCTTACTACTCCCTTCCTTCTTGCATCAAGACTGCCCCTCGCTATCTTGCTTGCTTTATCCGCTGTTACCAACTTATCTTACTGATCCGGGAGAACAAGCAATCGGTGTTGCAGCAGCAGGCCTCTTAAGCTTCTCAAAAGAAGCTTTCTTGACTTTTAACCAAATGGCTAGCCCAATCCTTAATCTTCTTGGCCTTAGTGAGGTCCGGCTGTGGGACGCCCACTTAGCGAAGTCCTTCTTGAACTTTCAGAGTATCCCGCCAACCCGAAAGCTTCTTACGCCACATTCCTTGGGTGGGCCAATCAACTATTGCCTCAATCTTAGATGGATCCGTGGAGATTCCTGATGTTACTACATGCCCCAAGTACTCCACGGCCTGTTGCAAAGTGGCATTAGAGAGCTTCCCATACAACCGATGAGCGCCTCAACTTCTCCAACACTTTCCCTAGATGTCGACAATGCTCTTCAAGGGACTTGCTGTAGATTAGGATGTCGTCTAAGAAGACAATAACAAACTCATCCAAGAAGTCTCTCAAGATATCGCTCATGAGGCATAAGCTATGGGAGCGTTCGACAATCCAAAGGGCATTCATCAGAACTCAAAAATGACCATACCGCGTCGAAAAGCGCCTTTATGGATGTCCTCTTCTTTTATTCTTATCTGATGGTATCCCGATCTCAAATCAATCTTAGAGAATACCTTTGCTCCTTGTAGCTGATCCATTAGGTCATCTCCCTCGGCAATGCATACTTATTCTTTATCGTCTTTTTATTGTGGGCGATAGTCTATGCAATATTCTTAAGCTCCCGCTTTCTTCTTTACGAAGAGTATAGGTGCTCCAAAAGGGAGACACTTGCCCTATGAATCCAAGGTCTAGCAATTTGAAGTCGCTTCTTGAGCTCAATCAATTTCAGGGTGCTCATTCTATATGGTGCGCATCGTAGGCTTCGGCAGACCGAGCTAATGTGATCTCACATTTTACACCCTCTATAGGTGGCAAATGCCGGATTTCATCGGGAATACATCCTTGAACTCTGGAATAAGCCTTGCTATCTCGGTCTGGCAACCGATTCCCTTTGGGTCACTTCCTCCTGCTTGCCCGCCTAACTGATTCCAACCTCAAGATGTAATCCACCTTATTCCTTTCTATGCTCTTCCTTAGCTGCTTCAAAGGACTACACCGCATGGGAGAATCTAGTTTTACCTTTGACTATCAACTTGTTGCCGCCCGGCGCCATTATGGTGACTTCGTTCGGCCACAATCAATTATGCTTTAGTCCGTTTCAAGAATTCCATTCCCACAATAAGATCATACCTTCCAATATCCATGACTCCTCCCCATCGGCCACTTAGCCCCACTAAGGTCTATGTCAAAGGTGATCCTCCTCCCCTTAGTGGGGCCGGGAATGGCGCCATTTGCCATAGCTACTGGCCTTGGCTTAGACTTCAATACCTTGTTCTTCATTAGAGCAGCCAATCTAGGGAGATGCAAAATTATGAGAGCCACCGTATCTATGAGGACTACATATGGCTTACTATCTATGATCCCATCAGTCGCAATGACGGTCGATCGATTCTCTATATCATCCGACTCAATGTTTGCATATGTGACACTTCACCATCTATGAAGTCCCTGCCTTCCCGGTCGGTCATCGCTCGTCCGGCTCGCTGGGGAGTCCCAATCCAAGAGTTCTCATGCAAGGCCGACTGCATGACGCAATGGACAATCATGTGTCCGGCACTCCGGGCTGGAAGCACCAAGCATAACTTTCTCAAATGCATTCCTGCCTTCTTTCTTCGGGCAGACTGCCTAGAGACGCCAAGAGCGCTGCCCCCGATGCATTCTGGGTGGGTTTACGGTCCCCAAAAGCTTTGCTCAATTCTTACTCTTGCCGCTGACTCGATGGTGTGTAGCCGCCGATTGCTTACCCCGATATTGTCCCCGAGTACTGCCCCCCGAACTCTACCCTCAAGGTTGACCGCCGAGTTGCCGGTGCCTCTTCCAAACTTATAGCTTTATCTTCTACCAAGAATCGACCTTGGGTTGATTGCTCTAACAAGCCTCTGGACATTGGTCGCTCAACCCCTCAATATAGGTAACCACCGCTTGCCTTTCTCGATAATTCTTGACATGAAGTCTAAGTCTCATAAATTCTTTTCTCAGATACTTAGCCACGGGATAAGCTACCCCGATTCAACTCTCAGAAATCAGCTGGATCTCTGGGTTTACTAGTATGGGACCTTGGCACATAGTGCTTATTTTACGCGAAGCCTTGCTAAAAAGTCTTAAATCCAATTGTTCCTCTTCTCAGCCTTTGTTAGACTTAAGATATCCCTTCCACCGACCTTGCCGTCCACAATAAGGTTAGTCAGAAAGCAACTTTCCCCATATCCTGTTCCTTTCATACCGTAAGAGTTACCAAATTCTTCCATTTCATCAAGCCATGCTTCCATGCCCGACCGTTTTCCCAGAACCGCCCAGCCTTCCTTGTCTTCCACACATTGCTCATAGCACCATCCACCTTTTCCTCCGTAATCATCCTGCCTTTCGGCCTCTTTCCTTGCCTTAGGTGTGCCGTGAGTCACCGCCGAGCTAGAGCTGTCCCCACCGAAGAACTATCCGGCGAGTCGGAGCTAGATGACATGGCCTCGGTTCTCTCTTCCTTCTTCTATCCCTCGGTTTCGTTGCTCTCCCCTTCGCCGAGGGACTTCGCCACCACCGAAAACAAGGTGGAGGTAGGTGACCATCTCCGCGGCATTCATGAGAGGTGTCGCCCGGGCTTGATGAAAATGCATCTCGATTCTCATCTCCGCACTAACCTTGCGCTTGATCAGCCTCCCTCGCGACATATCCCCGCCAACATCCTCTTTGTTCCCGCCAAATGTATTCCTTGGTACCCACTGCGTTGGTTTCAGGCCGATCTTGAGATCCTCGTATCTTGAAAGTTCCTTGTCGCAAGGATTGATCATTAATACATGTTAGGTTAGGCAATGATCATTTTTGCTTACAATTAAATTGTTGTTAGGTACAAAAGAAATCATATGAAAATTTCTTTTACAAGTCAAAATCATGGTAATACATTAATTAGTATATATGGGTACACTTAATGAACTACATGATAATACTTAAAAAAGGAGTTACAATGTATTTTAATTAACTCAGCACCCCAAATCTTCCATCAACTTATGTCGCTGAAAAAGTCCTTGATTTTCTTGAATCCTCGCGGCCCTGCCCATGTTCCTCGGCGATTCTGTACCATCCCTCCCTCCAATGCTCTTACACCGCGGGTGCCGGAGTTCTCGCGCGCTTCTGTCGCTACTAATCGACAAGCGCATCCCCGAGGTGGCCCCTCATAAGCTCTAGCATGAAGTGCTACCGATCTCTGAAGAGATAACATGGTCTACTACATCTATTCTCGCGATACCGACCAAAGCCCGAAAAGTGCTATAAGGAGTGCTACCGGACTCTCCCCTCTTTGCCAAATTCTATGGAAAACTACATCATCCGCTCGTTAAGGGCCTAAAGAGTACCCGAAAGGACTTGCCCTTGGTTCCTGCCCGCAGAGACTTTCTCCCACCGCTTCTCAAATAAGATGTCCAATGCCATAAGATCCTCATGGTCTCCACATAGTTGCACTCCAAAATTGATGCTGCTACGAAGCCTTCGCACCTTCCGCTGGAGCCGCGACCTGTCCGCCGGGCGCTAGTCCCCTTCCCTACAGGCCAACCCTTCGCTTTGGATTTCCCTCAAATTCTTCTTTCTCCGAATGATGGGTTCCTCGTTGTCGACATCCGCTTTATCCGCTGATATGCCCTCGATGTCCGGCTATAGTTTCCTCAAGATAGGAATGGCACGCCTTCCCGCTTACTTCCCCTTTGCATCTCCCGGCGGGGGCCATTTAGTCGCCACCCCTGCTCCTCGCGGCAATTAGGCCTAGGAGTTCGCCTATCCCGAGGTTCTCCCTCTCTGCAATAGGGAGATTGGAGGATGCTCTGGGTGGCTTAATATGTACTCCTCATCGACGACATCGGGTGAGGCCCGCGGATGCCCATTGGTGGTTTTCAAAGTCCCGCTTCCTTAGCTACGCCTCAAGCGTTTCAGCTATATGCCTCTCCATCCTTCTTGCCTCCCCATCTCCCGCGCCTTTGCCCCTTCCTTCCTCTTCGTGAACCTTCCGCCGACGGCAACGTAGGTGCTTCCATATGGAGTCAGTAGTGTTCGTGATGCTAAGGTCCGGATCTCCGATGCTTATCTCTGCGGCCGCCGTGTCGAGGTGCCAAATCCAAGGGTTGGATTGACGCTCTGCCGGGTTAATCACCTCCATACCGCATGAACAATGCTGCTGCCCCGCTTGAGAGGTACCTATGCCTATGATGCTTGCTGTGTCATGTAGTCCGCATGTTTCGTTCTATCCTTATAGCTTGTTCTACCCCTCGACCCCCACCCATGGCTTGAGCAAGAGAATCTAGGAGAAACCCATTTCCTCCCCTAGGTGGCAAGCTAACTTCCCTGTGCAGGTAAGACCGCTGATCATATTGACAACAATGTCACAGTAATATGGAGTTCTTA
Source organism: Isoetes taiwanensis (assembly GCA_021234155.1). Classification (NCBI taxonomy): domain Eukaryota; kingdom Viridiplantae; phylum Streptophyta; class Lycopodiopsida; order Isoetales; family Isoetaceae; genus Isoetes; species Isoetes taiwanensis. The sequence goes on from JAJEKV010000020.1 coordinate 361,602, forward strand.
GTCGAGTGGCATGAGATCGTAAAGAGATAATCAAAACATGGAAGACTTGTTCGGGGACAATCACGAATGTGATTATTCCATTATACCATCCGACAAAGCTTCTTGGAGGGCTTATTGAACAGAATAGCTATGGAAAATGGCCGGATGGAAATGAGCAAAAGCCAAAGAAATCGCCAGCAGCCGAGCAACTTAATGGGAAAATGACAAAATGAGGGTCCCTTTTATAGACTAGAGGTGCCTCGTTCGCGGCACAAAGGTTCTTGATGGAGAGACTCCAAATCTATGAGTTCTCGCAAAATCCAAATGAGCATCATGAAGTGCAATTCTAAAACCGTAAAAACAAAGCAAGAACGCTACATGGCGCTTTGTTGGCCTAAAACTGGTCGACAATAAAAATTGGCCGAATCGGTCGAGCGCCAAACGCCGCTACAGCGCGGAACCGCGTGGTGTGACCATTTGGGTTCATTCTTAGCTCATTGCGGATTTTGAAGAATTTCAATCGCTAGGGATGACTATTTGGACGACTTTTAATCTAACTAGGGTTTTTCTCTTACATGATTTGTGGACCTTTAAATTGATAAAGTTTCATAAACGTCAGAAAGGTGAAACGCCTCAAGCAGCGGGTTCATGCTGTGTGACCCGGGATTTCGTCGCCAATTAAAATTTTATCTAATGCAGGAAGGATTTGTCTACTACTAATTGCAAAACAAAATTTTATATTTATGGGGAAAACTTAATAATTACATTAGTTTGAATAAAATGCATCCTCAAGGATATTCGGCGGATGCTTACGCCAAGTATATATCCTTGGCATTAGAGTCACCCTCAGCGGATCGCGCTAGAGGTTCCCTTCCTCAAACAACTGGGTGAGCTCAGCCTCAGCCGCTACTTGCAACACCTCGAGTTACAGTGGTGTTGACGTGCCACTGTAGCCTGACTTAACTCCCACGCATCACCTCCCCGCCGCATGAGTCGCCAAAGGTGTGCTCTTCCTAATCGTGAGATTAGTGCAATCGCTGAAAGTGTCTAATCTCCCCGAAGACCACGGGAGTAAAAATTTAATTAGGGCCCATGGTGACCCTTCTTCGCTTCTCAGCCAAGGGCGCGGGCGCTAGGTCGTTCTTTGCTGGCCTACCTCCCGGCAAGGCGCCGATGTTTTGCCTACAGTTATCAATCATTATACCTCGCCCACCCACGGCGGTATTCTTGGTATGCCTTGAGGGCGGCGCTCTAGAGAGACGGTCTCAAGGCGTAAGGCCCGCCACCGCTTCTCGCTTTACCACCTTAGGTGGCTTGGGCCACACCGGGTGAGGTGTGGTCTTGGGTCCGCCTTCCCCCTCGCTCATTTTCCTCCTCGCTTCTTCTTCCACGCAAGTTCTCCTCGCCGTGGGAGGCCTCTATCACGACGGGTTCGGCGGGGACCGCTGCTTCTTCTTCTTCATCCTTCGCCGCCACAAGTAGCCTCTCCTCGCGCTTCCCCTCTTTCCTCCTTGCGCCCTTTCCTCGCCAGCTACCCGCAACCTTCTCTTGCCTCTTTCCGGGCGCCGGTTGCCCCGCTTCGCCCACCTCGCTGGCCGGACTCCGCTTCTTCCTTCCGGCTTCCACCACCTCGTGTCCGTGGGCCCCGGTGGCTAGATTCGTCGTTCTTTGTGTTCCTCGCCGACGCAGGGGCTGCTCTCGCATCGCGGATAGGTGCCGCCGCTGCCGGGCCGTGGTAGGGGAAGCCCTCTTCCCCTTCTTGGGCTCTGAGGTGCCCGATCTTCTTCACATGGTCTACCGCTAGGTTCGGCCATCGGTGAGAGTGTGTGGGGCGCCGTCCCGCCTCAGAGGTCTGTTTGGTTCTGCCATACTTAACGGTTCAGGAAAACGTGTATTAGGCCGGTCAAGTATATAGCTTTATAAGCCTGAGGGAAAAAATGAGGTGCCGAGATATTTAAAGAGGAGGGTCCCCTGAGAATACTTCACCATAATTACCCCTATTTATTAGCCCCCTTATTAATTACAAGATATTTAGTAATTATTTAATTATTAATGTATATGTTAAATCCATATTAATTGATATTACACTTGAATTTCGAATTTTTCTAATGGTTCAAGTGTAATCTTTAATTTGCTTTATTTTTCACCCTCCGGCCCCCATTGGCATGATTCTTCGACCCATTTTAGGTGAAATTTGATGCATGCATGCATTCTTTCACCCAATTTTACTAGAAGATGAGTTTGACTCACTCAACTTGCCCAACAATCTAAGTCCTCGACCTACTACCTAGGAGAAAAAAATTTTCCCCCATTTCGTGTGTGTTCCCATGGTGAAATGTTTCTATTTCACACCCCTATAGGCCTGTTAGGACTACTTTTCATGGTTATGGTCAGTGCTAGTTCTTGGTCAACCAAGAACATTGCTCTGATACCATTGTGACGCCCCTCGCTAAAACATACTAAGGCCCGCCAGAGCACCAAGTATAGGAATCCCCATCCCGGCCAAGAATAAGATGGGTTCTTTGCCTACCCTCAAGACTCAGGTGACTCTTAGTGCGGGAGGGGAACACTAAGGTGTTCCTGCTACTACCCCTATGGGCCTTATAATGTATGGCAACATCGCCGTAATTCAGTATAAACATATACAAATACACTGAGGGTGGTGCATCGCATTACAAACCAATGCATAGATGATAATCACAAACCATAAAACAAAGAGAGAGCTTTCTCCTACCTCGCCCGCATATCTAGGGAGGGTGACCGGGACCGCCAGCTCCTCAAGATAGAGCGCATCGAAGTCATGGTATGATGGCGCAGGGCTGGCATAGAACAATGGCTAGGGGTTGACACCCATCCTCCTCAGGTATACTCGCGATGGGCTAGATTCCGCCTCGACAGACTCTAGCCTTCCTGATATCGCGAATCCCAGATGGCACTCCATCTGGGACTACCTGTGTTGCATCTCCTCGGGTCCGATGAGGCAGGCGTCGTCTCTATCCCCTTCCTGGTCTAGAGGTGGCGTGGGGCGCCAGAGAATCGCGGGCGACACACGCATTCGCGCACTGATCAATCCCCCAAAACGAGAGCCAAGCTAACACTTGCGCCTCCCAGAGGCGTGGCAACACCATTGCCCCTGTGAGGTGTTTCCACCCATGCTCGCCCACACGGCGACCGCACTACAAGCCTAGCCCACTATGGGATCCCCCGGCTCCCCCCACCTCTGCAGGATCCTCCCTCCACTTTCCCTCTAGCCCCTATCCTGTAGCCGAGTCATATCATAGCCCTCCTCAATAGCCCGGTGGGCTCCTATGCACAAAGCCGCACCATTAGGAACTAAGGGATCTACTCTAGGAACATACTACATATGGCCCTAGGCCCTACCCCCTTCCCAATACAAGAGGAGCAACATGATCAACCAGCATCACATAATCATCACATCATGAGAATAATCGAGAAGAACATCTTAACCTAATCATGCCAACCAACTAATAGTTAGGGTTCCTTGATTAGGTTCAAGATGTTGAATATGGGTTCTAGGATGGCTCTACTCTAGATAAAATACTAGCACATCTTGGAATGCTAATCCTGCATGAGTCATCACAACCGCTAGCCATATCCTACATACCCTCAAGCCCCCGATAAGTTCTCCTCCGCATCCGGCTCCATGGTCTTCAATTCACAAGTCAGCCGTTCTACCCAAGAACGGGCTATCTACACTCAGCTTGGGAAGCCGCCGCATCGCCCCATGCCATTAACGGTAATCCATGTTCAAAACGGGTTTCAAACAAGTAAGTGAGTCTCCGGGTGCTAGGGCCGAAAGAGGTCTGTGGGTTAGGTTTATGCCCGGCATAAGTTAGGTCCACCTAGGATGCCACGCGCGGGTACCAACGTGAGTCCTCGTGGTGGCGAGGCCCCACAGGTTAAGGCCAATGCGATAATGGCTTAATTTGCTGGTTGCCGGGTTATGAGAATAACTTAGCCATGCCCCTAGTGCCATACCCGCGGTATACAAGGCTATAAAGATAGACTTGTATGGTGATGGATCCGTGAATATTTTATTTACATGCATATTCCCTTGGACCGCCACACTACTTCCACACCCTGCGTCAAATTTGCATTTTATGCCTCAGAAATAAATGTGCAACGAAGCTTCATTTTGTTATTATTCACTTCCATATTAATTGCATGATTCAGCCCAAAGTGAAGTTTGTAATGTGGAATAGGCCCCGACCAAGCACTCAATTTTTGCAAAATATGATAAACATTTACTTAAATTATCTATGTTCAATCGCTGCAGCAAGCAAACCAGATGCCGCAATATACGAAGTTGATCCTTGTGAATTTATTTCCTCGCAGATTGCTCCAAGAACACTTGTTCGTGAGGGCGTGATCAAGGATTTTATCAAAACATAATGGAGATTTGAAGAGGATTATCATTGTAGATGATAATTCTTGATCTTAGAAATCAAACCCTACTGGCCGGGCTTAATTGAAAAAGATGCCAACACATAGAGTAAGGTTTCCTACAATCTCTACAAGTTAAATGAACGAAAGTGGTGCCGCTTTCTCAGCCTATAAAAAGTTTTTAATAATGTCAATTCATTGGAGGAGTGCTGGTAATCCCTCCGCTTGCTGAAGCAAGGTCGCTCGCATACTTCCCCAGAACCTCTCAACTGCCTCCATCGCTTTGCTCAAGCCATCCAAATTTGACGCTCCCATTAGCAATTTGGCAATTTCTTATAATATAGGCATTTTCATAAGTATCAAGAAATATGGACATTTTAAAACAAATGTACTTCCCCTAAGATTTTTGAGTTTAAATATGCATCCAAGCAAAGAGTTTAACCAATGGCTTAGATGGATGGCATAGATGTTGATCTCCGCCCTATTCTCCTGATTGGCCCCTCTTAGAATTGATCGCGGAGATCAAGGTGAGATCAATGGCTAAGATGTCGAGATCCATGTCTTCAGAATTTCATTAGCTGCCCAGATTAACATCATGACTTGTGTTTTTTCCTTTCCCTCCCCGCCTTGTGTTTTTCCTTTCCTCAATGGCTATGGCGCTTCTTCCAACATGCATGCACCTTCAATGACTATGGCTTTCCAACATGCTTCTCAATGGCTATGGCGCTGCATGCACCTTTGTGCATGCTGCCCTCGGCTGCGGGTGATCCGGACCTCACGCATCCGGGGCCCTTCCGTCAATCGCTGGCCGCCTCCCCGATTCCGACTCGCGCCATGTCGCATGCGTAAATGCGACCTTGTGCTCCTCGCTTATGCATACCCGTGACTGGCCGCCTGTCTCCCGTAAAATGCGCCTCCGCTATGGCGATACCAACCGCAATGGCGCCCCGCCAAGCATTACATGGAGTAGAGTATGCTTTGGCTTTTTCCATGAATACTCGCTAGTTCCAGTCGACCAAGTACTTCAAAGCGGAATATTATTGGAAACAACTCGATTTGGGTCGGATGAGTAAGAGAATCTTACTGAAAGACCGCTCATGATACGTGGGATTCTACCCTCCTCGACATAAATAACCGCTGTTTAGGGTTTCGCCCAACCACGTAAAGCATTTCCACCGGATTTAGGAGCTAAAAAGCCTTACCATCATCATCTTATCGCTATGTACCGCCGATCCAGAAGGGAGCGTCACCGCCTAATCCTCTCATAATGATGGCAGCGTAAGAAGCTAATTCAATCTAACAAGTTTCTCTCTGCTAGCGTTACCGATGATGCAAGGATATCCAAATCGTGGAGTGGCTGCAGAGGTCGCTTCTGGATTACAAATATTTTAGATTGTACTTGTTTTACCCGGCCTTCTTTGTTCGCCGCACCTAGTTCGTGACAATAATGTCTCTAAATATTTGAACCGGTCAAGTATTTTAAAATCTAATAAAGAATTTGAAGTTTGATCATATCGCTATTTCGCTCTTCGCGATAGAAACGTACCAAAGGCTGCTCAATATAGCTCGAGAATTAACAACCCTATATGCTCTGGTTTCATATATAGCTCGTCATACCTCGACTCGCCATCTCTCGTGTTAAAATTTTGATCTCAAAAACTCCTGCTAAATTTCGGCGTAAATTCTATTGCAATAATAATTCTGGACTGTAACTTCCTCGACATTACAACAATAATTATTGAAATTCTGGCTCCCAAAACACTTAAATTTAGTGAACTTGCTGGGTTCACCCAAAGTCTTCTTCTTAGTCGATAGGCTTAAATTGAATAAACAAAGAAAGAATAATAAAATGATGGTCATGTCATGTTTAAAAATAAAAATATGATTATATTGCCTTCTAGATTCTAGTGAATACCGATTTTTATTTTTAAAATATAGCGCCACGGTCATTACATAAATTGGTTACATATTAAAATAAATACTATTTTTTTATATGTCATAATAATGCTATTTAAAAATAACTTTAGTAACTACATACCATATTAAAAACAATATACCTAATTTTTTTCTCAAAAGACCAATGTAGATTTTTTAAATTACCTATATTTTTATGAGGAAAATAATGTAATGGAAAAACAATGGCACCTCTAAAACTACATATGGAGACAAGATATCAACATATAGAAAAATTGAAACATTTGAAAGTCAACAATATTTTTAAAATAATACATATGAATCTCTTGAAATTAAATATCCTTTTTGGGAAACACGTCGACTTTAAAAACTACAAGTGGAGAAAACAAAACAACACAAGTGGAGATCACAAAACAGAAAAACAACTATTTTTTTCTGCCACGCAAAATAATATTTAAACCTACATGCGGCTTAAGCGATAAACAAACGCGCTGCGGGCTCCTTAAAAAAAAAACAAAGTGTGTAAGAAAAAACTACACGGCCCAAAAGTTCTGCAGTTCACAAGGAAAAAAAAGGACACGCTGACAAAAAACAAAAAGTGCCGTAAAAAACCACCGCGGAATTTTTTTGCCAAAACCATCGCCTCTTTTGAAAACCGATAAACTAATTAATGGATCTTTGGGGCCATTTTGGGTGTTGTTTCGGCATAAACAACACTTCCAAGTATTAAGTAAAAACAATCAGGATCAAAATTCTGGTCATGTGCTTTAACCAGTCAGAAACATGTATTTCAATCCGCTTGGTCCTAGTTCACATTTTTTACACTTCTGCCGGTAATTAATGGTTTCTTTGAAGTGAGTGCCTTCAGTGGGCACCCTCCAAAGTTAACACCCTACCATAGAATTGCACAAATATTTCCTCAATGATATCTTATTTTATTATGTCATTACGCCCATATCTTGCAATCGATACTAGGAAATTGCTACGCAGTCTTGCACCAAAATTGCATAACAAAGTAAGCAATGAAGTGCTCTTTACAACTTCTTCTCGTAATGAGATTCTCGCATAAAGTTGTATCTATGAATAAGAAGATAATTGAGTCTCAGAAGCATCATAAAAGCTTCATTCAATTAAACTTGATTTGTGCATTGTAAACAACATGAAAGAATAGAGCTATCATCCCGCCACTCTAACATGTAATGCATCTTTTGCAGTTGAAGAGATGGAAAAAATGCTAGCCTTATTGGAATGTATGAGCACCTTCGCGGATACTCTCCGCATATCTCAAGAGGTTCTAATCACTGTATCGAGCAATCATGGACCTCTCTATTGTAGGGCATGTTGAGTGTAGGCAATCACGCATGCCCTCGGGCCAGGGGCTAAAAAAGAACTAATTTAATTTTACGGCAATGTGATCCTAGTCCTATACATGTTTGGCCATTTTGGAAGCTTGTGCCAAATTGAAGGATATTGAGAAATGTCAGATTCATGATGAAATTTCAAACAAAGGGCCTGAGTCGTTCATGTTTTGGAGAAAGCACATTGATTAACATGTATAGCAAATGTGGTTCAATTTGTAGAGGTATACGTAGTTCTTGGAGTTTGAAAGCAAAAGAAATATTATTTCATGACTACACTCATTGTTGGGTGCGCATTATGCTCTTGCCCGGTAAAAACATTGGAGATGTTTTGAACAAATTCAAGATGAAGTTTTATCTCCGCAAATGCCGCTACTCCATTTGTTATGCGTGAAATATTCGTGGGTAAATATAGGTGCCATAGAGAGAGGACGAGAAATACACATTCAAGTTGCAATTTAAGGGTTTAAAAAGGAGTATTTTTTGTTGAAAATTGTCTTGATGGATATGGTATGCCAAATGCGAATTGGTTTTGACAAAGCTCCAAAACGTGGATGTTATCCTGGACAATCCTTTAATGCAAGATATACTAAAAAGTATTCTCTACCAAACTTGAGGAATATTCTTTTGATCAAAGATAAAAGGTATCTATCCAAATGTCATTATTACATTTTGTTTACCGCTTAAAAGCTTGTGCAAAATTAACAATCATGGATAAAGATCAAGCAAGATAGAAATAACTAAAATGGGATATGATATTAATGTTGCTATTGGAATTCATTGCTTAACATTGATGCTAAATGTGGCTCATCTGAAGAGACAAAGAAAGCATTTAACAAATTCCAAACTCAAGGTGTCATCAATGAGTATGCATAATAGACTTTTATTAAAAAAGTTCTCATGTGGTTGAGTTGTCTTGCTTCTAACTTTGGCTCTCCAAATTTGGTTCTATATCTTCTTTTGATGTATAAAGCACAAGGGTTTTATAGGATGTGTTGATAAGATTTTGAACCCAGTGGATTGTCTCTCCTTCATTCTAAAGAGTAAGGAACTAAAGATTATTTTTTGCAGACGAATTATTATATTGTTTTTCTCTCATATAAGATCTTTAGCTAAGACATTGGCGTAAAGAGTTTGAGATATTTTGGTTGAATCTATCTTCAACACAATCTAGTTTTCTCCTCAAACGATGTATTATCAACAAAGGGTGCCGTTATATGAGGGAATATATTGAATTCATTACGCCAGATGATATTTTGTTGTTCAGAATTACGAGGCTAAAATCTTCATAATGCTAAGCTATTATTAGGCAAAGTTCTCCTAGCCTCAAGGATTCTTGTGGATTGGCAAAAGTATATCGCTTAGGATGTTGATAGTCCCGTATTTTGGACTATCCATGGAAGGCACTTCCACCACGGTTACTCGGGTATTCCCGTATTTTGGACTATCCAGACGCTACAACTCACGATGCTTGGGATGAAATTATTAAAGGATTGCGTAAGACTTATTTTGATGGAATATAGCTAAACTATCCATCCCTAAAAGAATCATTAGATCTAAATGTGTGCTTAGTAATACTCATGTTTACAAGGTATATGCTTTATTAGCCCCTCAATGTAAGATGGAGGAGGATTTTACATATTATCGAACTTCATTTTCAATTGATCTTTCAATTCCTCTAGAGATTTGATCAGAGTCTCAAAACCATCCGCGGAAGAATACATTTCATGGCCTCGCAATCTCTTTAAAACCCTCGATATGTGAAAAGGAGGGGGAAAAATGATCACAAATCTTGTCAGTCATTATGCTTGAGGGCACAACACCGGGCTCACCCATTCGTGCATTTAACTTCATAAAATGAGACGACGCAGCTTGTCAACTTCAAAATTTCATGTGGTCAAGATAGTTGTGCTGGAGCGATTTCTTTCTAAGTTCCAAGCGTAACATGAACCAAGGGAAGCGGTCCAATCGCATAAGATCCTTAGGTATTAATGCCAAGACTTGACACATAGTAGTGGTGTATCCCATTCAGCCAGCTTAAGTATAGCATTGAGCTTAGCTAGGTCAAAAGGAGTGCATGAGAATTGATATCATGTTGCCGTGGGTTGGGATGACCATATTGTTGCCGAAGCCATAGCTTGAACTTCTTGAACACTATTTTTTTCGAAAGGGTGTGGGATAACTCAAGGCACTCTTCCGCGATCAGAGTTGTAGGTGGTATATGTTGCAACGCTTGCAATGCAGGATTTGGTGGAGTTACACTCATTTGCTAGATGACCTTTGATATTTCTGGTGCATGTAGCATCAAATTTTGCTACGCTGAGGTTGGAAAGATTGTTGGAAGTTGAGCATTTTGGGAAACTATAACGGGCCGTGATAAAAAGGAGATTGGAGAGGGATACCAATGAGAGGAGACATTGACGTAATTATTGACAAGCTCAATGGCTCGCTTCAAGGATTTGGATCATAAGTACTAGTCATCAGCAAATAGCCAATGGTATTCCTTTTTGAAGAAACTCCACAAGCACCGCTCTTGGTGGATAGTCTCAAAGTTTGTCGATAGTGATAAGAAAGTGGCCAATGAAGTCATCCACATATTTCCTATGGTCTGTTGTTGCATGTCATTGAGTCATTTGGTTAAGGTTTGCTGCTGCCCACCGCCAGATCCATAGCTGAGCGAAATGTAGCTGCGTTTTTTCAAACTTTCTTTCCATTGAGTTTATTGGCCAGAGCCATTAGATGTGGAAGCACCCTACAGCGCAGGAAAAAAGTGGAACTTGATCTCATCGCCAGGCGTTCATTAAGAACAAAGGAGTGCCTAAATCTGCAATGAGCCTATTGGGCCCTCGGGTCTACAGGTGAACAAATCCTAAGGAAATCCACGATCTGGGAGAAGGCTTAGTAGGAAGAACTAAAAGAATCATTATTCCAAACGCATCTAATCCCCAAGTAGAAGTTGAGCGGTGAATAAGGATGGTACTGAGAAACAAATCCAATTTTGCAAAGTCTGCTAAAGTACCTTGTACCTATCTCGCTACGCCCTCAACCACAAGAAGGCTTAGAGAAAATGCTACTGCACTGGCCAGCACAAAACATAGCTAGGATGTAAAGAAAAGAAGCATTTCTTTATAGATCGGGCAAATTTTCTAAATAAGAGCTATATTTGAATATATCACCTGTGGGAAACTGTGGCTGGAGAGTAGGGAAGAAAGGATGAACAGTTTTTATAGAGAAGTTTGGCATATTGTTCCTGCATAGCATTACTTAAACCTAATTTTTAGCAACGGAAGAGAGCCATGGGCCAACATGAAATCCCATGCCATGTATCCTACTCAATTCATATAGGACGGTAAATTCTATCAAAAGAAAAAAGAGCAAGATCAAGGTAAGATTCATTGAAAGATTTTAAAGTTTCTAATTGTTAGTAGCATAGGTTTTTCTCAACATAGGAATAGTAGGGACTCTCGAGGAGACTCCCACCAGAGCTAAAAATGAGCACACACACAACTGGAATCTTAAGTG